>JABTTQ020001224.1:600000-1004757 GCA_016081115.2 Rehmannia glutinosa | reverse complement strand
AAGGAGCCAAGATTTGAAGCCTTCAAGAACATTGAGAACACTGCTAATTTGGGACCAATTGTAACTGCTTAAGTACTTAGTAAATTCAGAGGTTATAATGTGATGTTGTGTAGTAGTTTAATCTTTTAATTATATTGGGGGATGTTATAAATCTGTTTTTTATTATTAGAAGGATTGTTTGGCTTTTTTTTAGATTGGTTGTCTTAGTAATAGAATTGAAGAAAATATATGTTTGTTAATTGGCCCAAGTTTTCCAATTTGACAAGACATAAGAAATCAAAGAATTATAAAACATGTATTCTTAGAAGACTTGGACTTTATGGTCATAACATTAACTCATAAGGGAACCCACTGCAGGATATTTTGAACTCAAAACTCAAAAGCAGCCTTTGGTAAAAGCACTTATGGAGGAAAATGAGTAAATGATATCAACTTCGAACTTGGAATAAAAGTGGAAAATCCATTTAAGTAAAAAGGGATAATTACAAAAGTTATACTGAGTTTGGCTTAATTATGTTCAACTATCTTTCAAAATCACAAATACCCCTTAACATTAGTTTAATTTTTACAAATTATATCCTCAAAATTAGATTGGCGGCCAGGTTGGGTCGGTCCCAAAATTCAATCGAGTAACTAATTTCTTAGCCCAGCCAGTCCAAACCCCGTGTTTATGCCAAAATTATATCGGGGCTATTCAGGCTAACTCGGGCTTCGAGCTGTCAGGGACAAGCCAAAGTAGATCGTTTCATTTTGGGACTGTATAAATGCAGCTCGTCCCTATCACCAGGTCAAGCTGGAAATTGATAGCTCTACTCAAAATAAGAATATTTGTTAGCAAAATGCAAACCTCAAGTGGGTGTTTATAAAACTTTAAGCGGATATTTGTAATTAGGCTAAATCTATGGCAGATTTTGTAATTATCCCAAGTAAAAAGTCAATAAAGTGAAAAATCAAGCTAGTGGTCCATTTCAATTAAAGAAATACTTCTAAAATCCCAGATTGGTGTTGTCCTAATAATTTGAGCCAAGAGAGAATTTCTCAGCAAAGAAAAGGTGGGACAATTGTACAAACTTCCACGTCGGCAGTCTTATTGTTTGTATAATGCGATACAGCTCTTAAGTGGGGTTGCAACTAATGTAACACAATATTCCCAAATAAAATTCCAACTACTATAAGTGGAGGAGTAAATTGGTGCACGATTGACGATTTCAAGATCTCCATCAACAGCTTAAGGATCTTGGAGTAGAAATAATGAAATATATCTATCCCTGCCATTAAACAATATCCGGATCTTGGGATATAGTATATCAGCCATCTGATCCTGATATCAATGCACTTGGGATAGAAATAGAAACATATCTTACTGAAACTCGATGAATCATTTGAAATCTCATTACAATCCATATGCATTGTAAAATCATATCCCACAAATATGAGCATATCTTCCAGAAAGAATTTTTTTGCGTCAGATAGAATTATCAGAGAAATAGAAAAGTGATATGATTCAAGTGAAGACATTGTATCCACAGATCTTAGGTGTACGTTCCACCAAATTAGAAAAACAATCAACAATAAATTAACAGTCCTGAACAAGTCATTGAGTAACCTCTTAAGAGTCCGTGGTCTAGTGGTTAAAAATTTTCAAACCCAAGCCAGAGTTCTGAGGCTCGGTTCACATCACCCTTCCATCCCATGATTTGTACTCAAAAGAAAAACCTCTAGGAGTTTGGAAAATCGAATTTCTCTAGCATAATCAAAATAAGCATAATCACCCACAGATAAATAGTATAACGTACAATATTTTGTAAAACAATGATCCAGAAAACCAATTAGGCTTCATTCCGCATTGCCTTAATAAATTTAAATGTTCAATTAGAGGTAACTGCATGTAGAAATCTTTCTCTCACTATCTGAAAAGATTTAGAAAAATATATCTGAAAAGCATGGTAAGTACTAAATATCAAGTAGAGCAGTAGAACATGAACATTATCAGATTTAGTTGTTTTCACAACAATCCCACTGGGTATCATTAATTACCAAACTTACAGAAATTTATCTGGCAATATCCAGTTGAAAATGATAACAAGAACAATAGTAGAGTTGTCAGTTTTTTCAGGACAATCACATTACACAGGAGCAGGCCAAAAACATAAATATGCTACATTAAGAAATCTTCTATAGCCTCCAAGAAGATAATTAAGAAAATTTGCACGAGTCGAATTCATCATTTTTGTAGTTGCTCAACATCAAAAGGCAATTTTCAGTACCAGGTGGAAACATATAAATACTCCAGCTTTCCATCCAGAAAGAAATTAATAGCATAAGCATCAAAAGAAGAATAATAAGCCGTATTTTTGCTAATTTAGGAACATAATTTGTGGGGAAAAGAAACAACACACCACTTCTTATTACTCTCTTAAGATCAAAATGTTAAGACGTTCAGTTTCTGAACCGATGATATTATGATAAGAATTGTGAATCCATAATGATTTCTTCCAAAAATCATAGCAAAAATCAGGTCAGCTTGAAAGTCCAGCAGCTACAAGGATATGGCAGAAAAACCTTACTCTTCAAGGATAGTCAAATCTCTTCTAAACCACCATCAGATGAAGCACGAACAAGTAAACAATCATCAAATGTACTTTTCAATTATCCTTTTCGCCAGCCACATCAGTATTCAAATCCTCAACCTTTTTCTCACGCACATCTGCAGCTTCTTCATTTGAACAATGATTTTTTAAAACTGTCGAAATATCGGCTTCAGAAGCTCCAGCAAGTTTAAATCTTTCCACCGCAACATCCAGGTTCTTGTTCCAACCAGGCAAGCCCAATTTACATTCGATTTGAGATCTCTCGAAAAGCATGTTACCCCAAAATAAATGAATTTGAGATCTCATAACAGCAGCTTGCTCTGCTGCTTCTTCAGGTGAAATTTCCCCTTGATTCCCTACACCCGAATCACCCTGTTTTTTCTTTCTTTTCGACATTTCATCCTTTTTGGTCGCACTAGGATCTTTCAACTCCTTAGCTCTCTGCTCCTCAAGCTTCTCCCACATCTCAGTCGCTGCTCTCATTTTTTCCTCCGCACTGTCGAAAAGACCAATCGTCTCGGTTGGGTCCCACTTCGAAAGATCCTCTTTTTCGCTAGTACAAATGACCAATGAAGTTTCGCCATTTCAAATTGTTGCTGCCCTAGAGCCAACAATCCTTCATAAAAGTCCGGTTTGATCGATAGAGCCTCCTCGTACTTTTCTCTAGCTAGAGAATACTTCTCTCTTACCCAGTCGTAAGCAGTTTGAAGCTGTGCTTCCATCATCTCTTTCGCGGATGATTCGTCGATCGAATTCTTTTTCTTGCCGCACACATGTGAACATTTCCCCAGTTGAAAAAGCCAGAGCAGCCACTTCTTGAAATTTCAATGCAGCTTTGTCAAAAGGCTTTGAGCCTCTTCACTAGTCACTGTTTCTTCAAGGGCTTCAGAACACAACTCCATTCCCACCTCATGGAGATCAATATGAGCATCAGGGTCGATCCCAACATGGGTCCGGAAAAGCTGAGCAAACTCGAATAACCAATCGTCCATTTCCACCTCCTTACATTCACCGTCTTCTGTTTTCTCCTTCTGGGCAATTTTTTCGGTGTTATCAATCTCAGAGTCCACAGCATCCACAGAAGATTGCGAAACGTTTTCATCTCCTTTAGCTGCCTCACTCTCGAGAGGCTTCTCTTCCTCCTCTTCCAATAAAGGTGGTTCTTGCTCGGGACTCACTTCAACAATATGCAACCTCAACATACCAATGGAGTCTTCTCCTTTTTCAGTATCGGGATCTTTTGGAATAAAGTTGTCAACTGAGGACTCCGCCAGTCTGAGTTCAGCCGAACACGTTATCGTCACCAAGTCACCATCACAGTCCTTGTATTTAATCAGCACCGCTTTTGACATCGGAAAGCGTTTGCTAACCACCTCTCTCAAAACCTTGAAACTGCAATTGACGGGCATTTGGGCGAGCCTTATGTCGTGGTCATAAACAAGTTTCAATGGTCTGTACTTCACTGTAACCTGTTGAAGTGATGGATGAGTCAACTGTTCCTTTAGGTTGTCCTTGCTAGCGTTCACATTGGGTCTCGAAGAACCATTTGAAGGCTTCAAGACGACTTTCGGCAACTGGTTTCTGGTCTCAAGACCGTTTTCAATGGGCGGGATTGGATACAGCTTTTCGGACTTATTAGACGGTACAGTTGGTGAAGACACCTGCTTCTTAGGTACGGGCCGTGCTGGCAAACACGGGCCGAGGCCCGCAATTGGCGCTCCACGAACAGCAGAGGCCCCGAGAGCCGCTGGTGATGGGCGGCTCTGGAGGTCCTGCTGGGCCTCTTGACGTGGGCCCAGCGCCATCCTCAATCGTCCAGCAATCTCCAAGGCATCACCGTGATTAGGATCAGCAATCAACAATGATTGCACATCTTGCATAGCCATTTCATACTTCCCTATTGCCTCGAATGCACGAGCCCTCCTAAGAAGTGCTCGGACAAAACGTGGCTGGACCTGAAGTGCCAAATTACACTCAGATATCACAGTTTCATAGTCAATAGGCTTCATTTGCATCAAACAGGCAGCCCTATTGCTGTGAAAGACGGCTCGATCAGGGTGCGTTTTCGGGGTAAGCTTAAGGGCATTCTCGTATTGTTGAAGAGCACCCACATAATCTTTTGCCTGAAACCTTCTGTTACCCTCTTCCTTGAGCTCGTGAGCTTTTTCAAAAAAACTGATGAGTCCAAATTAACACCACCATTAACAACAGGCGCCGGATTACTATCTCCACTGGTCACTTGGTTTTGGCTGGCGCCACTCTTCTTTTTCCTACCCCCAGACTTCCCCATACAAATTTTTTTTAAACCTCTCAAGATTCGAACTCAATTCTATAAAAAAAAGTTTTTATCACTACCAAAATATATTCCAGATGCGTTATCAATAGCAGATTGAAATCTTTCCTAAAAACAGAAAATAACAAGAAATATAAAAAGGAAGGAGAAAAATAGAAACTAATACTTACGCGGATCAAGCGCACAAATGAAGAAACAGGTGTTTTAATTGGAAGCCAGAGCAGCTGAATTGGAGGAGATAAAGGCCCTGAAAAAAAATTGGTTAGTCAAAATGTGAAAGATGATGGGGTTTTTCGAAACTTGAGTTGGGAGTGAAACCCTAGAGGGTGATTTCGGATTATTTTTCAGGCTGAATATCCCTTGCGGGCCCAATTTTTTCTGGCCGTGCGAACCGCACGATTAGCATGTGGCTACCATCACCGTTACTTTCGGCTACTTTGTGGGGTGGGTTCTGCGATATGGATCATAATTCGTGTGGGCTGGCAGACGGTGTTGGGCCTAAGCTGATATGAAAAGGGCTAAATGAGTCCAGGCGAATAATCCCAAACCTCATATATAATTTTTAAATATTAAATTTTTTCAAAAAAAAAAATTAAATATTAAATTAAGCTATAAATGTGAGTGTCACTTTACTTTCATAAACATTTTTTTTTGCCAAATTCATAAACATATTTTGACTAATCGTATTCGATTAATTTTTTATTTTAGGAAGAAAAAAAATGTATTTGACTGATTGCCAAAATATGCTTTAGACGCCATATCTTGGCCTCTCGTCTTTTGGTTTGAGGCTTTGAGCTAATAGTTCAGGTTGGAGCAGCCTCATTCAGTCATTCTGGATTAATGTATTTAAAGCTATGCATTTCAAATCCATATTAAAAAGTTCATCACTTCATTGAGCTAATCGGGGTGAGCTTGTTTTATAATGGATTTAAAATCTTAACCTCCTATTTTGAGCTATTTTCTTGAGTTCATCACTCCTATTTCATTGAATGACATATGTACAAGATGACGTCCTTGACAATATACTTCCGTTTTTGGTCCAAAATTGAAGAATGAAAATTGACATAGCACAAAAGCATTCATGTTGAATCTGGCAACAAAAAAGCCAATATGAGATGCTGAAATCCAATTGCACCTACAAATTTGTGGAATCCAACAAACTCCTATTCCATAAGTTAGATCTCCAAGCTAAATTAAGAGAGGTAATTGCATGTAATATTATTCCAATCCTGTTTTTCTAATTTTAATTTCTTTTAGAAATTGGGTTTCATAAATTAAGGAGCAAGTACAAGGACCTTTATTGTCCCTTGACTGTTTGCTGTTAGCATAGTTGGGCTATCACTTTTCCAACACACAGCACTAATGAAATATGAGCTTGCATCTTCACCTGCTTCATCTGTATCAGAACTGATGAATCTATGGCAGGCCGCCGGTTTAGAGATTGCCTACAGAAAAAGTTACCAGAAATGTTAACCGCAAAATTCAACAGATGAACTATTTATTCGGATCAAACATGACAAACCTTATGATACACAAATACTTCATTTGTTTCACTGCCACATGCTATGTATTCGCTGTTCACCGTTAGACCCACGAAGTTTTTCTCATTTGCATGGCCCCTGAATATGCGTAGCTGAAGATACAAGAAGAATGACCAAAGATCAGCTTCAAACATTTCTTGCAGGATCTATGTTGGGATAATTACAAAAACTAACCCGAGTTTTAGTCTAATTATAAAAACTCCAGTTATCTTTCAAAATTACAAATACTCATTGACATTTGTTTCTATTTTGCAAGTTGCACCCTCAAGGAGAGGCACTGTTAGATAAGTACAAACCTCAAGGGTGTATATGTAATTTTGAACGATAATTGATTTTTTTGTAATGAGGCTAAACCCCAGGGTAGTTTTTGTAACTATCCCGATCTACGTAATTTTGGCTACCTAAGCGCAAATTTTTCCCCTATCCCAACTATTTTTTTGCCTTAAGAAAAAACATAAATATTTTTTTATTTTTTTTCATAGAAAAACGGACAAAAAAATTGGGGTGTGCCGAGGCTCGGGAGGCCCCGCTGGATCCGCCCCTGCGCGGTCGATCTATGTTCTGTGTTCAAACCCATTAATTCCCCTAAAAAAACCATTAGTTATAATGAAGCTTAGGAAAAATACCATGCTACCCTAGACAAGAAAGGCACAAAGATTAAAGCCTTAAAAGAATCAAAACTTACTGGAACATTTTCCTTAACATCCCACAGGCGCAATGTACTGTCAGTAGATGCAGAAGCAAGCTCATTGTTGGACAAAAATTTCACATACGATACAGCCTTCCTATGCCCGCTGAAAATATGTAACGGCTGGTTGGTTTTTCGCAGGTCATAGTAATGGATATGATGATCCGCAGAACCAACCTGCAAGTGACACGAGTGCACAAACCTCGTATTTATTTAGATCATCTGGGCTGGAATGTACATGGAAGAAAGAATATGAATACCAAAATACATTAAGCAATGAGATTACCGCTACATGAAAGCTAGATCCAGGGTTATATTTGACAGAACATATATTGGCTTTCATGTCAATATTGATGACACTTGTCTCCTGCTTCGTACACCATACTTTGACCTGTCGGACAGTTGAGTTTATCTTACATCAGAATAAATCCTAGAAAAGACTTTGTTTAAAAAGGGAACCTTCAATATTGTAGCTTTAGACACAAGATCGATAAGTTCGAGTTTCGCATACCTTGCAATCATCACTCCCAGATACAAGCATTGAAGGTTGCGTGTGTGAAAAAATCAACACTCCAAGCACGTTTTTCATGCTCCTCGTATTCCATTACACTCTAGATTGAAGTTCATGGTATATAGTTTGAAAGTGAGTCCATATCAGCTTGGCCTTAAATCCGCAAGACAAAAATGGGAAAAAACGATCTAATTGACTCGCATATAACACTACCTGTCGGGTAGTCACATCCCAAACGGTTACAATGCCTTCGTAGTCGCTGCTGGCTATGTGATTTTTAATGTACTTGTTCCAGCTTAAACAGCTGAGTTTTGATCGTGTGAACATTTCCGAAACCGGACATTGCACATCAGTTGCTTCATTAAGAACCTGAGTGGAGAGCAATTGCACCAGCTCAAGAAGTGATATATAAAAATTAAAAATTAAAAAAAAAACATAATTATAGCAATGGATTTGAAAATCCCAAATGTTAACTGGAGCAGTCTCACTTAAGGACTTCATCTTCATACTATTATATAGTCTACTGTAGAAAAATAAATAGAATACAATCCAAAACATGAATCTGGTAATCCCACGTATTTACCGATGAAAACTCAAAAATCTTGATACGTCGTGACACTCCAGCAGTGGCAAACAGTTCATCATCCCGGTCAAATTCTATACTGCATGACAGATAAGAAACCAAATACAGGTAAAGTTGCACACAACATTTATCCAAAAATCCAAAAACATGAAAAGAGAGGGATATCATAACTTTAGACTAAGTATGAGACCAATATCAGAGAGACCAATAGTTGAAAATTCATCTGAAAGTATAACTCAGTTAATTCAAGTTTTCAAGATTGAAAAAATGGGACTGCGATCGTGCCATACACCATTCTACTTGGCGGATGACGAAAACACCACAAACTAAACAGAGTTTCATATCTTGAGCAATTTTACCTACATCTTTGAGACTACTACTGATCAATGAAGTAAAACAGAATCAGAAATTCTATCTGAAATTGTACGTAAGTGAACTCTTATTAGTACTGCACAAATGTCACTGATGAAACATACGGAAATACTAGCAGCCACATACAAAAATAGAAAAAGTAAATTACTGATTTTTCCATATACTAGTGTCTGGTTAACCTTAAACTGAACTTTAAACAACAGGCTTTAACAAAAAGAATGTATGGAAATAATCTCCAAATCTTATGTTGTTGTTTTTTACCCTAGCATCCCGGTGGAATAATGCAACAGCAAAAGAATTATATTCGTGCAATATGCAGCAGAGCCCACTAACCTTGATACAATATTAGCCGAGTGAAATAAATCTCCATGTCTAAGTTCAGCAACAACCCGCAACCGACTGGTTAACCAACAAACCTCCATTAGTGAGCGTGCTTTTAAGTAGAGAGACTAAGATTTGTCAATAGGATTATACCTGTATTTTGTGAAGGTTGACAGGACAGACTGAAAATCTTCTAGTCCTTTGGAGTAATCTTCTCTATTTAAACCGTTTGAACCTCGTGTTTGCTGTTCTGAAGATAGTCTAGCCCAATACCGTCGTTTTTGCAAGTAACAGTCTTGTAGATCATTGAACTGTTGCAATAGAAAATATTATGACCAGCTCAGGAAAAGAGACAACAATCACTTTTAACATGGAAGCAAACAATTGCATTCCCATGATGAACGTAAAATACACACTCTGGAAGCTCCACTAACTAAGATGGTGGTTTAGAGAAACTAAAATAATTTAGACAGACAAGGATGCCAAACCGCCATCTGAAAGTAAACCTCAAATTAGTGCAGAAAAATATAATGTATTTTTTAAAATTGGCCTTCTGATAATGATCGTTTTCCGGGTATCACTGTAAAATGACAGAACGACTTTCCTCCACACGTGTAAGGTATCTCTTTCTTGCATAAACAGGGACATAATAATCCCAAATAGATCTCAGCTGTAAGAGATTACTAATAAATGATAACTGACCTGCGCAAGGACACGCCTCTTTCTCGCCAATGCCAATCCAGATTGAGTGAGATTTTCGGTGTCTGATCCACCATAAGCATCATTTCTTAGGATTAAAGGACTTGCAGGAGATTTTACATCAGCTTTTCTGTTCTGAGACCCACCGAACTCATGCGGCCCTGACCTGGCGCAATAACTGTCCTAGTGACCGCGGCACCACTATGTTTATCCATCAATGACGGCCAGACTGATTTTGAAGTGGGATCATCAACAGGCATTCTCATTTTGGCGGAGTATCTCTCCTTCTTCGATACAATTCCATTCGACGTACCTCCACGGCATGAATATCTTCTTTGATGTACCGGAGGTCCGATTGAATCTGCAAGACAGACAGAATGTTTATTTTTTTAATGTAACAATTCTGTGCCTACTTATTAGCAGACAAGGACGACAAAACAGTAGCAATTCACTTGTAGAATAAATATGATTTGCTAGCATGGTAATTACGAATATGACAAAGCCTTAAAATAGAGGAGTCAAGTTCAAGCACCTCATTGAGCTCATCAAGTTTTTTCTTTTTCAAAAAAGCAGAAAGTCAAGCAGAATTTGTAGATTTGTCTCAGCTTCTTTTTGCTCAATTTTACTTTTCTTCTCAGCAATAAGATACAAGAGGCTCTGGAGCTCCTTAGGTGATGCTTCACATCCCTGTCTAAATATTATATTAGAGTCACAACCTTGCAGATGTAAATATGCATGAATTAATAACAGAAGTCAGAAGCCAAGAATATTGAAACATTTTTTAGCCAGGGAACCAAGAGGACCGAAATTTGTGAAAAAAATGAGTTTCAATAAATAAAAAAAAAGTATATTATCACTAATAATGCTCCTCGGTGTGCCAAAAGAATGTTAATTATCTTCAAATTAATAAAAAGAAACATTACTATTAACCTCGAAATTTTCAGCTGTGTTTCAAACCATAGTTTTCTGTTTTCTGCTGGGAAGTTTGAGAATGATTATGAATGAAAGGACCTCAGTTTTTCAGAAGACTAAATAACTGCCCACATACTCACATCTAAATAGAGTATGTTTGGTAAAGGATGGTACATGTAGCATCAAAGCCATGTATTTTATTAAAGAATTGTGATGTGTGTGGGACTATCAAACAAATCCAGATTCCAATAGAACTGTGCTCAATCGCCACATAACTGACCTCTTCTAATGCCTGATGAAGTTGTTCCAAAGGAGTGGCAGCTTTAGCTATTTGACGAGCAGACGTCTTCCTCAGTAACTACAATATTGAAGCATACCGCACCGTAAGCTCAATGCAAACAATGTTTAAAGACGAGAAAATCACTACGCCGGCAATCAATGGCTTCAAAACTTGAATAAGGAATATACACATCACAGATCAATTCAAAATTCAAGTCATAAAGTTTGAAAATCAATCAAATGAGACGAGCATATAAGAGGTGATATTTGATGTCAATATATCACTACTTTCTCCATGCTATGCTCTTCCTTGTTTTGAGCAAAATCTAAATACATTCGTCTGTTTTTACGTCTGGTGCAAGAATGCGATGCCCTGTTAAAATCTTAACTATAAAAGGTTTTAATAATACATTGACAGCATTGCCATCTACTTGTCTTTATATGTTCTTCTACACTTTCTCATTTCACTTTGATCAAATGGCTCAACAGAAACCAGTCTTTCCGACTTCATTAAGCAAGAACCTACTCTAAATGCACCCCAAGGTTTTCTGAGTTTGGGATACAAGGCTTCTGAATTGCTGACTTATCACTTCCTTAATCCAACCGAATTGATGTCGCCTTAAAACTCACATATTTGCCTTTCTAAAATAAATTCAATTTGTTTGACAAAGAAATTGAAAACTGATGAAAGGTCTCCTTCATAATGAATCTCTGATATCCTGTTTTAAATACTTGAAAAACTTCGCTCCTATAAAATAGATTAACATTGTTTAGTACAAATCCTGGGAGGAGAAGGAGCTAGGCGGGAATCGAACCCAAACACATGTATGAGTTTTACAAACGTCTTGCTACTAGGCTACCAAGTGATTCCCTATTAGGCGTACTTCAGTATATTCATCATAAAATTTAAAAAATAAAAATAGACAACTAAAAACATTCCAAAACATTAAGAATGCCAAAAATGTATCTCCAATTTTCTATACACATGGAACATGAGTTTCTATTCTAAACTATGTATCATCAATCGTGCTCCAAATATGATCCCTACATGCCAGGTGTAGTGATGACATCGTTAATTTATATTTGGCGTCCATTTAAGATATCTGGAATACGAGATAAAACACACCCTGAAATAGAGGGTATGAACTTTATACACATACATCACACTCCTAAATTCACTAAATTACCAAACAAAACAACTCGAAACAAAAGGATCATCAGTCCACAACACTTTCACAATAAAATAATCAAAAACAGACCTTGTTGAGGAGGAAATTAGGGTACAGATGATTGGTGGTGAGGAAATGAGAGCAACAAGGGCAATCGCTCTTGTTCTGAAGATGAGTCACGATACACATGTAGCAAAACTATGCCCACACGCCGTCAGAAACGCATCCTTTATGATTTGCATGCATATCGGACACAGAACATCTTTATCCACCTCCTCCACATCAGGCTCCTTTTCCCGTGCCTCCGACGACGGCGCCGGAGCTGGTGGCGCTTCGGCGGAGGAATCTGCCAGCTCGGTCTTTGCCGTAGGCACTAGAGCGCCAATCGAAGTGCTATCGCCTACCATTTTGCTCTAAATCTACAAAAATCGTTCGAAATTCGTCGGTCTAGAAACGCATGTATACGGTTTTGGAAATAGTGCCAGTTGTGTGTGAAGGTATTATTCGCCGTACGACTGAAGAAAGGAAATGTGGAGACCGTTAGTGTGTGTAGATGTGTGTGTGGGAGAGCAGAAGGGAGACTGTATGGGTGGAAACCGACCACGTTAGGCGGGCTTTTTTGTTTTACTTTATTGTATTTTTTTAATGTGTTACATAGTGAAACGACAAAGTATAACTGCTTTTCTGCGCCGTCACATTAGTATTTTTCCAGTTCCATGCATCAAGTTCAATTTTATGTGAGATTCATTTAACTACTTGTCGATATTTAAGTTTTATATGTGAAAAATTTTCCAAAAAACAATTATATTTAAAAATAATAAAATATGTTTCACGTAACGTGACTTTTCTTTTTCTGAAATCACGCAACGCAACTTGATACTGTGCTTTCTTAACTTTGATAATCTAAATTCAGAGGATAGTCATTTCTTTGAAATAAGTGTTGTTTTGGCACTTTTTTTTTTCAAAAATATTGACATTTTAACATTTTCAAAAAAAAAAAAAAAAAAGAAAAATTGATGAGAAAAATATTTTTCCCAAAATTATTCTTACAACATCCGCAGTGAAAGGTTTTGGGGAGGATTTTGTAGTGAAAAACATAATACAAAAAGTTGGCCCCCATTGTGGGTTGGAGCTTTTTCAGTCCCAAAAAAAAGCGGTACCATGAATATTGTACCGCATTTCCACAATTATTTTTAAAAATATATGATAATGATGGGTTGAGGTGTTTTAAAGAGATTTATATTAAGATTCTCAAAAAAATTAAAAAAAAAAAAAAGAGATTTATATTAAGATGTAGGGTCTGCACAAAGAGTTGTAAGTTATTAGAGATCACCAGGTGGTAAAAACCACAAACCCCTTTGGAGTTTTTATTTTGGAAGTTTTTATGAGTTGTACTATGGGACTATGGGGTTCACCATTAAACAAGTTTTAAGAGATTTTTAGGGATATGGACATTGGAGATGCTCTTACATGCACATTTTTCAACTAATACTAATGCCTAAGTTTGATTTATTTCAAATCAACATTTATGATCAATTAAGAGTATATTGAGCATTTTAACATACTCTTTATTTTTTTCATAAAACGTCAATTTTTTTAGGATAGAGTATCTATTATTTTAAACACAAATTTATCAAAAACATATAAAGTAAATTATATAAGACTTCATATATCTGTATTTTGATTAAATAGACTAATCTTAGGCCTTTTTCCCTTTTTCAATCTTTTCTTTAATAGTGGATTTACAGTTATCAGCTGACGAAAAATTATACCAGAGAGTAAATAATAATTGAAAAGTCAGAGAACATCAATTTTCTGTAGAAACCATTTCAATTCGGCCTATAAAACATGGTTGTCAAAGCCCATCATATTAAGTTGTTGCAGTTAACATCGGGCCCAATTTTCACGCTGTCTGTCACATTGCAGAGCCTAGGAAGTTGCTGGGCTCTGGCCCAGTAACTGGGAGAAGGATCGACGGTATCCCTAAAACAATCGCATAAGATCTTCCGATATTCCGGCGACGATTTCGCCATCTTGTCCAGAGATTGTACAGCGCCGCAGCAGGCGGCGCTTGGCACAGCAGCCTGATTCTCCAAAAATTCATCGCATGGGAGCAACTGGGAAACGGCGTCGTTGCAGAGAACCTCCCCCATCGCCGTGGCCCGGCCAACAATTAGGGCTAGAATGAGCACCACCGCCGCCAGCAACCACCTAAAGCTCCAACCCATCATCTTTTCCGCCATCTCTCGCTTTCTCATAAAAATGATGATATTTTGGTGTAGGAAGAGAATTGAGTTGATTGTATTTATAATGCGTGAATGAGCATGGGATTGAATTTGATTTAATTTTCTTTTTCCAATTTTCATTTTTCAGGGTACTCTTGGGAAGAGGATACAGATGTGCTAACTTAGCCATGGAGCTTTCCCATGTTGCAGGTTTTCGGTAATGGCTTGTGTGTGATGGAAGTTTATCTCGTGAGAAATGAAATTAATAGGAATTGCCTTTGGTTTAACAAAGTCATTGTGAGACTAATATCATACAACCATCAAGTTCGTTACGTATCTCAAGCTTTATGGTTTCACTATATCAAATGTTTTTAGTTCTCATATGTTTTTAGTTATAAAAAATAATAAGGATATCAAATGTTTTTAGTTCTCATATGCTTTATGGTTCTCATATCTCAAGCTTTATGGTTTCACTATATCAAATGTTTCACTATATCAAATGTTTTTAGTTCTCATGACAAAAGTAAGGAGAACACGTTATAAAAAAAATAATAATAATAAGGAGAATATATATATTAAAAACTTGCGAAATATGGTATCAACTTTGTGTTTCAATAATTTATTTTGTCAGGGTAAGTAATTGGGTTCGATCTCATATGAGTGTGTATGTTTACTCCCCTACTACACCTTATTGTACTAATAAATAATAATAACAATAATAATAATAGTAACTTGTCAAACACATCCAACATAACCATTTATGGGTGACAATAAAAAATCTTGTTAAGTAATCGCTATTTTTCATCTTCTAAACAAAGTACCAAGAAAGAAAATGTCACTCGAATCACTAATGTAATCGTTTGTTGAATCTTGGGCATAGTATTATGTTAAATTCGGGGAGATTTGGACTGGTACGGTCCTACACATGAAGCGTACTTAATATGGGAGAGACCCCAAGCCCAACAATTGAGGTTCCATCCAAAGATAGGAGGAGTAGCTCACTTGGCTTATAAAGTGGACTCTCTCTCATTAATTAATCCACGTGGAACAACTCACAAGTAACATATCTCAACATATTAAAGGGTTTCAAATGTATCATAGCCAAAATTGCAAATATTGCAAATATACAAATGTAGGGGATCTCATTGTTAAATAATGTAATTACTTTCTATATATACTTAGATTTGTTAGAAAAGTCAGCTGGAAATTAACACTAATGCCCCTTGATTTATATTTTTCATTTCATAACAGGTGTGGGTTCCACTCCAACGACCCACAGTAGTCTCATCTGCCGTCGCGATTATCTAGAATAATTTATCGACATAGTAATATCTGATCTGTATAATAATGGCGTAAAAGGATTTCTATAAATTTATTAGCTGAGTTGACGAGTAACTATACCTAGTATTTACAGAAAGAGAAAAAGAAATCAAATAAATGGAGAAGATAGGGAGACGATTTGAAGGGAAGGTAGCCATAGTCACGGCTTCGACTCAGGGCATCGGCTTCGGCATAGCTGAGCGTCTCGGCTTGGAAGGCGCCGCCGTCGTTATCTCCTCCCGCCGACAAGTATGCCTACTCATCCGTGCTTGCCCCCTCAAATTTCTCATCTTCTTCAACTAAATTTTTGATCGAGATCTGCTTTGTTTGCGGGTTTTAATTTTGATCTCTCCGAAGATATTAGTTTAATTGGGCGTTTTCTTAATTTTGGTTGAACTCAATTTTTGTTTTATTCTTGTGCTGATTAATTTTGTATGGGGTTTTGCAGAAAAATGTTGACGAAGCTGCGGAGAAGCTTAGGGTTAAAGGAATTGAAGTGCTGGGTTTAGTATGTCACGTTTCAAATGCACAACAAAGAAAGGATCTGATAGAGAAAACAGTTGCGGTAAATATATGAATTAGTCCTACTAAGTTCATTTTTCTGTTTGTATATCTGATTTTATTTATGAACTCCCACGAAAATGCTCTTAATCATCTTCCTGCACTCCTTCAATTTCCCTCCACAACCCAGAATTGACTTGGAAAGCAAATTTAACTGTGTTTTTTTTTTTTCTTTCTATATAGAAGCTGAGAATCACTTTTTTGTAAGCACTTTTGGTTCACAACTGTATAGAGGTTGCTTTGTGGACTTAGAATGATCAAAATTTATATCTGTACATCTTTTCTTTGCTATAATTACATTGTAGATCAAAATATGGTGGAAAGTAAGGACATTTTTAGATTTGCTCATCCAAAGAAAAGTCCTTGTTTCAGAAAATAAAAAACTCCCGCTTCGGATTCGTGGGACTTGCATTGTGGATTTTCATAAGTCGCCTTATTTATAATTTGGATTTTGAACTTCTCTGCTTGCAGAAATATGGGAAAATAGATGTAATTGTGTGCAATGCTGCTGCCAACCCTGCTGTAGATGGCATCCTGGAAACTAAAGAATCAGTCCTGGACAAACTATGGGAGATCAATGTGAAAACCTCTGTTCTTCTTCTACAAGTATGTCAATTCAATATGGACTATTGAATCACATTTTGAATTTAAAGTTGATTGTTTGGTGCTTTATTTTGTTAATCACATGTATTTAACTGTGACAGGAAGCCGCCCCTCACTTGCAGAAAGGCTCTTCAGTCATTTTCGTGTCTTCTATAGCTGCCTACCAGCCACCTCAAGGTTTGGCTATGTATGGTGTCACCAAAACAGCCCTTCTTGGGCTCACAAAGGTACTTATAATTCAGTTGATATGTTCTTTGTCGCAATTTTTTTAAGGATTATTACAAAAACTTCCCTGAGGTTTTGCTTAATTACAATAAAGTACATTTAAAATTACAAATACCTCCCTTGAGGTTTGTATTTGTTTTACAAATGACCCCTCTCAATAGATACAATCTGTAAAACTGCAATCTATGTCTGGGGGTATTTGTGATTTTGAAAGATAACTGGGTTGTTTTTGTAATTAGACTAAAACCTCAACGATGGTATTTTTAATTATCCCCATTCTTTTATTTGAGATTCCATTTATTGTTTGTTATTAGGCGCTTGCAGCTGAGATGGCCCCAGATACTCGTGTAAACTGTGTTGCTCCTGGTTTTGTTCCGACCCACTTTGCATCTTCCCTAACGGCAGATGAAAGCACGGTAAACCTTCATTACTACTGATTGCTCTGTCCTTCTATTTGTAATGTTTTTTTATTGTATCTTCTTTGTTATGTCAATGTAATGGGGCTGATTAGTTTAACGATCACGGACTAACAAAAGATTGTGGTTTATGTTTTATAGAAGAAAAGCCTTGAGGAGAAGACACTCTTGAATAGACTAGGAACTACACAAGACATGGCTGCAGCAACGGCTTATTTGGCTTCCGATGATGCTTCTTATGTAACTGGAGAAGCTTTGGTAGTCGCCGGAGGAATGCAATCTAGACTCTGATGTTGTTCTCTGGTTTTGTTATATTTTACTCCATTTCTTTCTTTTCTATAGTTATATTGTAATAAGTTCTTACAAGAATCCAAAATTATGATGGACTTATTAAGGTGCTGTGGAGCCACTGTTAATGAAGTAAGACATGATCCAATATCCATATATGATATATCTCATTTTGGTGGTTGCCCCGAATGATGATAATATGGTATGATCCTATGGACAAAAGGGGTGTTTGGCCAAGTATATTTATATCTTATAAGCTCCTATATTTTAAGAGCTTATAAAATGTTAGATCTTATTTTGAAAATAAGTTTCAATGTTTGAATAAAATGAAATGGTAGAGCTTATAAGATGTTAGAAATGACAGTTTTATGATTAAAATGGTCAAAATTAGAGGTTGTTAAAATAAGATCTTATTTTGAAAATAAGTTGGTATCTTCCAATTTTTTCTATGAACGTCTTATAACCTCCTCATATCATATTTGTTGGTATCCCCCATCTTTTCCATAAACAACCTATAACCTCCTAATATCCTATTTTAGTTTTTGAAAAAAAAATTCAAACACCTTTAGAAAACTTATAAGATGTTTTGAAGAGCTTATAAGCTCAACAAAACACCCTCTAACTCATGTACAATAAGGATAAGGGATAATTGCAAAATGCCCACTAATGTATGGACTAATTACAAAAAACTCCAGAGATTTTTTTATATTACAAAAAACCTATTGAAGTTCGATTTTGTCTTAAACTTAGGGGTAACTGTAATATTCCATAAATGTCGGGAAGAGTTTTTGCTTATGAAGAGGGAAATATAAGACATAATCAAAAGACAAGGGTTTTCGTAATTTTCAAAAATCTCTCGGTTTAATTATCCCCAAGGATAAATGGCACCTTCAAACCTTGGTCTGATCCAATCATCTAAACAAGGCACTTTTAGAGGTATCTCAATTCCTGGAATAGAGCATCAAATAAAAACACCAACTGTTGGGGCCAATATAAAGTCATCTACTTACAGTCATACTGGACCATTGCAGTGTATGGACCACTGTCTAGGATTTGAATTTAAATTCCAAAGATAATTGTTAAACCAACAGAAGATAAATATTACTTGACATTGATGGAGCCTAAGAGAACATGGATCATATATGCAGATCAGAATAAATCACCATAAAGGCAACCTTGATAGCCTATGTACAATGACAGCAAAAAATTAAGGAAATTTTGATTAATGAAATTGGTGCAAGTGAAGAAACCCTGCCTATTTGCTCAAATGGGAGCCCATTTCCCCCTTCCATATCTCTATAATACTTCTACCAAGCACTTATGAATACTTCTACAAGATCTTGCTCATAGTGATCTGTTCAGATTCATTTTTCCACCTCACACATCCTCTATTTACTTGTGGCTTGAGTAGTGGAAGAAAAAAATATGCGTGCATCTATACAGGAATCACTTCACTGCTTGGACTTTCGTCGCACATCAAAATAAGGCCTTCGATATATGTGGGGAGAAGGCAAGAGAGCCAACGACAGCCTGTTGAAACAGGCTCTGTGGGTGGAACAATCATGAGCACGTTATGATGGCGTCGAATCGACCCCCATCACACTCACAGTACTTCCTTCTTGGATATAACTGCAAAAAATGACACAACATTGAATTTGAAAAGGCTCAAGAAACTAGCCATGATTGTGTCTTGCTTCTTTATTGGCATTCCTTTCTTGAGCACTCATAATAGGGATAATTACAAAAACTACCCTTGAGGTTTAACCTAATTACAAAAAAACTACAGTTATCTTTCAAAACTACAAATATCACCTAGAGATCTGTATTTACCTAACAAATACCCCCTCTTGAGGCCTATTGGTGGTGCAATTTTGTAAGCTAAAAACAAATGTCATGGGGTATTTGTAATTTTAAAAGATAACTAGGTTTTTTTGTAATTAAGCAAAACCTTGGGGTTGTTTTTGTAATTAACACTTCATACTATCCATATCTATATAGAGGTTAGATTCTCCCTATCCTAAAATTCTAAGGCAGTGCTCTTGACAAGAAAACTGAAATTCCACATATTTATGACAGTGAGTTTCAAATCCTAAGATTTTTGTACATCAGAGCTGATTCTAGTTCTAGTTTTACGCTTTAGGGTCTATGTGAAAGACTACAATCTCTTGTATTATATTTTTCAGGTCACATTCGACCTCTTGAATATTGCCCAACTTAAGTTCAGAGATGTAGATGGTAGAATTCTATTGATGTCGAAAAAAAGGCCATGGACAGATAAAATGCATCAGGATATAGAAGTATCTTACCCTTCTTTAAGGCGCATTAAACGGTCATCACTTGACAAACCTCGGTCAGAAAGCCAGCGTAAAAAGTTTGGAGATAACTCTTTGTTGTCCTTGGTGACATCAATGACTACAGTTGGTTTGACAAATGGCGCAACTTTTGCACCATATCATGTTTTTACAAGAGCTCTTAAACCAGACTTGTTGTCTGATATATAAAAATCCGCCACATGCTTCTGTTAACATTAGAAAACAAAAGGCAATGAATAACCTCAATGGAGCAGCTAACCATTTAGATCATCCTAAACTTAAAACATAGCCATAATCTGCCACCAAATAATATCCATCGAATTTCATGTAAATACCAAGCTCCTTAATGCTAAAACCAAGCAATTTTACATTCTAGCATCTGGTAACACAATGAGGTGGATCCAAAACCCAATTACTGACGAAGTACACTGAAAGAAATTGAACCAATCATTAACTCTTGGCATATTGGCCGCTAGGAATAACGTTAAGTTTCCTAATAGTGTTTAAGTGGGTTATAATGGTCCCATCGCAAAAGTTTTTTTTATTTATAAATATTATAACATTTGAGTTTTATAATTGTTTTATGTGCAGTTCAACATGAGGTTTGTAGAGGTACAACTGAAATGCAATTAATGATTTATAGCACATGAAGCTGCATTCTCTCTATTATAATTCCCATCAGATTTCACAAACTGACCTCTGAATGTCTGCATCCCCAAGAGAAGAAACGGTGTTTAGCATTTGCTGGTTTACCGCCAAAACCTCTGTATTCATATAACTCGGAGGAAGCATATATGCATCTCGATACCTTCTGAAATGAAGTTTCAAGAGGTATGCTGCCACAGGTGACAACCTACACAAAACAATGCAACAGAAAAGTAAATACAAGAGAATGACAAGTCTAAAGAAACCACCACAGTTAACTGCATTCATAATTGGCTGACTAAGTGGAGTACCACCGCGTGTATTTTATCTACAGCAGGACAAAACTCAACTCAACACAAGGTTTTACAAAATCAGAACCGATATTTCGCAATTGATACATAACCTAAAAAATCCAGGATTTTGAAACAGCTCGTGTAAAATAACCTATTTTGAGAAAATTCATGAGTCAAACCTAAAATGGATGAAGCAGTTCTTAGTCATGATCACTTTCCAGTCCCTCAATTGAACATGAATCCTAATCACACTTTTCCAAATTGCTTGCCATCTCACAATTAAATTATGTCCCCTAACCGTCAAGCAGCCATAGAGATATTAACCAGTTCTCCGGGTTTCACACACCACAAAAAATAAAATTAAGATTAAAACAAACAAACAAACAAATATATAGAAGCAGCATTTGTGAAATGTTCAATAGAATGATACCAATAGTCAATATGTTCCCTAAGAAGACATGATTAGAGAAAAATAGAAGTTCCACAAACTACCATCAATGGCATCCAGGAAACTGACTATTACTATTTACTACCCAAACTCACCATGAAATCTCAATTGAGTAAAGTAAATAAATACTGCAAGAGTCACCGGATGTTTTAACCAAAAAACCATGGTAAACACAAGAGTTCGAGCATGTGAAATTACCCCGGTGATCTTGACGTACTGTCCATCAACGGCACCTCTAAGCTCATCATCAGGACACTTCCTCAAAAACCCCAAAATCCCGTGCTCTTTGTAGACATAATTCCACACTAAAACTACCACGGTAGGGACCAACACTGCAACCACCGCCACCAGAATGACCGCCTTCTTCACGGCGGCCATGAGAAACGCCCCGACCACCAGGCCCATTGCCACCACAATAAAAAACATCCACATTGCCACCCGCGAGACCCTAAACCCTAATTTCACCTCTTCCCCTAAGCTCGTAACAGCAGAGCCGTAATTAGCTTTTTTGAATGAGCTCGGCGCCGAAGCCGTGTCTAGTTGTCCGGACCGGCGGCTCGAGGCGGACGTGCCAAGTGGACCAGATGTAATGAGGCCGGTCGGTTGAATTGGCGTCATCGGGCCGGAGAAAGAGGAGGAGGATGTCATCCTGCTCATGGGCCCTGAATTTGTGGATTTCGGACCCAATGTGCCGGAACTCGGGCCGGATCTGGCAGATCCGCTGGGCGGTCGGGAGGGGAGTTTTGGTGGGCCCACCGACGGGTGGGGGTGTTCATCACTGGAAATGTCGACGCCATACATTTTCCCGAGCTCGCCGGATTTCTTGACATCGCCACCGGTGTATATAACGGCGCGTGACGCCATTGTCGGCTGTCGTTCTTTGAGCTGCTGCTCGGGTCGACCCGACACAATGAGCCCGCTGCTTAACTGGTGAGACCCGGTTCGGGTACCCATTTTGATTCTTGCCCTTCTCTTATTCTCCGATGGGAGAAATGAATTGAAGTTTTGTTTGCAGGGAGAATAGGCTTTTTAGTGCAGAGTGACTGTGTGAAGTGTGTGGGAGGGACAGGCCATGAAGGTAGGGTGAAATGACGAAAAAGGGTCTCTAATCGGAGTGTAATTACGTGCATAGTAACAAATCTGAATCCTCCACAAATCTCGGACTCGGAACAATTGTGAGCCGTAAAATTCACATGTGGTGGATGGTACTATCGTATTTTCTGTGTTATATATTTCATTTTATCTTAAATTTAATAATTTATAATTATAATTTAATTTATAATTTCATGTTTTCGAATGGTGTTCTGTATCTTATTTTGTCATTTGCGGTTTGCCCTCTATAATTCGTGTTTTATAATCATGTCGTGTCACAAGCCGTCTTTGCCAACCTATCAGTCTTTGTCTTTGGAATATAAGTGGGGAATGATTTCACAAATTATCGTTTTTCTCTTATAGAAAATAATAAATTTAGTAGAAAGATTTCCATAAATGATTTCTATAAAAATATTATAGTACTATAATGTTATTTTAATTGGAAAAATAAATCGAGAATAAATTGTGTTACCAAAACTTAAAAAAATAAATCATCCCATTTTTTTTTTATGAATGGTATATACAAAATATTCATATGGTACAATTATAAAATATCGTATTTTAATAAAATTATTAAATTTTGTTACAGAATAATGGCGTGTTGTCCTTTGTCTCTGTATATGGGAAGCAATCTGCTCTGTAAGACTGTAACTTGCTGTCATGCTTCTGAAAGTTAGTTATTCCACTGACGTCAGTGTCAATGAGTCATTATTTACAAAACTGCCCTCCTCTTAAGAATTAAATTGCATCTAACATTTTTGTTTGAAATGGAGAACAAAAATATTTCGTTATCCCAAAAACGTAGAACATTGTACGTAGGGTAATTGGGTTTTCAAGAAATTACGTGCTCTAAGTTTTGTTTACCACTTACATGTCTCCACCAAAATCTAAGATCTATTTTTCATATTTAAGAATCTTACTAAGTTAAATAAGAATTCTAAAATCTGGGGACTTAAATTAACTGTAGAAACCATTTCATCTTCAAAAAATCTCTCTCTAAAAAGAAACCCTAATCCTATATCACCGCCCCCTCACTCTCTCTCTCTCCTCACCTGTCTTTCCTCCAACCTTGTTCCTCCTCTACCATGGTGAGACTATAAATCCCATGGTCTTCTTGGCACTAGCCCTTCCGTTCCGGGGATGCTTCTTCTCTTGCCGTTATGGTTTCTTTCGAACTTGGCTTGCGGGTTTAGAGGTGGCGGGGCGGTGGTGGCGATTTTGGATGTGGTTTTGGCGGAGAGGATTCCTGTAGATCCGAGGAGGAGAGCACCTTTTGCCGCTTAATCTTTTGTCTTTTTGTTATGTTATTTCTTGTCCCCAATAGGTGGCTTATTCTCGTTTGTGGCTTTTCTTTTCTCGTTTTATTTGTTCATGTTGTGGATTTGCTCAAAAGACTCGGATGTGCCATTACCGAAGTTATGCGGCGAAACGAGATCAAGTTCTTGGTGCGTGTTTTGTCCAAATACCTAGTTGCGTAGTTCTAAATCTATGGATTAATCGGATCATTTGCGGTTTAAAATTTTATTTTAGATCTATATGGTCTATAATCAGAGGCTTACAATTGTATTACATCCATTGTTGTAGAACAAATAAAGTTTCTTCGTTTAATAAATAAAATTCATTCTGACTCAAAAAAATTAAATGAAAATTCTTGCTAATTTATGTAACACTATCTAATTAGAATCAAAACTAGATTCCACCTATTTATGTGGTCCAAATCATCCCATATGAAGCAAACCTTCCCAAATTAACTCTAAATTTTTAGTACTATTTTAAAAAATTCGTATTCAACACATAATTTAAGCTTGTGTTTTCATAGTGCATTTTTAGTATTCCTCAGAACTACTTAACTAAACATATATAAAATTTAATTTTATTTCATCGGAACATAATTTCAAATTTCCACAAAAACTAATAAATTTGAAAATTAATTTTCCAGCAGAAGAAAACTGAAAATGCACTATGAAAACACGACCATACAAGGCCTATAAATGAGAGAGGCAGAAACCACAGGTTGCTTACCACTAAATCAGAAAACTCTCGTGACATGTAGAACTGTAGTCTTTGTGAAGTCAACTTCTATCATGTAGCCAGTAGCCTCAATTTCGAGAAAATAACCTATTATAAAAGATGTATCACCTTTCGGATTTAGATATCTAAATTTCTTAAATGTGTTATGATTATTTAAATCGAATCAGTAATATACATTATTATATAGTATAAATATCTGTTAATAATTGACACTAAACTATCAACCAATATTACATGAATAATCAACTATTAACTATTAAAATAGACAAATATTAAGATTTTTACTTTTGGGCTTAACCAATGTATGATTGACAACTTAGTCCACGTTGCGAAGGATAATTTAAGCTGTTCCAACGCAGTTGTACTGGCTTGTGAGTGACAACTCTTTTTAAAGAGCCCAAGAAATTAGACTGGTCACGCAAGAGGTCCAAGTAGGATTGCGTTACACTATTGGGCCAAACCCACACCACAGCCCAATCCAATATGATGATAAAGACATTACAAAACCAACTTGCTGGGGCTGGGGAGTGCCCTCTCTTCGCAGTTGCAATTAACATGACAAAGTCAGCCTTTTGGATTGCAACAAGCTTAAATGATCAAGATTCAAGGTATTCCATGTATTTAATATACTAATATAATTTTTTCATATTTCATGATTCGAAAATTTGGAAGCATGAATAAAATGTCTTCAATAATTCGCTAAAACAATAGGATCTATTATTTCTTAGTGTTTCGTTTGTATTCCAATCAAGGACGGTTCCAGGATTGTTTTTCAATGAGGGCACAAAATAAATACAATTATAAATTAATAGAAATAATTAACTGGCACACTTTATGAATTAAAAACCTAATTAATATATAGTTAAGGAAAAAAACTATGGTGGCACGTGAGCCATGGCTCTGCTATGTTTCCAATACACCATATGAATGTCACGCGTATAATAATGACCGTATTCTAATGAGATAAAACACCAAACAAAACATTATAGGGAATAGGAGATTCCATGCTTAATAATTCTGTCCAGAAAATGAGGATCTGAAAATCCACTTTCATATTCTTTTCCTCTATTGTACATTAAGAATAAAAGACTCTATATTTAAGGAAAATCATTTTGTTTAGTAGTTCATAATTCAACAAAGTTATTGATCGAAAACTGTTAAAAAGTAAACAATCTGATGTCATTGGGCCATTAACTTACAGTGTTGATGAATACGCAAAGTGTCTTGTGAGAACTTTAATGTTGTAAAAAGTAGGCAGCTAGGACTTAGCGCCTATGCGGAGCCTGGGCAGGGTTAGTCGGGCCTAATCGAAAATAAAAAAATTGGCGGACAAAGGGAGACTAGCGCCCAGGGGAGACTAATCGGGGCTAGACGGTGATTTTTACAAGAGAGCTTTAGACGAATCATTGATTTTCATTAATCTTGTGAGAAAAGATAAAATCATGCATGAGATAAAGTGCTTGTGTGAAAGAGAAAAAAATGCAAGAGACCCACAATTCTATTAAAGTCATTTCTATAACTTTATTCGTGAAACCAGCAAGCCACGTATGGCTCTTTGCCATTTGCCTAAGATTTTGTATTCTGTAGAAGAATTTAGCAATTTAAAATGATTTGATTACATAAAAATTTTAAAGTGGCCGAAATCAATGTTGGTGGTCTAGAGCATAAAGTGCTAAACTTTTGAAGTTGTGGCTACTAAAATCGGGATAGCATTCAATGATGCATAAGAAAACTACTGAAGAACGATTCCTTTGGAAAGAAAAGTTCTCTCTATCTTTCTCTCTACACTATACTTTAGAAAACAAGAATTCACGGGACGTCCCTGAAATTTCTGCTTTGAATTCATCTTCTTCTGCCAAACAAGTCACTTTACATCTTTACATGATAATATAGCAATTTACAAATCTCTCTTCCTTTCTGCACAATCTGCATTTTTGATTTAATTTTTTTTCTCATCCATTTACTCCAAAAATCCTATATTTCTTATCCCCATGCAAATTTCTGCCTATGTAAATCTCTTCTGAAATTTTTGTGGGGTTGTTACAGGTTTGTCCTGAACTCAGAAAATTTTCTTAAAATTTTCAAGAATAGTCCTTTTTTTATTGGTATTTGATAGATAAATGAAACCCCATAATAAATTTCCTGCATTTTTCTCTGGAACTCATGTATCTAAATCAATTCATGCACTTCATGAAATCAATGCACACCTTCAGAAGAAAAATACCTCGTGATAGTGTGTTTTGACATCTCATAATCCATCCATCAACCTGAAAAAAAAAATAACCAAATCTCTGAAAAATGGCTGCCTCTTGTTTCAATCCATTTCGCCTGCGAAAAACAAAGAGCAAATCATTATCGATCCCTTCATCATCGAAAATCAGTTAAACATCGACACGGACAATATGGAAAGGAAGAGATTTGACAGTTTAGAATCATGGTCGATGATTTTGGAATCCGAAACGCCGAGACATGGGAGGCAACTAACGAGGATCGAGAGGAGTGGACGGCCGATCTTTCTCAGTTGTTTATAGGCAACAAGTTTGCATCTGGTGCACATAGTAGAATTTACAGAGGAATTTACAAACAGAGAGCAGTTGCGGTGAAAATGGTGAGGATTCCAACTCATAAGGAGGAGACGAGATCGTTGCTCGAGCAGCAATTTAAGTGTGAGGTTGCCCTGCTTTCGCGTTTGTATCATCCGAACATAGTGCAGGTTAGATTTCATTTTTGACGTTAAATAGTGGTAATAAAATTCATGCAATATATGCTGTTCTAATGTCATGTGAATAAGTTTCACAACTCAGGGAAAGGGGAAAGGGGAAGAAGGTTAAGTTTAAATCACGACTGTGAAGCGTTTATTCGTGTTTTTTGTTTTGCTTGTAATCAATGTTGTAAAAAGCGCTAGGCGGCAGGTGGGGTTAGGTGGGACCTGTGCTGGATTAGGCGGGCCTAATCGGAAAAAAAATCGTAGGCAGACAAGAGGGCCTAGCGCCTAGGCGGGGATTAATCGAGGCTAGACGGGGATTTTTACAACAGAGCTTGTAATAGTGAAGTGACTTTATGTTGCCTCTTGGTATTGTGGTTTAAAATTGTCACTCGATAGCAAAGATCTAAGGCTGCATTTGGATGGAAGGATTTGGATTGAGATGAGGATTTGGGGAAAAAATTTCAAATGACTCCAAATTAGTATGAATTTGAAATCCACCATAGTGACTCCAAAAGTAGCACAACATAGAATCTAAGGATTTTTGAAATCTATTATATAATGATCTTATCCAAACAAGTTCAATGGATTTAAAATTCATAGCTTCAAATCCATCAATCCAAATGAAGCCTAAAGTTCCTCTTTCCTGATTGATGAGAACCCACAAATCCTTAAATTGAATTTTATATTCCCTCAAAATTCCACTCGTTCTACGATACATTTAGGTGTATTGAAGGATATGGATTTGAGGAGAGGATTTGAGTGCAAGATTTCAAATGACCCATCTGATGGATTTGAAATCCACCACAACGACTCATAAAGTAACTCAAAAGAGGAGCTTAAGGATTTGAAATGCATTGTATCTTAAATCATCCAAAAAAGTTCAATGGATATGTTATTATGTTTAAATCCTGAGTTCAAATCCATCAATCCAAATGAAGCCTTAGATTTATAGCCCCTAAGCTTGTGCGTATTGTATTTGTGTAATAGTACAAGAACCTGCTTTGCTAAATTTCTTACGGAGTTTCCTGTTCTTTCTCTGCAGTTTATCGCTGCGTGTAAGAAGCCTCCCGTATACTGTATTATCACAGAATACATGTCGCAAGGGACTCTAAGGATGTATCTCAACAAGAAAGAGCCGTACTCCCTTTCAGTTGAGACCATTCTAAGATTAGCCCTCGATATATCACGCGGAATGGAGTATCTACATTCACAAGGAGTGATACACAGAGACCTCAAATCGAATAACTTGCTTTTAAATGATGAGATGCGCGTTAAGGTTGCAGATTTCGCACATCTTGTTTGGAAACACAGTGCAGGGAAGCAAAAGGAAACATGGGGACTTACCGGTGGATGGCGCCAGAGATGATCAAGGAGAAGCCGTACACTCGGAAAGTTGATGTGTATAGTTTCGGGATTGTGCTATGGGAACTCACAACAGCTTTGCTTCCTTTTCAAGGGATGACTCCGGTGCAAGCTGCTTTTGCTGTGGCTGAAAAGGTTAGATTGGCAAATTCTGTTTAATCTCCAAAAAGTTAGCCCTTTGGTTTCCTGCTGAAGAGTATACTGTGTGCATTATGCTAGATTTTATCATTATACAGGTGCTACATTAGAGTGACTATAAATTTCATATCTGTCAGGACCATAAATGCATTACTATGACAAGGATTGAAATAAGGGATAATTACAAAAACTACCCTTGAGGTTTGGCCTAATTACAAAAAAATTCATCTTACATGTTATAATTACATTCCTCAACTATTTTAAACATTACAAATAGCCAAAAGAAAAGTTGGGGCTATTTATTATATTTAGAAAAGTTGAGGGGTGTAATTGTAAAATGTTTTATTATATTACAAATAGCCCCAGGTCAACTAAACGTAAGACGGATGTAAACCTCAAGGGTGGTTTTTGTAATTTTTAAAGTTAGCTGTATTATTTTGTAATTAGGCCAAACCTCACATGTAGTCTTTATAATTATCCCTTAAAATAAGATCTCAATTATTGAAACCCTCAAGTGCCTCATACTGTTTTTTCTTATTGCAAGAGGTATAAAAGAAGAGGAATTTCAAGTGCAAAGTTTATACTGAATGTGTTATGTGTGAATAATAAATCATGGAATTTTCTTAGAACAAGAGGCAATAAGAAGTGGAATGCTTTGATTTATTGCGTTGTATATTAACTGAGCATTTGCTGATGCTTGATTGATGTTCGGTTCAGTGATTCCTATCTTATCTTTCAAGTCAATGATGATGAAATGAGTCCTCAAATTAAAATCTCACCATCCTACCCTCTGCTTTTGAGAAGAAACAAGATGCTAAATTTGAACAACTACTATTATATGGATAGAGAATATTGTCAATGGTACCATCAATTGATGTATTACAAAATCATAAAGTTTAGAATGTCATTCAGAATTCAGACTCTTCAAATATTAGTTTCATCTGCTGATCTATAACTTAATCTTTCGGCTTTGGTTCTATAAACCTTTGTGCAATCGATTTCGCTTCAAATGTTCTTGCAAAAGAAGCAAGAAACTAGTATTTTTAACTGTCTTTTTCTTTTTGATTTTCAATGGAGTCTCTACTTCTAAGCTATGTTTTAACACTGTAAATCTACTTATCACATAATCTTAACATGTTAAATATCAAAGCATAACTCCAAAAGTAAAGAGGCATTGTGTCAACTACTACGTCACTAATATTAAGAAAATATGTTTCTCGGTCATCATGTTTCAGAATTTAGGAAAGAACTCACAATTCTTCTTATTAAAATTGAAAATTATCATGCCAACTTGTTCCTTTTATAGACTTATTTATTTTGCATTATGGTCTTAGAGTAAAGATAGCATCCAGCAGGATCAGGTTTATGGCTTGTGCCACTAATATGCTAAATAAAATCCCTGCAGCATAACAGAGTAAGAAAACCTTAAGCAAGTAAATGGAGATGCAGAAGTCTTTTTCACCTACCAACACCTCATAAATTGAAGAGATAATTACAAAAACACCCTTGCGTTTTGGGCTAATTACAAAAAAAACCAGGCATGATTCAAAACTACAAAAGAACCCCTCAGGTTTGATCCTGATTTAAATGTAAGGGGGTAACTGTTTTATTTTTACAAATGTCGGGGTGTTTTTAATTTTTTGGTTTATGAAGGGGAAAATGTAAGACAGAAGAATCAACCTCAATGGGATTTTCAAATTTTAAAAAATCTTTAGGTATTTTTGTAATTAGCCCGAAACCCAGTTTTTTTGGGTAACTTTCCCTAAATTGGATATTGCCTCCACTTGGTTTTTTTCATGTATCTACTGATAGTTCAAATTTCTACTTTTAGAACAAGTCTATCAAATAATTACAAGATCTTACAATCTTTGTCTCCTCCTCTTTCTCCATTTTGCAGAACGAGAGACCACCTTTACCAGCAAGCTGTCAACCTGCACTCGCGCACCTGATAAAGCGCTGCTGGGCCGCAAACCCCTCGAAGCGTCCAGATTTTAGTGAAATCGTGTGTGCGCTAGAAAAGTACGACGAGTGCGTGAAGGAGGGACAACCACTAACTCTCCATTCAGGGCTCGTCAGTCGAAACGCCATTCTTGAACGCTTAAAGGAATGTGTTATGAGTTCATCCATACCTGTACAGGCCTGACTCCACATCTAGACATAAGGCATTGCTATATTGTATTCTGCTCTTATTTGGCTTAACAGAGTCGATAGATTTTTTATTCTAAATATGTATATAGCAAGTCTTTTAGCAGTTATCTGATTGAATGCAGCTCGATTGCATCTCTTGACTACTTATGTGAATTAAGAGCTCGTGGCATGAAAAATTTTCATGTTACATTACTAATTACTAATGTTGTAGAATCGCTTAAAAAGAATTAGAGCAATGCTTAGTTTTTAGTGCACAAGTTCGTGTTAAGGTGCTTTATCATGCAGTGTTTGCATGTTTTTTGGTTTTAGATTTCTTTGTCAGAAAGCAAAACATGTTATCAGAAAAGCCGAGCAAAATTAGTAGAAACATGGGGCAGACATATCATATTTTGTTTTTGTTTTTCATCTACGACATGGGTTGTTGTGTTCCAGAAAAGCCAGCAATTAACATTTTCACTTGTTTAATTAATGGGATAATTACAAAAAGCCCTTGAGGTTCAGGCTAATTACAAAAAAAACCCAATAATTTTTGAAAATTACAAAAACCCCATTGAGGTTTGATTTCGTCTTACATTTTTCCCTTCAGAAGCAAAAAACATTTCAAAAATCCCCTTGACATCTATAAAAATATTATATTTAACCCCTTAAATTTAAGACAAAATCAAACTTATGCTTTTGTAATTTTGAAACATCTTTGGTTTTTTTTGGTAATTAGCCCAAACCTCAGGGGTGTTTTTGTAATTGTCCCTTAATTAATTTTTACATGCTTTAAGTAGAATCAATTTAGCCAGAGAATTCTATAAAGCACCCGAACATTCCAACGCACGAAGAAATTCATGTAAATAAAACTTGAAAAAAGAAAATGTAAACGGAATTCTTGAACTGCTAAGAGGAAAGTTAAAAATAAAGACAGAAAAAAAAAATCAGATCAGAACAAAAATCATAAAAAAAACAAGTTCTGAGTGAAGAAAGTTTTCATCACAATTTACATTGCCGTCTTGCGTAAACTATAAACACATTCAACTTTTAATGCCGTAAAAACTCTAGACAACAACACAATCCTAATTGCCCCAACAAATTCAGTACTCAGTAGCATTCAGCAAGCTTAACTACAGTTGTTCAATCAGTAAACCTCACTCTGCAATCTGCATCCCCATATCCCTCAATTGTTTGCTTTCATCTCATCTAATTGTGCAATGACATATTCTAGTTTCTTGCAACAAATCTCATTCGATATTCACGGAAAATAGTCACAATATTCACACGCACTTTTAATTTCCTCTCGCAGCATCAACTGAACATCCTTTTTGAAACAAAACCAAAAGGGAATGGCCGAGTATTAGTTGCTCACAAAACAAAAAATGCCTAAAACTCTTCCTTTTTACATAACCACATTAAAAGCTCTGAAGAAAATAATTTAACACAATCGCTTGAACACTTGGCAACTTGACAAGTAATCCAAAAATAAACGTCAATTCAAGCATATCCATCATGAAAGCGAAAAAATTATCAAAAAGAAGAGCTGCTGCATAGTTGTTTTACCAGCATTAGTTATCCAGTTATCATTGTTCCAGCTCCTTCATCAGTGAGAATCTCAAGAAGTAGAGAATGCTTCAACCGCCCATCTATAATACTCGTTGTCCTAACCCCTTGAGCCAGAGACCTAATGCAGCAATTGACCTTCGGAATCATCCCACCGGCAACTTTTCCGTCTTCGATCATCTTCTTCACCCCTTTAATGTCGATTTGCTTCACCAAGCTCCCGGGATCTTCCCGGTTCTCTAATATCCCCGCCACATCCGTCAACAGTATCAACTTCTCCGCCCCCAATGCCGCCGCCAGCTCGCCGGCTGCAGTGTCCGCATTAATGTTATAGGGTTGTCCGTTCAAATCAGCAGCAACAGAGGCGATCACGGGTATATGGTTGTTATCTATCAGTGGGCGGATTATCGTGGGGTCCACACTGGCAATGTCCCCAACAAACCCGAGCTGTGAGGAGTTCGGAGAGGGCCGAGCGATCAAAAGGCGGCCATCGATTCCCGATAGCCCGACCGCAGTTGCGCCGGCCTTGTTGATCAGGGCGACGAGATGTTTATTCACTTTACCGACTAAAACCATCGACACGATTTCCATGGTCGACGCGTCGGTGACTCGGAGCCCGTTGAGGAAGTTTGGCTGGATATTTAGTCTGCCGAGCCACTGGTTGATCTCAGGGCCACCACCGTGCCGAATACGATACGAAGGCCGACACAGGCAAGAAGTACGATATCGGCAATGACGGATGCCTGGAGGGCCTCGGATTTCATTGCTGCTCCCCGTATTTAACGACAATCGTCTTGCCACGAAATTTTTGGATAAAGGGCAATGCTTCGGATAGAATCTTGACGCTGGTTTGTGCGGGGGTGAATCACTATCAATTTCTGGGGATACTATTGACTGTAGAGATGATTTAAGGCATGTGATTTTGCTATTACGCTTGAATTTGACGAGTGGAACAGTGTTTTGGAATGATGGAGCAAAATCATTGGATTTCACGAGGAGTTTGGAGTGAGGGGATGTGAAAGGGAGGATTTTAGCAGCTAACATAGTTTTTTTTGAGTGGTTTAGGAAAGGGGACAATTAGAAACTTGAGTGTAGCATAATATCTGATACGATGACTAAATTATAGTAGATTATTTGTTGGTGCCTCGAACATGTAGCAGTAGCATAAAACCCAAACCCACACTGATGAATCAAGGAAGCAGGTCTTTGCACAGTTCCTTCTCAAATATATCAACATACCTGAGATGCAACACAATTTCCATCTTTGTATCGATTGTAAATCGAATGAACGGTTCAGATTGACATTTTCTAAATAATATGTTTTAGAACAAAAAGAAAAAGAAATCTGTTGTAAAACGAAAAAAAATCAAATGTGAAACAAAACCACATGAACAAAATCAGTCATTTGAAATAATAATAGTAGTTCTGAAACAGTAACAAAAAAGCACAAAAAATCAAATTAGAAGTGCAACCAAAATTCGAGGCATATCTCATACAAAAAATAGATCCGAACTCCGAAGCATATATACAATCGCTTGAAAATGAAAGGAAATATAGTACCTTGACTAATTTCATGTATAATCCAAAATGTGGATTAGGTTATTAACTAGGTAAAAATTGTGCATGATTTTTAGTTAGTAGATTATCATGAAATTACCTTTTCGACGTTTTGGAGTCGTTGCAATGAAGTTGTGTGGCTCTGCGGATCCATGGCGGCAGAGATAAGGGAACGGCTTTACCCAAGCTGTTTTTGATTTATCTCAGACTGCTTTCGGAACGATGATTTTATATATGTTTATTATTTTATACACTATTTTTAAATAATTATGGCACATTTAAAATTTAGGTATTTAAATTATGGGTGACGCTATTCAGCTATTGGCACCCTTTTTTTTATGAGTACACTCATCTTCTAAGTATATTATCCCCCACTTTTTTAAATATAGCACAATTGTTAGATACACCCCATATTTCTTTTAATTTTACCCTTGCACTTATTTTCCCTCCCAAATACACCCAAAATGATAAACTCAAGGCGCGGCCGCGGCGACGGAAGAAATTTCACCAATCTTTTTTGTTCCGACAACGAAAAGATGTAATATATTTTGGATTACAGATTTTTTAATTTATTTTAATTTTGAATTTAATATTTTACTTTAATTTCGCACTTATAGTTGGATTAGTTTGGATAATTGTTAGGTATAAGTGTTGGGTAATTGTATTTGTTTGAATTATAGAGTTACATAAATTATTATTTTTTTCTAGTTTTTGTCTGGGTTTGGGGAAGAAGACGATGGATGGCACGATAGTATACTCGATCATGGCATAACCCACGATCAAAAAGTAACTACGATCGTGCCATCGTGCCACTTGGCACGATGACACGAGAAAAGTTTAACTGCACTGCGATCGTGCCAGTATCACACTTTTGTTATTCAACAAGAAATTTTCGGTGTAAAATTGGAAAAATAACACACTTTCAAATTGCAAATTAAGGATATACTTATATTATTCAAAAAATTAATTTTTGTTGTCCGTATTTGCAACAATGTTAGTGTAAAATCTCGAGTTACAAAAAAAAATTTAAGCTTTTTACAAGAATGTGAGTGAGTGTGAGGAAGATTAAGTGTATTAGAACTTATTTAAGTAAAGGGTATCATAGTCTTTTAAACTAATGATATTTTTTAAATTATATGAAAGGAGTGTCTTAACAATTTTGGGAGTGTCAATATCAACACCCTTAAATTATTTCGTATTTATATGATTATTACACTATTAGGGTTCTAATTTTGATTTATATTATATACCACTAAAATCTCCAAATATTATATACGTTAATATTAAAATAAAAAAATTATTTAAATGAACTGCTTATTTCCAAATTATAAAATCATTGTTTGTATTAAAAATATTTTTCTAAAACAAGTAATAATATAAAAATAAAAATATTTTTAAATATTAAGAATAATATTACTCTTAATCCAACTACTAAAATAGAACTAAATATTAATTTCTCCACCAAGGATCTACCCAAAAAAAAAAGTCAGCTACTGAAAAATCCCCAGAAAAATAAAAATTAAAAGTATCCAACTAATTAATAATTGTCAACCAAACGATGCCACCAGAATTTAAATTAGAGAAAGATTAATAATTACGCTGACTAAACAAATCCATTTACTGCTAATTAATCAAAAGGACATATTCCCGTATTATTTGAACTTTCCTATTCTCATAAAGTCAGCAGCAGAAACACACACAGAGAGAGGAGAAAAGAAGAAAATTCAATGGCGACCTCAAAACTGCAATCTCTATGGAATCACCCCGCTGGCCCTAAAACCAGTCAGTTTTTTCAGCCCTTTTATGGAATATGATGAATAGTTTCCCTGATTTGGTTTCTTTTCTTAGATTCAAATTTTGTATTCTTTTTCAATGGTTTACGTGTAACCCCATCGCGAGATTAATTAAAAAAAAATAATGTCGTTATTAATTGGGATGTTGTGAAAATAGATTAGATTTTGGATTTTTCACTTGAAATTCTTTTTTCGTCCTAAAATAATTGTTTGTTAATATTGTGAAACTGGAGATTAGGTTGTTTAAACAAGGAAAAACTGTTCAATGTATGAGGAATGATGAACGCTAAAGAATTCAAATCGTATCCTCGTACATAACACTAGCTTATAGCTCAAATGGTATCACTCACCCAAGGATGGATACAGGGCTGGCCAACCTGGCCCTGGCCCTGCCATTTTTTTTTAAAAAAAAAACAGTGGAGAATTTAAAAAAAAAAAGAAAATTTAGTTATAATTTCTATTATTTTTTCTTGGATTTTCTATCCGGCCCACCCATTTTTCGTGTATCGGCCCACCCTGCTAAAGTGTTCTGACTCCGCCCTTGCACTCACCTTTTATAAGGGTGTTAATCAGGATTCGAACCCTGTATCTTTTCAGTTTCTTTGAAATTTATCTCATCCCCTCCAATCAGTAGTCCTAAGTTATTAAAAAAAATCGTATCCTCATACATGTCTTTGTGGGATAATCTGTATATATAGAAAGTGTGAGTATGCTATATTCTACAGTACATGGATGTAATGTGAGTTTTAAAGCATCCTGAAAGAGCTTGTCTGTCTCTACATGTTGTAACTATGCAAATTGATCTTGTTCATGTTTGTGTGTTTCTTTATTTGTGAATTTTGGTTTTGGCTATAAAATCAACTTATGATATGTTTCTTGGAATGAAATTCACAATAAACTTGTGTCCTTTTCTTTAGGAGGTTCACTTTAAAAGTACATGACTTGTGCTTGAAATATCATCCAAAAAAAAAGAATGACACAATCTTGAATGAACTGTTTTATGGTTATATACAGTTCATTTCTGGGCACCAACCTTCAAGTGGGGCATTAGCATTGCCAATCTTGCTGACTCCACTAAACCCCCGGAGAAAGTTTCGTATCCCCAGCAGATAGGTAAGTAGTTCTTGATGATTTTTTTGTACTCTCAATTGCTTGCTCACTCGCCTATCTCTTGTGGGCTTGAGAAAAATGAGATAGAACAGCGTATATATATTACTGTCTTGTAGATCTTTTACGAACCTACCAATTTAAGTTTATCGTTTTTCATTCTGTATCAGCTGGGAAAGATTCATGGAACTGATTTCTTTATTGCCATGATTATTCGTGTGCAGCTGTTACAGCAACTGGAGTTATTTGGTCACGCTACAGCACTGTTATTACTCCTGTAAGTTCAGTTGTTTATGTAATACGCCAACCTGGTTAAAAGATGCCATTTTTTCCTGTGTATTTTGTTGATGAAAATAAACTATTCGTTGTTTGGTTCCTGTAAATAATATTGTGCATAACTGCATTGGCCTCTCTACCATTCAACCATCAAGATTGCTTTTTTTTTTTCGACGATTTGAATATCTGAATACCAATTTAGATTTCTTCAATTATCTTTACTTTTCTTGTGCTGGTATAGATGTTCAGATAGTGAGAGCGAAAAAAACAGAAAACGGAATCCATTCGCAAAATATATGATTGCCAGTTAAAATATTTAACTGCATTGCCTTCTATGCACTTCAACTCTTCGGATTGCTTATGATTTTATGTTATGTGCATAAAATTTGTCGGGGATAAAAAAATCCATGACATTCCTCTATCTATCTATCTGTCTATCACTTTTTTTTTTTTTTTTTTGAAGTAATTCTCCTCTTCCCACATCCCCTTTTAGTTCCTTGTATTAGCTTCTTGGTTTCACCAGCTTTTAACCATGTACAAATTTCCTGCAGAAAAACTGGAACCTCTTTAGTGTAAACATTGTAATGGCCGGTACAGGCATTTACCAGCTTGCCCGAAAAATTCGGTAAGTCAATATGTTGCTTTGTTTTAATGTATAGTCCGCATTTTGATAATCCGAAATAACTAGTACATTATCCTTTCCATTCTTACAGGCATGATTATTTCAATGAGGAGCAAACTGTTGTGGCCAAAGAATGATGAACAAAATCACCTTTAACTCCATATTCTCCTCCATTGATAGAATCGAGCGCCAGCTGAACCGATTCTTTTTTTTTTTTTTCACTTCTCGCGTTGAAAATATCAGTGAATCGTGGGTCTTGGATCGTTAAACGCATCCAGGATAATAAAGGAAAAATAATACGAATCTGTTGTTGTCAAATTTCTTATTCTAAATATAGCACCGTAAAAATGTCTATAGCATCATTTAAATTTACGAAATCGCTTATCTCTTGATAGGAAAAACTTATGCACTAAGTACTTTCATCACACAATGTCCAACAAAAACTCATAAAAGAATATCCGAATCACAATAAGAAAAATTTAATTTCATGATCAGTGTAAAAAATAATGATTTCATCTCCCAGGAGATGGAACCATACAAATTGCTATCACTTCAATACGAAAAGAAATTAAAATAAATCTACAATTACAGCCATAGTAAACTTGCTTGAATTTACTTGTCTTAAGCACCGTCTAGAGACAATCATGGAGCCACTCGCTCCAGCTAAATTGCCTTAACTTAATCTGCTTTCGAGTCAGACTCATTTTCACCATCATGAGCCAACCCCAAACTCAAATCCAAGGTGCTTTCATTCAAATCTTGCCTTTCTACATGGTTCTTGTCTCTAGCCTGAGAAAAGATAAGGCAATTGAATAGTTCACTTGTCATTCAAACTCCTGTAGGTGCTTATGCTCAAAAAGTTGGAAGAAATTTAAAACCATAGAAATTAATGACATTCATCTTCTGCACATTTAAGACAATACTCAAGTAATACAGTCCAATTTTCTATTCCCTATGATGTTTCATCTAGTGTTTTGATACGTGTTTAATGATGACATCATCAAATACATGTGACATTCATATGGTGAACCGAACATGGTTTGTGCAAGTGGTGCCTACTAATTTCCTCAAGAAAGTAGGAAAAACTGTTCTATCATTTTTATGAGAAATTCGCTCTTATATAAAAAAAAAAAAAAAAAAAATAGGGAGTATTACAAAAACACCCTGAGGTTTGGGCTAATTACAAAAAAACCCAAAGGATTTCAAAAATTACAAAAGAGTTAAGAAACCCTTGAGATTTGATTCAGTCTTAAATTTAAGGGGGTAATCTGTAATATTTCTACAAATGTTAGGGTTTTTTTGAAATGTTTTTCTCTTATGAAGGGAAAAATATAAGATGGGCTCAAACCTCAAGGGTTTTTTTGTAATTTTCAAAAATCTCCGTTTTTTTTTGTAATTAGCCCAAACCTCAGGGTTGTTTTTGTAATTATCCCTAAAAATAATATGTTGGACGTGTTTATAAAGAGTGTATCTTTTAATTGGAAATACATCAATAAATTGAAAATCCAACGAAAAACAAGAGCTGAGGACTCAAAATATGCATGTGCTCACCTGGTTTTCATCCATTGGTACATCATTGATGTCAGGCTTTTCATCATATCCATCACTCCTAGAGGTTGCCTCCACATCGTTCGTGCTATTGTCAATAGGCTTAGTATCATCCTCCATCTGCTCTGAGGACTCCTCTTTTTGTTCTTGAGCACAACAATCTATCCAACCATTCCAGCAACAAAAGATAAAAACAAAACCCAATTCATGGAAATCTAGGCAGAGCTACAAATCAAAATAAATTGGCATTGGTGCGAAAAAGTAGTAAACCTTTATCAATTATTTGAGCATTAACAACACTGGTGAATATTAAAACAAAGAAGGGTCCAAGTAACACACATATCTGCTCAACAGAGACTTCTATTTAGACTTCGATGACAGAAAATTAGTATATTAAATGAAATAGCAATGCCATTGGATACAAACATGAAACATAGTATATATGGAAACCCAGAATGTTTCTCTAATTGCAAGAAAAAATGAGGGCTTGCATATAAAAAAGGCTACAACTCAAACTTCCACCATCTCTATACTGCAATGAGCCAACCATCATTAAGTCAACAAATGAATGAACACAAGGACAGACAACAAGAAAAAAAAAACAATTGGGAAGCATAAGCATCCCTATTCATCAAAGAAATTGTAACCTATAAACAAATGACCCACCTGATCAATAAATCATTGTGTGTCTATTGTGTAGTTTAGAGGGACAGGGGGGAGTGGGGACTGGCTCTTAGTTAAATGGCCAAATAGATCTGTGAAATAAATCACTAGGAGGTAGTTTGTTGAGTTTCCCGGGGGTTAACCTTTCCATAACTTAAATGAAAAAGTGTTTGATGATTTACATAGCGTGGAAAAGAACTTATATGAGCAAGTGTTTGAGGGTTTACCAAACGTGCACGTAGCTTTTAAAAATCCTACATTAGTCTCTGAATATTTAGTCTGACCAAATAACTAAATATGTATGGAATATTGAATGAAATGAATCAGATGATTGACCAGCTATGTCAGGAACAGAGAGGGGAATGTCTTAACCAAGATTAAAATGCACTCTTAACTTAACTGTGAATTTTGATACATGCATCCAGTTCCACAACGAGGATTCAAAAATAGTATCCTGGTGTTGGGAAATAATTCAGTCATGATGTGGAATTTCAGATAATGAAAGTTAACAGTTAACACCCTTTGTCTCGTATGACAAGCAGCATGCACCGACACACCCAGTCACTGAGGCACACAGAAAAAAGAGAAAACCAAATATTTGGCATATAACATTCCCTCTATATGCAACCAATTCATAAAGCTGGAAAGCACATAATTTTTTAGAAAGTAGAAACTTAAGGGAGTGCTTTGTTGTTAAAAATATGTATATTACAATATGTTTGCTAAAGGACCATCTCATAAACTATCATCGTCACATTTTCATCATTATATCCAATCACACTCTCAAAATTTATTCCCACTTTTCCAAATATCTTTTTCAGACTATTCTCTCCAAAAATAGAAACGAAAAGTCAAGCACTCCATGAGATTCTTAGTTCAGCACCATTAACAACTTCCACTACAGAGTTTAAGAGCTGGCAATGAGAAATTGGTCAAAAATGATTTCAAAGTTTTGTACAGTAAGATATTATATCCCATAAACATTGTTCTCCCATAACATTCCAAGTGAAACAGCAATAACTGTAATAGGCCACAAAAATGAATGCCACTTATCCAGCCCAGACTTTTGCTTTTCAAAACCAAATCATCCTCAATTTCTATCAAGGTAAGAGTGGTGATCTTTACCCATTATCAGCAATTCAAATGTTCTCCGTCCAAACTTAGAACTTCAATCAAGCCATAAGGGCAACTCAAAGACAACTCTATACATAATATATATATATATATAAGGAAGAAATAAAGAAAAAAGAATAAATAAATAAAACAAAATATACGAGGGAGATTCCCATAAGATTCACAACCAACAAAAATAAAAATAAGGAACCAAAAAACTCCCAGCTAAGACCCAAAGTTAAAATTCCAAAAAATTACAGTAAATGAATTAAAATTGATCCCAAATTAAAGACCCTAAGCCACCACATAATTCAAGAATCCTAAGCCGCATAGAACACAGAGAAATTCATGAACAATTCTCAAACAAATAGCCGTCCACAACAACGAATCGACACCCATACCAGCACACAGACACAGGTAAACACATACAGAATCAAAACATGATTCAGATCAACGAAATTGGGATCAAGTCAGACTACAGAAATTACCGGAATATACTTGAATTTTCTCTTCGGAGGCTCTTCTGCTGCGACATCGTCGTCTCTATTGGAGTCAACATTACCATTATTACTGCCGTTATTATCACTGTGGCTACTGTCTTTAGTTTGGCTGGGAGCTATGGGGGTCCACTTGAAGAGCAAGAGGTGGGATGAGCCGTTACTGCCGTTAACGGTTCCATTAGATGCCGTGTGGTTGTGGTGGTTGGAATTTGACGGCGGTACGCTAACCCACTTCTTCTTCCATCTGCGAACTGGACCGGTAAAAACGGTAGCGGGGCCGTAACGAGTCGAGGATCGCCCGAGTCTCGCCCCAACTCCTCCATTATTATTGAGACAAAGTGGCGGCGGCGGCGATTTCCGGCGGCCTTTTTGGCTGACTGGATTTAAAGGAGGTGTAATGCTACCATATCGCTGCGCATGTATGTAAATATATAAATCGTCTTGTGTAGTCTCTTTTTTACTCATCTATATATATATAATAAGAGCCGCTTCTAAAAGTGGTAAAAAAAAAATTTCCCGCCCATTTTTTCAGTCTAAAAATAGATGTGCTGAAATCTGTGAAACGTGTCAGTTATTTTTGGAATGTAAATTATACTAAAACATTTGCTGAAATTATGGTTGTACGCGTCAATCAGTTTAATGGAATATAATATCTACGCGTGGAATTATTAATGGAATATAATATCTGCTTTAAACGCGTCTGCTATTTATGGAACAATTTTTGCTTTGAAAATCGGCTTTTAAGTATGAACGAATTCCTTTATATAATCATGCTACAAATTACCATAATTGGGTTGCATTGCTGTTGTTCAGACATTTATGTATGGAATATTTTCGAATTACCGGTAATAAAACAATTTTAATAGATTACTTGAAAATCAAGTTTGTAATCTCAAACGACAATGGTAAGTATATCATTATTTTTGGTTACAATATCTCGTTAATTAACTCAATTAGTGGAAATCAATGCACAATTAATAATAATAAATTGCAAATTTTTTTTTTTCCATGTAGATTTGTATACGCATCAATTCAAACTAGGAATTTAGTAAAGTAAATATTTTACAAAAAAAAAAAAAAGAATCATGGTGAATCATATATACAAGTTTTTACGTAATCTGTAATAAAAGAGAGAGAAAAACATAATAAAAAATTCTGCAAAGATTTATATTTCCATATAAAAGCTACACTACTAACCTATATATATGCGATACTCCTCGGTTTGTTTTTAAAACACTCATCGTAACAAAGAGCAATTTATTTTTCTCTCGCATATTGGACAAACACATTCATATACAAAAAAAATGGCGCCCATGTTGACTTTGATCAAGAGTCCAATTCCTCAAAAACACAATGGAATGTGAAGCTAAGATTAGTACGTCTTTACGAAAAACCTCGGTTTAATGACAAAACTCAAGTGCGAGTTTGGAATGTGTTTTTCATGACTATGAGGTATGATGCATAATATATGACTATGTAATGAATTACTTAGTCGATAAATTATATTAAATTATCGACCACTTGTTTTTAATTATACAAATTGCGGGGTGACGATTCAGGACTATAAGAAAACACAATATTCAAGCAGCTTCAAAAAAATCCTTATCGAAGGCCATGTTTATGCGATTAGGGATTTTATTGTTGCCCTTATTCGAACAAATATCGAACATGTTTGACTAAACAAAAATTTTGTTTCATGGAAAAACCCAGATTTTTGAGATGTTCGACAAAATTTTCCCTCGATTTATATTTCGATTCATAAATTTTAGTGATCGCCATTGCGGACAATGTGGATGAGACCTCACTCTTTGGTAAGATATATTAAATTTATTTTCCGTACATGTAAAATTTAAAGCATAAATTGTTATTAATTGATCATTTTTTTTACCTTTGATTTTATTATCAACAGATGTTATCGGGGAATTGTTTCAATGCATTCGACTCAAACCACGAGATTGCCTTGAAAGAGCACTCGCTTCATAGAACTAACTTTGGAAGACTTGGAGTAATTTAGATTATCAAATTTTATTTAAGAAATTACGTTTAATCATAAACTTTAACGAAAAATTTATTTTGTTATTTTAATAGGAATAATCGCATCACTTGCACGTTGTGGGAGGAGTATGTTGACGAGATATTACCCTTTCTCGAAGAGGGTCGATTTGAACCGCTGATCGTGATTGTACAAATGTGCAGAGCTAAAGTGTTTCGTGGTAAATTAATAACTTAAACTTATTTCTAAACAGCAAGGTAAATTATCCATATTCTTATTTAATTTTTAATCAGTTTTTTTACTCTTTAATAAATTGTAGATAGAGTGAAGGTATCGAATACATACGATGTTACAAAGTTGATTTTTGATGCCAAATTGGATGAGATTGCAGACTTCAAGAAAAGGTTAGAACAAATATTTAGATTACATTTTTATTTTTTCTTTCTTTTGTTAATAGATAATTCTTATTAATATTCAATCTAACATTTTGTTTTTTTTTTTTTAAATTATTTAGGTTTATGAGCAGCAACAGGGCAACACCTTCAATTAGTCATGTTAGTGTGCCTACTACCCGAACAATTGCTGAAGATTTGGAATCCGGAGAATCACCCGTTCGAATGATCGATCAATTGTATTGGAACAAAGAAGTAAATTAACAAACTGTTTTTTGTTATTACCTTTTATTAAAATAAAAATATGATTATAATTATAATATATACATTATATATTTTTGTGTTGTTTTTAGGTGGGAAGTTTTGGGTGTGTGCAACCATTCTTTCATTTATTGGAGATTGGTGGTACCTTTCTTTTAAGAGATGCCCGAAGAAACTTACAAAGGCGTGAATAAATTTTATTGCGAACGTTATGGACAGTTTTTATCAATCCGGTGTTTTCGTGTATTTAGTACAATTATTTATTTTATTAAATATATATTACTCTATTCTAAACAATTCAATTAATCTACATCCGACTTTGAAATTTCAAATTATTAGGTACAAAATTCATATCCAGGTTATTGATGATACCGGAATGCAACTTTTTGTGTTGGGATAGAGATTGTCTTTATTAATAGGCAAAACGTGTCTTTGAATTGAGAAACGAGTACTGAGGTAATTTATTATCTATTTCAGTTTATAAATTATAATGTTTACAATTCTTTTATTTAATTATTTTTAAAAAATTAAACGAGAAGGAAGATGGACAGGATATACCGGATGACCTAGCAAGTTTGATTGATAAACAAGTATTTTTCAAGGTTCAAGTTAGTTAAGGCCAACTTGATAATTATGACGGATCATTTTCGGTGGTGAAATTAATCGCAGATTCTCGAATTGATTAAGAAGTTTTATCCTGCCCGAAAGTCGGTACTTAAAAAAATCATTTGATACATAAATGTTTGTCTCGATTATTTATTAATATTTATAATAATAAAAAATCAATATAACAATTGTTTTTTTTTTTTTGTAACTTTAGGAGTCCGACTACCTATCCAAGCTTCAAAGGAACAACAATATAATGGCAAGGTATATTTAATTTTTCATCATAAATATACTTAACCCAAAACATTGTACATTGTATTTATACATTTGGCTTTTTTTTCTTTAGGAATCTTCATCGGAGGATGAAGTGAATACTCCAACAAGTTGAAAAAGATTAGAGATGAAGCTCCTAAAAGTCCATCAAGTAAGCGAGAATTGTTTGAAGACTTGTCCTCAAGTAATAAGGCAAAGAAGCTTAAGATGGTTAAGGAAGAAGATGCGAATAAGTGAGAATTATAGATTACATGCATTAAGTTAGGTTTTATAATTAGTTTTGATTATTTGATGTTTTCATTGATTTGATTGTTTTAGTACATTGAGTATTTTAATTTTGATTGCGCTTTTAATATAATTTTATACATTTACTATTATTTCGAGATTGATCAGTTTAAAATTTGCACCTGTATTTTTTTCATTTGAGATATAGGAATTATAAAATTTATATTGATATTAAACTATATGTATATACAAATATACTTATTAAAATTGTTTATTAAGGTATTTTGCTTAATAAAACTAATAAAAAACAATGGAAAAAAGGATAGATAAAAATGATACAAGTACAAGACATATAAAAGTATTTTTATTGAAGACCTAGCACCATCAGGATTCCACTACACTCAAGGTGTATGGTCAAGTGGTTTTTTAGCTAAGGGTCTTCTTAATTCGTAATTGGTAACTTATACAAAACGATGGAATACAACAGAGTAACATCAGTTTTTATAACACAATTATAATACCACCAAAAATTAAAAATTATAATATGCGAAGGAAGGATATGTTATGAATTATGCAAAGAGTCGAAAAACAACCTAAGAATCCAAACTAAATTTTGGAAATAAATACATTTCAAAGTCAAAGTCATAATTTTGGAAATGATTGTTGTTGACTTGGTTTAAATACAAACAGTTTTTCAACATGCTACACTCCTTAATATAGGAAATATATGATATTCTCATCCATAATCATTACTATTACCAAATTAAAAACACAAAGGTTACAAAGATAAAAGGTAAAAGATCATTCATTATGCATTTTTTCAATCGAATTAGCTACAATTTTCTGAAAAAAATTCAAAGTCCAAAAGAAAAACGATATTATTAGCGAGAAAAAAAATCGTGTCTAATATTCATCCGTCATATCAAACATTGTTTATAATGAAGCGATTAACAGAAAGACATTCCGGGCAAAAAAAAAACATGCAAGGATATATCTACCGACCACGGTATTAAATGCTTCTTTGCAAAATAGTTTTTCATAAATGAATTTTTTTGGACTACTTATGTACTCATAGATTTATAGCTGACTCAGTAAGATTGATGCTTAGTTTAGTTACTTACCACTTCATTTTATTTTATTTATTGTCTGCTATTGTGATTTATTCATCTGTGTAATCAACACGCATAGAACCTGGAATACATCAACAAGTTAAATTAGTAAGAATACTTATCAATTAATCCACAAAAACAGTAAATAGTTAGGGTGATGTCAACTTATCTTGTGACTATTTGCTGAGAGCAGTGACTCAGGTAGTATCAGCTGGTGTGTTTTGCAACTTTCCTCCCCAAACATATGGTTTATATAGAACAGGACACAAAAAATAAATATTAATCAAAAATTACAAACCATTAATATCTATATATTTTATAAATGTAAGCTTTCATTTTCATAGAAATTCATTATTCAGTTGTAAACTAAAATGTATTCAGTAAAAAAATCTACTTGAGCACATATCTTATTCAGAAAGATCATACATAGAAATGATAAACAACTTCCCATGTTCATTTTTTTACCATTGTTATCTTTAAAAAAAGACAAACAAATCGAAATAATAACTGATGTTCGGAAATGTTCGGAAAAATTCTCAAGACCTTGGTTATTTTTGACTAAATCTAAAAATTGACAAAAGAAAAGTAAAATGAAACTTATCTAGCCATTTTTTCAACTATTTTCTTAAAAAATATTCCAAAAAATAAAATCTAAATAATAACAGAAACAAAATACAAAAATAAACCTTGGATCCCGATTTTTTGACCGATTAAAACACATCATCGTCTCTGCAAACAAAAATAAAAAAACCGATAAAAAAAAGTGAAGATCTTGGTTATTTTTGACTAAATCTAAAAATTGACAAAAGAAAAGTAAAATGAAACTTATCTAGCCATTTTTTAGGCAGATCTATGATAATAGCTCCCCGTCTTCAGAGAAGTCCGAATTTGTTTTTTGGGCGTATGTTTTCGGCGAGGTTTGGGGTTTTTAGAAATGAAATCAACGATTTCAAAAACTGATAAATGATTAGGCGTGGGGTTTTTTGGAGAAGAAGATGACAGGAGATGAGTGCTGAGGGGTGGATGAGACGATTTGTTGGATTTTTCAGAGAATGGGTTTGGAAGAAATGGGTTTGGTTTTGGACGAAAATGGTTTTGGGAGAAATGTGTTTGAGAATTTTCCAGAAATGAGATGTGGCTGGGGATGCAAACCCTAAGAGACAAATGATACCCTATATCTAATATGGACCGTTGATTAAGGGGGATACGTGTCAAAATCTTGCTTATGACATTACACGTACCTAAGGCCTAGGATAAGGATGGGAAATTAAGAACCTTCCGGGTTCTTGGTTAATATTGGACATGTAATTTCTTTTTCTTTTTTTTATTGTTTGAGAAAATGTTAATGGGCCTCCAAATGTGTTTGTAAGATTAATTTTTAATAGCTTAATTGGGCTTTGTTTTTGTAAGATTTTTTTATAAATGGTGACTTTGTATTATTTCATATATTAGATTATATAAATTACATCTTAATTGTATTATCGTGTAATTATATTATGTAATTACTAAAATTCGATTGTTTAATAAATTTCATTCGATTATTTATATATACTATTTTGGCACATTTAATTAATTCTATTTTTTTATTTTAAAAATTTTAATGTAATTCCACACAATATTATATATATATGTTAACTATTATTAGAATTTTACAAGATAGGATTATTATATAATAAATTTAATCTATATATATATATTTGTGTTGATATAATAACAAAAAATATAGTAAACGTTTTATACATTTTTTTAATGTTTAATTAATATTCAATATCTAAATACTATTGTAATGACTATTTTTATAATAATTTTTAAAAAAACAATTTAGTATAAGTGATTGAACAGAACAACTATATTTCATACGCAATTTTTGTTTTGTTTTTTTATTTTTACGTCTTATGTTTTAATTTTTTAATAAAAAAAAAAGAAGGAACAATTAAAATTACCAATACACAATTAATTTGCTTAATATCTATCACTTTATATTCGTTTAATATTAATGAATATTAATTTTTATAAAACATATGCATGATTATTAAACAAAATGGTTTCGCTTTTCATAATTTTTACTTTTTTTACATATTGTAATATATTCAAGCTTAGAAAATATTTTTTAAGACTACCTACGAGTGTTGTTTCAGGTATTTCATCGAGCGGAATTATTGGTACGATATCAAGATCACCACTTAGTGACATCACAAACAAGAATAGCATTGCAAAACCGCGTCCAAGAATTATTTCTAATGTTTCATCGAAAGCAATACAACTTACCTTTTCCAAGCTCCCCTGTGTAGTGGCTTAACAAAAGGTAAATTTAGTTTTATTTTAGTGATATTTAGTTAATAACATTATTGCATTTAAATCATAATTCGTGTAATTTGTTTTAATTTTTTTTTTTTTACGTAAAAATACGATACTAACCCTGAATAGAGTTCGGAAGCTACACTGCTCACTTGGTTTTATACCAATGATTTGGGGCTTCCTGTGACTTGAGTTTTGTGTTGTTTTTGATTATTTTGAGTCATTTGAGTAGCCAATCCATGTTGAGAGCCAATTATATTGAGTTTATAGTCATAGTAATGAATCATATATCAATAGAAGTACAAATGAGCAAACAACGAGAGATTGATTTGAAGAAACGCCTAAACGCGCGTCAAATTTCCATCACTTGCAGCGTTTAGTATTTTGACCATAACTCTCTCTACAAAATTGATATTGAGGTGATTCAAGTGGCTATAGAAAGCTAAGAGATAGGGCTACAACTTTGATGAAGGACTCAAAACCGAATTCGTACGTTTGGATGGCGCTGAGCGCCAAAAACGAAAAACGAGGCGCTAGCAGCGAGGCGAAAATCAGCGGCCCAAGCCACTGATGGCGCCTTAAGACCCGCAACTGCAGCGCCCGGGTGTGTTATGTCTGCAGCGCCCATTTTTGAGCGCCAGCAGCGCCTGTGGGCGGATAAAACAATAAAAGTCCGATTTTCGGATCTAAAAACAGGGGTACTATAAATAGATACATGGGAGGCTTCATCTAGGGGCATAGAGGACACTTGGGGATACACCCAAGAACACAAGAAACACATCAATTTCATCAAGGAAGAATCAAGGGAAGAATCGGGTCGAATCGGAGCTTGAGGATTGAAGATTAATCGGGAGATTATCCATTTCCTAAGTTTTCTCATTCTTTGTGCTTTAATCTTTCATTTTAGCTTCTTATGAAGATGAACAATTTGTCTATGAGTTGTTTATTTATAATGGGTAGCTAAACTTCTTGTGATTTCCGGGTTTTGGAAGTAGATTAATTGAACTCTTGTTGATTGTTTTAATCTTAATTGAAGTTATTGTCTTGAAGCCTATTTGAGTACTTTGTTCTTATTCTTGTTTTATCATTTGGCCAATGATTTAGCATGTTTGATATATTGATTCATAATTCGAGAGATGAGTTTCAATATTAGATCTTGAGTACTTGACATGAATATTTTCATAATCGAGAGGTTTGTGAATATTTGTGAGGATATTTGATCTTTTGTGCATTTGGGAGTTGTGTATCTTATGTTGAGTAGAGATACTAGCATAGATATTTCAATCTACACTTTATATACATCTCAAGAGGAGGATAAAATACCGTCGTGATCGCCTTATAGGTGTATTGATAATAACTTTGGCTTTGATTAAATCGTAAAATAAGAGGAATATTAATTGAAATCATAACCCGGAATCCATTTCATTTCCTTGGTAATTCCACTATTATTTTCATCTTGTGTTTTTGTTATCTTTTCTTCCACAACAATCATTCAATTTCGATCGCCTAAATAAAAATAAGGCTATCTTAGTTCAATACTTAGCGCATTAATTTATTAGTCTCCGTGGATACGACCTTGCTTACCCTATTCTATAAACTACACCGTATACTTGCGGTGAAGCTAAAAATAAGGCTAACACTACCTAAAAGAATTCATTCTCAAGATGCGCCTAGCAAGATTGCTTATTCATTTTCAAATTTCGCATGTTGTCACGTTACAAATGGTATAGTTAATGTTTTGTTGTCTAGAAATAAAAGTGTTATATAATTAATATTTCATTATAGTTAATTTTTACATACTTTTAAAAGCAATGCCGACAAGATATTTCACTAACAGAGAACATTCGAGAATCCAAACAACAAAGGGTTTTCTTGCATCGCTGATACCTTTGAAGAAGATTTACTGCTCTAAAATGATAATTGATCGACCATAAACGATGACGCGAGACAAATATTAATGATAAAGATGCTCGATCCAAATCATAGTACTATATGTTCAAACCCACCTCCAATCAAACAAAAATGAGACAAATATGTTGATACACATCGGTGAGTGCATATATGTCCGTGTTGGTGTGTTTTTTTTTCGTTAAATTATATTTTGTATTTTATAAGTTTATATTAATTTAAATTAATTAAATTTAAATTTCACAGATTATTGGGATATCGGTGACGCAACCTATAGGTGTCAGTTTTGTGCGGCCATGTTTTGGTATGATGAAAGAATCAATGCTCGAGTTAAATCAAACAACCCGCAATATTCTCTTTGTTGCAGTCATGGGATTATACAGCTTCCTACCTTAAAACAACCACCTGTTTTGCTTCGAGAATTGTTGTTTGGTGATACTGAAAAAAGTAGACACTTTCAAGATAACATTAGATCTTATAATAGCATGTTTTGTTTCACATCGATGGGAGGAAGATAGACAATGACATAAACAAAGACGTGGACCTCCAAAGGTGTTTGGATGTATGGGCAAAATTATCATCTAATTGGTAGTTTATTGCCATCCGATGGTTCAACTCCAAATTTGCGAATCAGTACATATATGATACCGAATGAAGTATCACATAGACTCAATCTGTCGCCAGTATGTTTTCTTTTTATTGTTAAATTCCAATATTCGCTTACTTTTTTACTATATTCTCTACCATATTAATGCCTTTTTTTATTTATTTAATGTTGTAGGCAAGGAAGTGAAACAAATAATCTACATGAAGACATTGTGGCTGGCCTTAAAGAAATGCTTGATGAAAATAATGTTTTGGTAAAAACATTTAGAATGGCGAGAGAGAATATTCAAGAATGTAGACATTCGATGTTAGATTGCGGCTTATTGGTAAAAGAGACGCGATGCCGAAGATACAATTCCCCTTCATGTTCAAAGTCGCCGCTTTGATTGTTGGTGATTTTGATGAAGCTTTAGGGGATAGAGATATAGTGATTGAGACAAGAATCGAGTATTGCGGATAAATGAGTTGAATGCTTCTTACTTGGCATTACAATACCCATTATTGCTACCTTATGGTGAAGATTGTTTCGAGAAGACATCCCTTTCTCGGACCTCAAGAAGACAAACAACTACAAGAGGAAGGAAAACAGCTTAGTGTTCGTGAATTTTTCTCATATCGTTTGCATGAAAGGAAAATGAACCTTCTACAATTATGTCACAAGACGATTATTCCAACAAATTGTCGTTGATGCTTATACGATGGTAGAATTAGCGCGATTGAAATACATCCGTTTGAATCGAGAAGAAGTTGCGTGTTGATATGTATAGGGGTCTCGCAGATGTCTTTGTGTTTCGTGGAGACACCGAACCCAAAGACTCAAGGAAAACGAATTATATTACCTTCAAGCTTTACCGAGGTGCTCGATACATGATACAAAACTATCAAGATGCAATGGACATATGTCGGTGGGCGGGTTATCCCGATTTGTTCATTACATTCACCTCAAATCCCAAATGGCCAGAGATTGTCCGCTTTCTTGAGACTAGAAAACTTAATGCCGAAGACCGTCCAGATATTATTTGCGTAATATTTAAAGTGAAGCTTGATGCACTTATCGTGATCTCCGTCATAATGAAATATTTGGAAAAGTTGTTTCAAAGTTATTAAAAAATTAAGTTCATTTTTACAATACAACTTTAAATTTTAATGTTTTGTCATTCATTTCTTTACTTTTCTTTTTTTACTTTACGATGATATACACCATAGAATTTCGTAAACGCGTGGATTGCCTCATGCCCATATTCTGCTCTTTCTGGCCAAAGAGGATAAGTATCCAAATGCAGAGGATATAGATAAAATCATATCGGCTGAGATACCGATGAAAAAGATGATCCATGCTATTATGTCATTGTTAGAGACTTCATGCTTCACGGTCCATGTGGTGATGTAAGAAAAAGTTCTCCGTGCATGGCTGATGGTCGTTGTACGAAACATTTTCCAAAAAAGTTTGTTGAGACTACTTCTATCGATGAAGAAGGTTACCCGCGATATAGGCGGAGAAATAATGGCAGAGTTATTGAGAAAAATGGCGTCCCTCTTGACAATAGATTCGTAGTGCCGCATAATCGGGGATTATTACTTAAGTACGGGGCTCACCTTAATGTCGAATGGTGTAATCAGTCACGATCAATAAAATATTTGTTCAAATATGTCAATAAAGGCCATGATCGTGTAACTGCATCATTCTATCAGAGCAACGGTGATGAAAGCAGTGAAAAACCTGTTGACGAAGTGAACATGTATTATGATTGTAGATATGTTTCGTGTGTGAGGCAAAGATGGAGACTACTAGGATACGAGATGCGAAGATAAATACCCTTCATTGAGAGGCTAAGTTTCCATCTCGAGAACGAGCAAAGTGTTATTTTTCATGATGATGAAAGAATCGACGATGTTATTAACAAAAGCACCGCCGAGAAAGCATGTTCCTAGCATGGATGGAAGCCAACAAGATATACCCCCGGCCGGAGAGTTGATTTATGCGAAGCTCCTATGAAATTCACGTGGAAATCAAACATTAGGAAGTGGGTGCCGAGAAAGGGAGGGAATACTATAGGACGCGTGCACTACGTGCCTCCCGGATGTGGTGACATGTATTATTTGAGGTGTCTTATAAATGTAGTGCGTGGTGCCACATGTCATAATGACTATAAGAAGATTAAAGGTGTTCAACACTCTTCTTATCGAGAAGCTTGCTATGCTTTGGGTTTATTAGAAGATGATAAGGAGTATATTGACGGTATCATCAATCGAAATCATCAAGGCAAGTCTTTGAAAATCTTCGGATTTTATTTGTGTCAATGTTATCGCCGATTCTTTGAGCAGGCCGAGAAGTGGTATGGGAAAAATGTTGGCAATATCTTTCTGGATGATATTCTATATAAACGACTCTCTTATGCAACATCAAGGTACTAATTCAAATGATTATATATTATATATTATAATTTTAGTGTCAAATTCACGTATTTATTTTTAAAATAGTTTTTTTATAGTAAATTATTTATTCTTATATATTTTTATGTTTTTTCTTTTCTAATAGAACTCGTGCTAAGTGAGGATCAAATAAAGAATCTGGCACTTTCCGAGATTGAAAAGTTATTGCGCAGTCGTGGTAGGAGTTTGCGTGAGTTTGCGACGATGCCTTTTCCGGATGTTGATAGTATGGATATGAGTCAAAACAGATTGATATACGATGAGTTGCGCTATGATCGTAAGGCTCTGGCCATCGAACATAATAATCTTCTTTCAAACATGACGGATGAACAAAAAGGCGTGTATTCTAAAATCATGCGTGCTGTTCAATCGAACAGTGGTCGTATGTTCTTTGTGTATGGATATGGAGGCACTGGTAAAACATATTTGTGGAGGGCTTTATCTTCGGGTTGAGATCTAAAGGGCATATTGTACTTAATGTGGCATCCAGCCGGATAGTCGCTTCTTCTATTGCTGGCGGAAGGATCGACACACTCTCGATTTTTAATACCCATTAATCCAAATGAATCGTCCACGTGCGAAATCAAAATGGGGAGTCCGCTTAATTGATTGTTCGTTGTAAACTCATAATATGGGGACGAAGCTCCAATGATGAACAAGTATTGCTTTCAGCATGCTGGATAAAAGTATACGAGATATTATGAGTGCCACATTTCCGGTAATCCCGACGTCCCATTTGGAGGTAAAACAATCGTGTTGGGTGGGGACTTGACGATATCGCCGGTTGTACCCAAGGGAAGCCGGCAAGATATTGTCAATGCCACGATAAATTCATCATATTTATGGAAAGATTGCAAGGTGCTTAGGCTGACGAAAAACATGCGGCTTCAAAGTCTGGGTGAAACAGATGATTATGAAGATTTGAAGAGATTTTCTGAATGGATCGCTAGCATTGGAGATGGAACAATTGGAGGAACGAATGATGGTTGTTCCACAATTGATATTCCTGAAGATAATTTGCTCTACTCAACTGGTGATCCAATTTCTACTATTGTCGAGAATACTTATCCAATGTTTAAAGAAGCCACCGATGATCCGACATATCCAAGGACGAGCTATCCTAGCGCCCACCCTTGATGTCGCCGAGTCCATAAATCAAGACATGACTTCAATGAACTCATCCGAGGGTCATACGTATTTGAGCTCGATAAAGACTTGCAAATCGATGCAAATGTTGACTTATTGCATGATTTGCACACACGAAATTCTTAAATGGTATAAGATGTTCCGCGTTCCTAATCACGAACTACATTTGAAGGTTGGGACTCTGTGAATGCTCCGAGGAACATTGACTATTCGATTGGGTTGTGCAATGGTACGAGGTTGGTCATTACGAGGCTTAGCACACATGTTCTGGAATGTAAAATTCTTACGGGAGCAAATGCTGGTCATAAAGTTTTGATTCCTCGAATGACGCTAACTCCGTCTGACCTCGAATTCCCTTCAAATTCCAAAAAGACAGCTTCCTCTTATCTTTTCGTATGCCATGACAATAAACAAAAGTCAAGGACAATCTCTATCTCACGCTCGATGCACCTAAAGAATCCAGTCTTCAGTCACGGCCAATTATACGTTGCTGTTTCACGTGTGACCAACCCTAGAGGCTTGAAAATATTAATTTGTGGCGATGATACATCGAACGATAAACAGACAAATAATGTAGTCTACAAAGAAGTATTCCAAAATTTGTAATTTTTTATTTGTGGTGATATGACATGATATTTTTTTCGTAGGCGTTATATTGTTTAATAGTAATATTATTTACTTTATACAACCCATAAACATTACATCCGTGCATCGCACGGGTCAAAAACTAGTTATATTTTATTTGAAACGTCTACCTGAGAAAGAATTAACATATGTTATTTGTAACACTTTATTTTAAAGGTATAATTGCAAAAATTAGTCAAGTTTAGTAATTATAAAAGAATTCAAATTAGGGCTTGAGCGATGTATTGTAGCTTCTAAGAGTGATTGAATGACCTCGGTTCGATCTCATACGAGTGCGTATGTCTCCCCAAGTTCCCCATTGTACTAAAAGAAAAAGAATGCAGTTATCTTTTAAAATTATAAATTACTCTTGATATTTATTTATATTTTATAAATTGCATCATCATGAGAGAGTATTTGTTAGATAATTACGATACTCAGAGTCTCAGAGTCCTCAAAAAAGATGTTTTTAACACATTAAAGGGATATTTGTAATTCTAAAAGATTTTTTTTTAATTTGGCTAAACCTCTTGATAGTATTTACAATTATCTTTATTTTGAATTATCCTTATTTATTATAGCAACTTATGTTATAATATAATAACCTAGCTAATATTATATTCATAGAGTTTCTCAATATATATTTTCTATGAACGAAATTAACTTAGTCATATGGTTATATGGTGTAGCATTTTTTTCTTGAGAAAAAAAAATGTTGAATTTAACTTCAAAATATTCGTACTAGCCCCTTATAGACATGTGGACATATTCTATACTTATATACTTAGTCCAACGGGCTCGTATAAGCTTAGTATTTGTTGTTCATATTTAAAAACCTTTGACCCAAGACCCAATTATTGATCATTTTGGACATGGTTTAACAAGTTTTTATGGATCATATCAAATCATGTCATTCTAGGGCGTCAAAGAAAAATCATGTCATTCTAGAAATAAATTGACGGCAATATGAGAATAATTTATGTTAAAAATAAAATTATTTTTAAATTTTAGATAAAAAAATATGATCATTAAATTAGGACGGAGAATATACTTATCTAGCTCCCAAAGGCAAAAATTAGTAAATTAAATATATATATATATATATATATATATATATATATATATATATATGGGGGGATGATCAAGTGAGACTACTATGTCTCGAGACACAATGGACTAATCTCAACCATCCCCACTATTAATCAATGGGTATGATTTAATGGATAAAAAATATATTAAAATATTAATTTAATCAATATAAGTGTAGTAGGGTAATATAACATAACAAGTTAGTTACAAAAATGGAATCAAATCGCTTTCTCTCACATCTCCCAATTTTCCCAATCTCACGTCTCTCTCTCTCTCTCTCTCTCTCCTCTCTCTCTCTCTCTCTTCTCATTCCTCCATTAACGCAAATAAAGAAAATTGTGAAGAACTCAAAATTACGGTTCATGAAAATTACGAGAGAAAAAAATAAGAAAAATCGGTGCAATATTACGGAGAAATAATGAACATTGAGTTCGAAAACTAAATATGCAACAAAACTCAACTAAATATGCATTATCCGATAACTATCTATGCAAAAGAAAACAACTAATATGTAGTACAATATATCCAACTATGCAAGACGTCATAAACTATGCAACAAAATCAACTAACTATGTATTATCTAGAAACTATTTATGCATTGTGGAATAAATAAATATGCAGATATTATATAACATCCCATTTTTATAATTTCCAAAAGCAATATCCCATTTTCATAACTAAATATACATTATATCGAACATATTTATGCAGTGTAGTATAACTACATATGCAAAGACGTTATATTCAATTATGTTTTGTTTTCGTAAAAGCAGTGCCAACAAAATAACTAAATATGCATTATTTGATGTCTAATTATGCAAAAGAACCCTAACTATCTTTGAAAATAAAAATATTTGGAAAGATAACGGGTTCCTTAAAATCCGCCAACTTTCCCTCGGTGCACGACCATGCACCTTATGGGCGCCCGCACACCCAATCCACGCACCCTCCGTGCGGCTCCCCATGTGCACGTGCGCCTTATCGTGCTATAAATCCGGCAGTGTCAATTTCACCCAAAAATCTGGGACCACTAATATGAATTACAAAATTATAATCTTACCCTTAAAATCAAAAAATTAAGAAATAATTAAAAAAGCTCGAATTAATCACATCCCTTCATTTTTAAGATCAATGGGTAAGATGAATCCACACTATCTCACTTAGGGAGGGTGGTCTCATTTTAATCAAATCATATATATATATATATATATATATATATATATAGAGAGAGAGAGAGAGAGAGAGAGAGAGAGAGAGATTGGTTCAAATGGGACACTCATCCTTATATGAGATGGTGGAGATTTATTATATCCGTTGGATTGGTTTTTTGGATGGGCCAGATTTATTCCCTCATTTTAGGCAATTAGTTAATACAGGGGGTCAAATTGGTAATTTGTTTATTTTTAAATTTTTAATTAAGGGCATATATGTCTTTTTATTTTTCGGTGTAGAAGGTATGTCAATAAACTTTGATATTAGCCCAACTAAAACATCGGACCCCAAATATAGCTCTAGAGTTCTCGATTCTCTCTTCTTTCACGGGAGCGACCAACGCCAACCGCCGTATTACAACCCTTCATGCACGACCACCACCATCCGTTGCGCCAAAATCGTCGAGTCACCGCCATTCTCCACCTCTTTGAAACCCACCATGAAAAAGACCATCACGACGTTGAAGATGACGGTGACGAAGGCATGCAAAAACAGATCGGCCATCGTATCATCTTCTCTCCATCGTCCGACTTCGCGATGATCAAGGCGAGCTTAAATAAAAAGGAGTGGGCCGATATACACGAAAATCATATAAAATATAATTAAAAAAATTAAAAAAATTATAGGTAATTTTTTTTTTTTTTTTAAATGGGGGCCGGGGACCGGAGTGGCCCCTCCCTCCTCCGCCTGGCGATGGTCCGATATTGCCCCGCTCAAATTTTATTTTTTTATTAATTTTTGGACCTGGGCAATTAAGACGATGATGATGGTGTAACACCTAGCGATGTGTTATCATCATGGGCAATTAAGTTTCACACATTTTGTTTAATTTCTTGGTATGTAATTTTAACCCAAATTTTGAAAATATTTTTAGAAGTAGTTTGTGTAGTTTCTAGGGTTTTTATCTTTTGATTGTTGAGGATTTATTGTTATAGGGTTTAGTTATCTTCGATTCTTCCTGAGATTTCGATTTCTAGTAATTTCATAGTTGAGTTTGTGTTTTTGACTTTCGACTTGACTTTTCTCGGATATTATTTTGTTGTATTCTTAGTTGAGTTTTAGTGGTTATTTAATACAATTTTGATGTTTTTCTTTGCAATACATTTTTGTGTATGTCTTTAACATAGTTTAACTTCAATTGTAGTTGTATAATATAATTTTAATGTATTTGTCACCAAATGTTTGTGTAGTGTTAGAATAATTTTCTTCAGTATTATGATGATATTTTCTTTGTCTTCTTAATTGCGATTTGCTAATTTGTGAAGATGACTAGAAGACAATAAAAAAAAATTAATATTGGTGGTACGAGTAGTGGGGCGGGAAGCAAATACTCAACCTAAGAAAATGAGAAGGCGATCGTGTTGTCAAGAATTTGTGAATCTTGTATAATTAGTGCGGTTTCTGCGTATATATAGATATTACAATGGTGTATAACTAGTGCGCTTTTTTCTTTGTGTAATTAATATTAAAATGTTGTATAATTAGTGCGGTTTTTACTGCGTACATAGTATTACAATGGTGTATAACTAGTGCGCTTTTATTGTGTAATTAGTATTAGAATGTTGTACTAGAACATGTTTAATCCTTCCAAATAATTTAGGATGATATACAATATACATACTAAGTCAATAAAAACGTGTTTAATCCTTCAAAATAATATTGTTTATTCACTTTAACATTAATGTGTGGTTAAGAGCGTTGTATTGTATAAATGTCAAAATTTCATTGACTATATATTTATTTCACTTTGTGTATTAAAGTACATTTATTTTATGCAAAAAAATAAGAACGTGTTTAATCCTTCCAAATAATTCGAGATGATATACGATAGATACATACTAAGTCGATAAGAACGTGTATAATCCTTCCAAATAATACTTTGTTTATTCACTTTAATATTACGTGCGGTTAGTGGCACGTTCATCGTATAAAAATCGAAATTTCACCGTAATATATATATTTATTTAATCTGTTTATTGAATTGCATCCTACAATTTAAGAAACGTTGACTACATGGGTTCAATTTGGTATTGTCATCGTTTTTTTGGGCCTTATTGAGTTTGATTTGGTAAGATTTTGTTGCCATTATTTTGTGTTTATCACTTACTATAATTTAGGAACGTTTGACTTGATTGTTGGTTATTTTCTTAATTTGTCTTTTATGCCTTTACTACTTATAATTAATAATTACTAATATAAATATTAATCATTAAATACTTGGATAAATCTTCGCTCTGTCCCATATAAGGGGTGTCCGATATAAGGGTGTCCCATTTGAACGTTAGGTTTTTATTTTACTTTATTTATTCTTTTGTTTGTTTGTCTGAGGACGACTGCCAAAAGGCACAAGAAGTCGGAATCCCCAACTCCCCCAACTCCACTAACATAAAAAGTATAAACACAGTCTTGTTTCTGCTAATTTCAGTTCCAATGGAAACGCGGAACGCTATTCTTCGGGCATCTCTCCATTCTGCCGCTCCTTCTATTCAAATCCCCCAAAACCAATTTTTCTCAAACCTAACCAAGATTCACTCTCCAAAATGGGTTTCTCTGAAAAGTCGTTTTTCATTATCTTCACACACTTTACTCGTCAAGAGCAAGACGCAATGTAGGAATAGCTATGGAAAAATTAAGTGTAAAGGGGTTTCCGATATAGAAGAAGATAGTCCCAAACCAAAACTTAGAAGGAAAAATTTGGCGGTTTTTGTATCAGGTGGAGGCTCCAATTTCAGGTCGATTCATGAAGCAACTCTTAATGGGTCTGTTCACGGTGATGTCGTCGTTTTGGTCACCAATAAACAAGGTACATATTTCATATTAGTTTCCGGATTTTATCTACTTTTTATTCTGATTAGTTTTAGTTATCAAATATTGATATATACACATTCTCGAGGGTTCTGGTTTGGCTAAAGCTCTCAAGTTTTTGGCTCTTAATGGCTTTTTGGAAGATTAGTTAGGTAGTTTTTGCAAACACTTCTGCTTTTGGAGTAAGAGATTTATTGTCGCCGAGATCAGAAATAGTTGAGAATCATAAGTTGGTAGCGTTTGCAAATAGAAGAAGCGGAAAACTGATTAAAAAAGGTGTTTGGTAGAAATAAAGCAGAATCAAAAGCAGAAGTTGACGTTTGCAAATACGTAAAGTTAACTTTTCTAACTAAAATCTAAAAATCACTTTTTTTTAGTGTTTGCAAACACTCCCTTAGTGTTCATGACAACTATCAAGAATGCATACTACCGTCCAATTTATTAACTTTAAATATACTTTCTGTGGTCACACACATGTGATGCAGATTGTGGAGGTGCAGAGTATGCGCGTGATAAACGTATTCCTGTTGTTGTTTTTCCTAAAAAGAAAGACGGGCAAGAGGTGTTTTCTGCTGAAGACCTTGTAATTACACTGAGGTGAGAACCTTATTTTATTGAAAGCTTTGATTTGATGCTATGTTGATCATTGAGACCTGTTTTGTTACAAATTTAATTCAACATTCTTAAGCCTCTGTGACAAATACTTATAGTCAATTAGCTTTATTCTAATCCAAAGTTTCATTCTTGTCATGCCTAAAGCAGGGTGAAAGTAAAAAGACAGTCATCTGGGTGAATGTCATTCTTGCAGAATTTTGTTTATTATCTAAAGTCTATCAATTATGGTTCTAAATATGAGACTTTAATACTTTTTCGGTTGGACATGTATTTGAAGACTAGATTACTTGAAACCCATGGCAAGTAATTCAACAGTATTGTTCAAGACTTCATCAGTATCTGATAGTTCCATATACTTTTCAAAACTTCACTAGTATCTCATTTTAAGAAAATAAAAATAAAGAACTGTTCTAATTTTTACAATGTTCCTTGAATAATGACACTTTAATGTGATTCTACATTATTCACAGATCCTACAAGGTCGACTTCATTCTTTTAGCTGGTTATCTTAAACTTATTCCAGTTGAGTTGGTTCGAGCATATCCAAAATCCATATTTAATATTCATCCGTCACTTCTTCCAGCATTTGGTGGGAAAGGTTATTATGGTATGAAGGTGCACAAAGCAGTCATTTCTTCTGGAGCAAGGTATAAATTCTTTTAGACATTTCGTTGCGTGATATGATTGTACTTTATATGCATATTCAATTGTTATTTTGTGCTGCTCGGTGTCATGCTTTAATCATCTACACTGGTTGGCTGGCAAACTTTTATGTTTTTTGCCATTGAAAGATACAAAAACTTCTTAATTGAAGTGCTCTGTGAAAGAGTATAATATGGTAGCATTCAGAAATCTGTCTCTATCCTTTCCCTTGTCTTCTCCCCATGTGGCTAGCTCGTATAAGTGAAAAAGACAGCACAATGTAGCTTTTCCATTTATGAGAATTCTATGCAAGTCCCTTGGTTCCATAGCCTTCAGCTACTTGTTTTTCCATACTTCCACTAATCTTAACAACCTACTTTTTAGAAACTGGTTTAGAAGGTTTTCAGATGATCTGTGTAAGAAGGAAGCAAACACATGCATAACGAATTTCTAGCCACCAATAATCCCTTGGTAGATGTTTCTATATTTTTATATCGTGTCACAATAATCATCGATTTGGTTCTGTGTGGATTAAATTTAATCAATGATGATGGTGCTGAACTTTGGAAATTATAATTTTATCGCGTTCATCTGGTTTGTCTTACTTCATATCTTATATAATATTCCTTTATTATTAAAAATGTAGGTACTCTGGTCCTACAATACATTATGTTGATGAGCAGTATGACACGGGTCGTATCCTTGCCCAAAGAATAGTTCCTGTGCTGACCAACGACACAGCGGAGGAGCTGGCTGCAAGGGTTCTTCATGAGGTCGTGAACTATTATTATGTCTCAACGCATTGAAATTTGACTACATCATCGCACTGTCTGACTGTTAAACAATAAAATAAACACTTTCGCTGCACCTGATAAAAAAGAACATGTTCTGGCTATTCACATTTTCGTTGCACATGATAAAAAAATATTACTTTCATGCTTTTAGTTTGACACGCTCAATTAATTTCAATCAGGAGCACCAATTATACGTGGACGTAGCAGCAGCCTTATGCGAAGAGCGAATCACCTGGCGAGAAGATGGTGTTCCTCTCATCCAGAGTAAAGAAAATCCGAATGAATATTTCTAGCAAATTGGCAGTCCGTCGTTTTGATTGGACAACATTTTTGGGTGGTTTATCGATGATTTTTTTTTTTTTTGGGTCTCTTATCTTTACGTCCTCAATGCAAGTTACTTGCCAAATCGATGTGCTCTTACATTAGATGAGTGGCTTTTGTATGTCATGTGATAGCAAAACAGTTTTGATTCTCTTTTTGAGTCACCATGTATTGTGTTAGTGTTAGTGATATGATGTCCACCACTCATCCCACTTGGTCTGGGATTATGTGTGCTATCAAATTAAATGTGAAATTTATTTTAGAATGGGATTCTTTAGTTATTTGGTTGCACATTCTAAGAGATCTGTGATGTGTACATTGTGATTTATGTGTTTTGAGCTGGTGCATTCGCCATTCAGTGAAGTAGAATTAATATTATAGCCAAAATAGGCAAAACAATAACACAAAAACTTATGTAAGACGGTGAAATCCGTGAGAGTATGAGACAGTATACTTTTAGTGTAAAAAGTTATACTTGTCCAACACACTTTACACTAAAAGTATCACTTGCTATACTAAAAACATCATCAGTGTCTCACACCGTCTCACAAGAGACCTCTGAAACAATAAACATTTGCTCCAATTCCAATTCGGACTTCTACAGCACAAGAAGAGAAAACATTCCTAATTTACAAAACTATTTGACCATCTATCTATATCAAAATGCATCAGCATTCCGATTCATGGCCATTTCTAAGCCATTCTCTACCTAATACCAAATAATTGAGCACAATGTGGATTATAGCAACATTTTCTTGTGGTTCAAAGCCGCAGCCAGATTTCCAATTCCAACACCAGCCTTAGAAGCAAACTCCTCTCTACAGTACAACGAATTTCTCTGTGCAGCCACAAATCCCACTCTCTGGCTCCCCGACAAGTTCCCACCAGCAACGGAGCCATTCCGGTTTGCAATTTCATTGGTGGTTCGTTTGAACGACCCAAACCACTTGGACTGCATGTAGGCATGGCGGCGCCACGGCGGCATGAGGATGCCGACGCTTTTCATCGACTTTCTAATGGCAGTGCACATTAGTGACACCACCTGCTTCAGCTCATCCGGTTTGCCAACAAATATTTGGGGGAAAACTTCTAGCAGTGCTGCGTAACCGTCGGTTGGACGAGCAATCGTGAATTCTTCGGCTAAAAAGACTTCGATTATGTAGCGATCTCCGTCGGCGTTGACGTCAACGTATTCGTAGTCACCGAACGGGCGGCGTTCATTTTTCTCCCATTTTGATTTGCAGAGGCCTGTAATTGATGGAATAAATCAATTAGACGGTTATTTCTCCTATTGATGGAATTGATTTAAAGAGAAAAATTAAAACTCACCGGCGTCAAAGCCTCTGTTGCGCAAACGAGCAACTAACCGCCGTTTAAATTCCGGCGACGAGCTCTTCCCGCCGCCGACTTCTCTGTGCGCCTTTTCCACCTCTGCGTGAATTCTTCTCTTAACGGCGTCGTTTTCAATGTCAAATAAATTATTCAATAAATCACGAGATTCGAATTCTGCGGACTTGCTTTCGATCTCCTCTTCCTCATCATCAAACACATTACCATCTTTATCTCGATCCACACTGTTCCCTGTTCTCCAATTTCTCTCTCGAGAAACGAATTCACGAGATCAGACAGATCCGCGGAGTTCTCCTCTCCGCTGCTCTCGCTAGACCTGGAGGCCTCATCGAAAACGGCCGCAATACTTGAATTTCCCCGGAATCTTCATTTCTGGTAATTAATGCTTTCCTCTTTTGTATAGAATTCGATTAGACGATCAGTTTCTCGTGGTTATATAGAGAGAGATAAAAAATGGAGGAATGTATGAATAATGTCGATATATCGTCGTTATTATGGTGAAATTATGTTAACATTCAAATCATGCGAAAAATGGAAGACAATTAAGCCTCTGGAAATGGAGACTGTGGATGATGACATTTTGTTGACTGTGGAAAAGGATTGCATATATATAGAGATGGACATAGAGGCACTCACACGTAAAGTCGCGGAGCACTTACATAATAGTGGTTGTAAGTACTAATGAATTACTAAGAAATACTGACCAGGTTCAGAATGCAATCGGACTGGATTTTAGTAAAATACATATATAAGGTTTATGAATTATGTAAATCCAAATTATCTTATTTGGCTCGTGAAAGCATATAGAAATAATTATTCATTTGAAATAAGAAAAAAATACGAAAAATCGCATAGATGTGGAGACTCGAAAGCGTATGCTCAGTTGAATGGCTAGGTTCATTGAACCTTAATTCCGTCCTCATACATTGAACCGTTCCAATTAGTAGGTTAATGCTTCTACTCACCAAATTAGGACCCATATTTCAAATTGAAATTTTGCAACATTATCCATTTCGAGTTAAAGGAAACTGGCGACTTAAAACTTGTATGCAAGTGTAATACATAACCACGCGCATCCTTATTATGAAGTTGGCAAATATAGAACTTTTTAACAAATACAATATGAATTTGGTCAACGTTCCAATCCATATACAATCCTATGTTTTGTGATGAGGAGGTGGCACCTGAAATATTAATATCATCCATGCATATATGTTTATGTATTTCTTTATTCTTTATTTTTGTGGTACTAAATTAAAGCTACAGCTTTATATGTGTGTATACTGTGATTTTTCTGCTCTTAAATTACCTTTCTCGTGCACTTTATAGTGGGATCGTCAAATCATCATCAAGGACACCTTTGTTGAGGTATCAAAGTATTATTAGTTCAAATACTTTGTGAGGTTTCAAAATTATAGAAACTCAAGTTTAATTCCATCTTACAATTTGCCCCCAACGTTATTTGATCTAATGGAATTTTCAGATTTCATCATATATTTTAAAATTATATCTCTCAATTTTTTAAATAACACAAATAGGCCCAACTTTTCGTTCATATATTTGTAATATTTAGAAATTTGAGGGATGTAACTATAAAATGATAGAATGTGAACTGAAATTTGAGGGATTGTAATCGCTGGGCTTGGACTTGAAAGTTTGGACTGGTTCAGCACCCAAGAGAGCCAGATGGGCTCCTATACATTCAACACCCCCGGCCGTCCTTAAAAAAAAAAAAAAAAAGGCCTTTAAGTATATTGAAAACCACCTAATATGATGATGAAATTAATCCGTGGAGCCAAATAAAAAATGATGAGAAGAGGACATGAATATCCAATTTTTCAAGCTCAATCCCTGTACAATACGCTCCATCTATTGTTCATTTCAAAAATACGTTTTCCGGGTGATTTTTGACAAAAATACGTTTTTTCTCCTTTTTTGGACAAAAATACGCTCCCGCCAAAATTCCTGGACATTTTTTACATTGGTTTCTTTGTTGTTTCAAACATGTTTGTTGTTTCTTTTTCATTGTTTCAAACATGTTTCTTTTAATCAAATTTCAGTGAAATTTTTTTGCCCCTTTAAATAATCCATTTTATACTTGAAATCTTATAAAAAAAAAACAAGAAATATATACATAAAACAACACATATTAAAACCAAATAAATTTGAAAAATAATATAGAAACAACATGAGTAAAAAAAAAAAAATTCAATTTTTGATCCAATGCATGAAAACTTAAAACACATAGAAACAAAAAAAAAAAAAACTTAAAACACATAGAAACAACCAAGAAACAATATAGAAACAAACTAGAAACAATATAGAAAATACAATATGAGCAAACATAGCTTAAAAATAGGTACAAATTGTATTTAAACATCGAAAACTACGTGGAGACGACAAATAAACATAAGAACAACATTAAAAACGGTATGGAAACAACCTAGAAACAACGTAAAAAATATTAAAAATACCACATGAATAAAAAGAGCTTAAAAGTAGGTAAAAATGTATCTACACATTGAAAACTACATGAAAACAACAAAAGAATTATTCGAACAACATTAAAAATATTATAGAACAACACATAAAAACTATAGAAATAATGTACAAAACAATACATGAACAAAAAGTAAAGATAAAAATAGGTAAAAGTTGTTTTGAAATATCGAAACAACAAAAGAAACAACTAAGAAAAAAAAATGAAATAAATTTAAACAACATCGAAACAACATATATAACATATAAAAGAATATATGAAACAAGAAAAAATGAAAAAAACGTAAAAACATAAAAATGAACAAGAATACGGTGAAATAGCTGCTTCTTTTTCTCTTCCTCCCCTCGACCTCGCGCGACTTCTCTCCCCCTTTATTTAGAGAACCGAGTGAACGAAAAACGTAAAAATAATCCAATCGAATTTAAACCTTTTTTACCTCCACCACCGCCGCTATTTATCAGGTACCTACCCCCATTTGTCTTTCTTCCTTCGCTTATATGTACGGATATATGTATACGTGTATGTTTGCATGTGCGATCGAATCTTTGGATCGTGGGAGCATCAATTTTTATGTCTTTCCCTGTCATATAGTGGGATTTTATTAGTGGATTTGTTCTATGAATGAAGAATTTTATGCGCTTCTGATGAATGGGATTGTTTACTATTTGGGCATTTTTTAGGATTGCTTGCTTTTCTGTGCTAACTGCTAATAATCGAAGCTTGCTTCTGCCAAAATTTGGTTTCCTAGTAAAGTGAGTTTTTTCTTCTTCTCATTTTTTCCCCAATGGTGATATTTTTCGTTTTAGCAGTGTTATGAAGATTGATCCTTTTCCTTTCTAAATGTTTCTTGGACATTTTTTTCCCTGCCGCGAGATAGAGATGACTCTGTCTCTGTGCACGAATGTGAATTTTCATTTAGGATTTGAAATGGACAAATTTCAAATGGATTTATTTTTCTCAACTTTTTGGACCCAATTATTTTATGTCTTCCAAGTATAAAATGAGATTCAATTCTATCATCCCCAGACCAAGTTAGGAAGAAAAAGAAGTAGCTTCTTATTGTACACCATAGTCAGGGTAACGGGTGGGTATATTTGTTATGGGTAATTACCGGGTGGGGCATATTTGTCATGGGGTGGTATTTTTGCCATTTTTTCAAAATAAAGGGTATTTTGTGTAATTTCCTAAAAATGATGATGTTCTTCTCTTCTTCTTTCTTGGGCTAATCTAGAGTCCACAATATTGTTGGGTTGGACTAATCAAGCTATTGTAACACACAGAATTCCTACGGATAACGCTATGTTTTTGTCATTGGTGAAATCTACAACTTAATCAACTACTTAAAAGGAGTTGATCTTCACGCATCATAGACTCATAGATCATAGTAACGCCACATCAAATTGATTTGTATATATATCGAAAATAGAGAACTGACTGATCCATTTATATACAAGAACATGAGCATTGAGCAATATAGTCTATACAGATACAGTTAGGCATCATTTAGGAAAAAAAAAACTTTTAATTCCATTACATAATTGGGCAAAATGACACTCTGCCAGGCTTGGATTACAGAAATGGATTCATTTCTCAAGATTTCACAGAACCACAAGAAGTAACTCAAATTTCTTAGCAAAAAACAGAAAAAACAAAAAAAAAAAAAAAAAAAAGTAGAACAGTTTACAGACGACAATAATCAAGTAATTAACCCATAACACCACTCTTAATTATAATCTCAAATACCAATCTAGGCCGAAGCCAAACAACTACATTTGCACTGTGACAAACACTTTTTGCAATCAGCCAGCCGTGGATATCCGCCACTGCAATCGCATTTCTTGGAACAATTCGAACGCGACGACCCGCCCCATAAACACCTGGCCATGCATTGCATTATAGGAACGCATCCGGGGCACCCGGTTTTCATCCGGTTCACGATACAGTTCCTACATTGACTCCCATCTGAGGGGCAACCAAGACAAGGCAAAGCCATCTCCGACAGTATTAGCATTATCACGCACAGAGTACTCTGTTTTGACAACCAATTTCTCTGCGACATTTCGTCAAACAGATAGAAGATGTGTGTAGAGTAAGTGTGTGTAGAGTTTGCAGCCTATATATATATGTATGCAAATGTTATTTCTTTTCTATTCCTCTGTTTGGTAGAGTGGAATGGATTTGGTTTTCTTCAGTTTTCACCAATAAATTTGTATTCTCGATGACATGATTTAATGACTCTGTGAGTTATGAAATTATGGCGTGTCTTGGATTGCTCAATATTTATGTCTCCTCGATTTTGGCTATGAGATACCTCTTCACATTTGCATTCGGTGAATTTATGGCACTTTGCAGAATTCTTAAGGGCCTGTTTGTTTATGTTTATGGTCCATTTCAGGTTTGAAGTTGGAAATAAATTTTGAGAATTTATTGGTTTTCGTGTGGAAATTGGGATTGTGTTTGGATGAATGAATTGAAATGTGTTTTACGTAGGGTTGGAAATGAGATTGTGGTTGGTTGGAGTAGTTTTGAAAAATTATTTTATGTATATAATAATTGAAAAGTTGGTAGTTGTATGGGGTCACTTCAATATTTTAATTTGAATATATAATATTATATTTGTAAGATTATAGTTGGTCCCATTAAATAATTATAATTTAAAAATAGTAATATTTTAAGTAGATAAAGTTGATAATGATGGGCCCCACATATATAATTGAGTTAAAATATGAAAATATTGATTGATAAGAATGATGAGTGATGTAGGGTAGTGTGGTTTGAGAATAGAAATTATAAGTTTGAGATGTTGTTTTATGTGAAAAATAGAAAATGAAAATGATGGTTTCCATTGGAAATTTTATGAACAAACACGATTCCACTTTTATGTATAGTTGGAAACCTGGAAATAGGTCATTGGAAACATAAACAAACAAGGCCTTATTTCCGGACATTATTATATGTTTATATACACGGTGCAATGGAAGTCTTGTAGTTGAGGCTTATATAAAAATAACCATAAATATTTTATTGTAAACTATTATTACATTTTCGACTGCGTTGCATTGACTATTTACGTGTAAAATTTGATTTAGTGTAACATAATGAAAAATTAGTGTAATGCCAATATATTATGCAATTGGATTTGCAATAAAGATCAGAGAAAGATAGACGATCTTGGTAATACATTCTGTTTACAGTTCTATTTATTTGAGACATAAATCAAGCCTAAATTGTGGTGTTTTAATATGACAATAAGCGCAAATTGTGGGGTTTTAATACGATACAAATACGTAGCGAAGAATTATCCTGTACGGTAGAATAAATGACGTTGGTTAATTCAAGAGTTGTTGCAGAAGGTCCAAAAGCTTCTTTTATTGGGCTCGACTTTTTGAAATTTGTTTTTTTCATCTCAATTGTTCCAGCACGATTACTCAATTGACAATTCTTATCTGTCCATACAAATTGTGTATTACCTTTTCGGATCTGTCCATAAAATTTGTTTAGCTTTCCGGACTACAATCAAAACCATTCTGACCAACAGAGTAGAATTGATCCATTGGCCCAGTTGATTCAGCCGAAGATGAGCCCACTTTGACCTGAGTTTGGGCTGAATGAGCCCGTTATAGGAGGTGGGCCTCCAAAGGCCTGGGTCCAGTATGATATTCTTTATTTAAGTTTGGCGTCAATCATGAACATCGCTCTCATTATCGCGTAATACTCATGATCACTATTCACGGTACTAATTATGGGTCCAACAAGTGAATTAGAGGTTGAAACCAAAACTTTTAATTTTCTTGAAATATCAATAGTCAAAATATGTTACGATTTACATTACAAATGTAGCTGGTAGCACATTAAAAACAAAAGATATCACGTTAAGTAAACATCTGCTATGAGAATAAGTTACATTTTATGCCTAACTACATAATCATCTCCAAAAATCCTTTCTAGTTTATATCCTTCTTGCAAAAACTCATCTTCCCTAAAATATCCGGATGCGATCTTCCATTTTAGGATGATGTTTCATCTAATCATCTTCTATTTTATAACACTATGATTCTTCACATGTACAAAAGTTACTATATTAAAGCCCCACGATTTAGTCTTGATTTATGCTCCAAAATTAATATGGTAAACTTCTATACATGAAACAATCATCCGTCTTGATAAAATAGGAGATCAAACACCATCTCATCCGAAAATATCGCATTTCTCGGATCCCCATAAGTCATAGCCTTTGTCCGAAATTCCATCTTTTCATAAAAACGGACAGGACATATCACTCGGGTCAACGAGCCGACGATTCTTAACAAACTCTATAAACGCCAGAGACTCTGTACATCCCTTAAAATCAGCCTTAGCCCTCAAAAATGGCGGAAAAAACAACCAAAAACTAGTATAAACCACATACACCAACGTTAATGGCCCCGAAACAATTCTAGGCAAATTAAATTTCCCATCAAACAATTTCTTCACAACAATTTCCAGTGACAAAGACACCCCATGTAACACAAAGAACCACATCACCTCTCCACTTGGTCTCAATCTCCCAATGTTGTAAAAAACCAGCTCGTGCATCAAGCCCGAAACCAAATAAGTAGCCAATACAGTAGGAATCGGGCCCAATTCCTCGAAACCAAATGGGCCGAAATGGACCGGACCGCCCATAAACCGTGGGATGTAAAATATTCGGCACCATTGAATTCCACCTTTTGCCCCAAAAATCTTGTAGTGATGTAGCCATGTAAGGCTCGTCGAATCACGCGCTCGAGCTCGACTACGATCGGTGTTTTAGCCCCGCAAAGAAAAAGGGCTAGTAAAATCTCTAGCATGAAATAAATGTGTAAGCAATAGAAAAATAAAATGATATGAGGATGGATGTGATTTTTGTAGTCGTAAATGCGTATAAGGATAGCTAAGATTATTAATTTTGTGACATAATTTAGAAGTGATTTTTGGGTTTTGTTTGGTGTTGATTTGGAGTTTGGTTTGATTGGAAAACAAGCTAAGGGAATGAATTTTGATAACGGGATTGGAGGATTTGATGATAAAGGGCCTTTATTAAAGGCAAAAAGCATAAGCTTAAAGTTTGCAAGCCAAGCTATGAAAAAGATGTGGTGCCACCAAAATGTATGGAGGTGAGATTTAAAGGAGAACAAAAAGAGGCATATTATTGGGAAAATTGTGATCTTTCTGGTATTACCGGTGGGGAATATTTTGGCTATGGTGTGGCAATAGCATAAAGATGCCACAACTGTTGTCCAAACAAGAATCAAGTTGTTGATTTCTCCTTCCATGTGTGTTTTTTTTCTTCTTCTTTTGTGCTTTCTTGATAAGAAATTGGCTTATTACTGATATTCATTTCTTTGTGTATATGAAGGATTTTAGGTCAACTTTTGCTACTGTACTTCCCCTCCATATGTAACTATATAACCATATTATTAAATAAAATTAGACTCATTAAATGATTTTTATTTATTTATAAGAAGATCAAGTTGATGCAGAACAAATTGGAAGCTTTAACGACCAAGGTAGGTGAGCGACTCTCAACTACTCCGCTTGTTTTTTACTAATGTGATTCCTCATAGCTAATGCTATACAAATTGTGGCTCGAGGATCATAGTAGGCCGAATTTCCACATGATACACCGGACAATGAAAATGATGCTCAAGACGTCTTCAAAAATCAAATGACAATGTTATTCAAAATCCTCTAAAATAAACATCATTCTTTTAGATTGCGATTTTAAGTTATTTTTGTTGTTTCTTTTTTTTTTTTTTTTGAAGTTTAGTATTATTTTCCATTTAATATCTTTTTCCTTTCTTTTATATATTTTCATTTATTTTTAAAAATGCTTGCATCATAGGATAGGGCCGCCACAAATCATCTATTGACTTAGTCCATTTACACATCCAAATAGGATCCCACAATTAATTACATCAACATCTTAATATGTCATACATATTTGGTGATGTGTTCTTTGAAATATAGAACCAAAATATAAATATTAATCCCTCATGTTTCTCCATACAAAACCAACCAAAATTTTCATAACCAAAAAATAAAAATTATCATCCAAATCTACAAATTTTTATTATCTCAAATTAATTTCTTAACGACATACAAGTAAAAGTCTTTGTCATCCATTGAAATTGGATTATAAAAGTAAGATGGCAGCCTCCACGAGCATCCCCACTGGACGATCTTATTTTTCTAAGCAATTTTTTTCAATTCCCAATTCAAGTTGAAAAAGTGTGCCTAGCAAGTGTTTGATTGTTTACGAAAATTTTTATAAAATATATTATTTAATTACTTTTATTTTTTTCTCACCAATCTTCTACTCATTTTTGTTTTAAACAAAAACATCTTATCACTAATTATTATTAAATATTTCCCTACAAATTTTCAACATCCATTCACTATCATATTTATAAATACTAATTATAGCCAATCATTATTCTACCATTTTTCTATCAAATCTAAGTTTTATCATTACATTTTTTCTTATATCAAGTGACACTATCAAAATTGATATTTTTGTTCTTTTTCCGAGCAAAATGTATCCTTTGCCAACTTAAGCTTTTGACTCTTATTTTTGTCTGTAGTTAAACGGCTGATTGAGATAAAATAATGGTTGGTGTCATTTTATGTAGAAAAGTCCTTGGTCTTAACTCTTTAGTCCTCAATAACTATTCAACCAAAAAAAAAAGACTAATAAAAACTTGAGTGGCAAAAATACAATAATACATCCAATTTCAATGGGCGACAAGACTTTAGTTACCGGTTATATTAGGATGGAAACATATAATAAAATAACATTGATGTTTTAAATTGAGATGACAACTCATCGGTTATATTAGGTGGCAAAACATTGGACTTAGCAGATATAAATGACAATGGAGCGGGTCAAAACTTCGATTTGCATTAAATCCGCCTCGTTAGGATTGGGTTCAAACCCATTAAGCGGGTCTCGGACGTGTTCGAGCCTGTTTTCAGAAAAACATCGGGTTACGAGCGGTAACGAGTCCTTATAGACCCGTCACGAGACCCATCCCACATATATTTTTAAATTTTTTTATTCTAAGTCTCTCACTCCTGCTAATCTATCTGTCTCCCTCAACTGGATGCCCCTCGACATTCAGCCTACGCCGCAAACCTCGACATCTGCTACTTAGAAACAAGGTAAGTAAATCGGGTGGCTTAGCGCTTAGCCCACCCGACCATCACAAGCAATTATGGAGTGGAGGTCGGTGGTTTCTACTCCATCAAATTGCTCCCCAAGGCATATACAAGTTTTGTTCTCTTTACCTATATGCACGCAGTTTACTTTAGGCAATGACAAAGAACGAGGAGCCGAAAAAAAAAAAAGAAACAAGGTAAGTAATTTTCTAAAGTCAGTTAATTGGGGCGCTGCTTACCCTCAAATTGTTTGATAATTTAATTATAAAATATTAAAACTAAACATTTTGAACTAAAAACTACATAAAGCTTTATGATTAGATTATATAAAACTGCTCAGGGTGAGACGCACTAACATAGAATAACTGACAGCACAATACTAATTCAAATTTGGCGGGCAGGGGCAGATCTATATACTAATATGGGGTACAACTAATAAAAAAATCCAACAATTTTTTTAGTAAAAAAAATAATATTGATAAATTTGTACCCCTATTTTTACAAAACAAAAATTAAAAAATCCAAATAAAACAATACAAATCCCTACAATAAAATTTCAAAAATTAAAAGATTGGCATAACACTTGAATAAATAAATCATAGCAAAAGTCAAAAACTACAAAGCTAAAAATATCAAAAATAATATATAATAATATCAATAATGTTACCAAAACTATGTTTTGTTGTCTCTTATTTTCCTAATTGCTCTAATTATTTCTTTTATATATGTGTATTAATTTTTTATATACCGTTACATGATTAACTTTTATAAAATTTTAGACATTATTTTGTTGTAGGACTTTAAAAATTAAACAATATTTATATTCATATTTTTTATTATCTATTGTATCACAATTTTCAAAATTGTATGCGGGTACAATGGATTCAATGTCCCGGGTCCAATGTGGGGCGGGGTGAGACGGGTTCCGAGTCTAATATTTTCTTTATGGGTAAGTCTCTGGTTTGCCAAACCCATCCCAAATCCGCTTCTGTTGTCATCCCTAGTTGCTGATAGTGTATAAAAAAGCGAAATATAAGTTCAATTACTAGCTCCACGTAATTAGGCCCAAATTGTAGCCCAATATTTTATGTCTGATAGATCAAACTTCTGTGAACGGGGCTGGGCTGAAGTCTGAACCCTGGGTTAATTGCAAATAATAAACATGACGTTTAGCCTAACTACAAAAAATAAAAACAATTATCGTTTAAAATTAGTAAATTACAAATAGCCCCTGACATTTGTGTTTTAACTTACAAAATTGCATCCTCACAGCTACAAAAGGGGTAAATGTTAAGAAAATATAAACCTATGGGGATATTTATAATTTTGAGAGATAACTGGAGCTTTTTGTAATTAGGATAAACCTAAGAGGTAATTTTTGTTATTATCCCTTTTTTTTTTTGAAAGAAACCAAAGAGACCTTAGAAATTGATTGGTTTATCAAAGACAAATTTTGGGCCGCTTATGTGGCAGCTTTCTTAATATTACAGTAGCGCTGTTTTAGTGAATTAGTGGCATTGTTGGGCTCTATTTTGGCCCTGCATATGATGCTGGATCCAATAATATCAACTTCAAAAAATCAAATAGAGTCGCGGACTCAACGAAGACTAAAGGACTCTCAAAATCAAGAGTTTGGCCGAGCCGCCGAGCCGTGATCCGAAATTTCGAGAGAGAACAATGGCGGAAGATTTGGTTTTGGATACAGCAATCAGAGACTGGGTGTTAATACCTTTGTCAGTGGTGATGGTACTCATCGGAGTGCTCCGTTACTTTGTCTCCAAGCTCATGCGCTCTGATCAAGTACCCGATCCCAAGATCGTCAAAGAAGGGTAATATTCTACGTGTATTTATATTTTTGGTTGGGGATAGGTGTGTGAATGCATGATGATTCATCTTGTATTTTGGATTTTGGTTTTTGTTTATAGGCAAATTATCATTAGGGCAAGGAATCTTAGGGCGGCCGCGAATTTCATCCCCGCTAAGTCGTTTCGTGCTCGTAGGTATTATTACAGCAATGAGGTCAGAGTTTATTTGAACTTTTTTATCCCTTTGATTATTTTGGTTCGGTCGTGAACTTGTGATTGCGTAGTCTAATTTATGATTTGGTGAATATGGGAATAAACTAAGTAATGAGGTAAAAGGATAGGGGTAGAGTTGTATTGCCTGCAATAATCAGAAATGCTGCTTTATATCTTATAATGTAAATTTTAAGAATATCAGCTATTTAGAAGATAAATGAATTTGAGTGAGACAGAAACATTGATTATAATCATCAACTGAAGGTAGAAAGATGAAAACTGTTTGTTAAAAACAGTGGCATAGTTGGCTTGAAGCTACTTGTTTGAAATGCATATGCATTATTTTTTTGCCTTGGGTTTGACTGGGAACATTTCATTTAAAATTGCAGGAGAATGGGTTACTACATGTGCCTAAGGGTCAAGCTCAGAATGCACAGGCACAGATGTTCTCCGATCCAAACATGGCTATGGACATGATGAAGAAAAATCTTTCAATGATCATACCACAGGTATAGTTGCTGCAAACTCTGTCTATATTATTGAAGGAAAGATCTGTCACTCTTATCATGTTTTTTTTTTTTTTTTGGGCAGACACTTACTTTTGCATGGGTTAACTTTTTCTTCTCTGGGTTTGTAGCAGGTATTTCTTTTTCCTTGTCTTCTTTCTTTTTGTCCTCCCTGTCTCCACATATCTGAATCCTTGAGTTATTTTGCCGCTAATTCACTTATCCATTGGTCACTTTTTTAGTTTGGTTTACCATTTTAAAATGTGTAACTTGATGATTAATTTAAATATACTCTGTGGAGTTCCATGTTGTAGCAAAACTTACAGGACTAACTGCATATCTTGTTTCCAGCAAAAATTCCATTTCCTCTTACTCAGAGATTCAGGGCAATGTTGCAGAATGGTATAGACTTGAGTACTGTCGGCGTCAGCTATGTTAGCAGTCGATCCTGGTATTCTTCAACTTATTAGTAGTCAAATGGAACATTTACTTCTTGGAGGTAGGATTTTAGAGTACCATGAGTATGATCAACGTTTGTTTTGGCAGGTATTTCCTCAATTTATTTGGGCTAAGGGGTCTTTTTAGTCTTATACTGGGAGAAGAGAATGGTCAGTGTTTCTTGAATATCCATTCCATTCTAATATATTGGACCTATTCGTACATCTTATCACGTTCTTACATGTTGTAAACAAATTGCGTTACCGAATAAATGTCTGTTACTTTTTGTTGGGTTGAATACTTTGGATACTATGCGAAACTAATGCAAATATTTTACTATGATCAGCGACTGATGACACGCAGCGTATGATGCAAATGAGTGGATTTGGAATGGACCCCACAAGGGTAAGTCTTTAAAAAAAATTTACGCGTGTAAAACATGTGAAGATAGTTCACTATGTTTGGTTTCTTTCAGAACTCACAACGTGTAGGTTTGTGTCCTAAGTGAATGACATTCCTTATTTGTTGTGCAATGGTGTTGTGAGTTTTGTGCCTGGTAATTGCAAATAAGCCAACTATTTCTTATGCAGAATATAATACATATGACATTTTAAAAAACTGCATACAGTAACCCAGAAAGTGTAGTAGGCTTATATACCAGGATTGTAGCAGTCTGAATTTTCTTACATTATAAACTGTAGCATTGACACTTCGCTAATGATTGTCAAGCGAGGCGATTCTCTAAAGTAAATTGCAGATGCATTCATTCAAGCACATGAGATGCAATTTTGTTTCTGTTAGATTTAACACATGTATGACTGTCTTGATGCATTACCTTTAATGGTTCAGAGTTTGGGTGCGGAGAAAGATAATCTAGACATTGTTCAACATGATTGGGCTTTACCCAGATTCGAGCATCGAGCAGCAGCAACATTGAAGAAACTTCTCAGCTGAGAAATATAGGGTATTAGTAGTCTGTGGTTGTGCATTTTTGCAGGTTCTCCACTGTAATAACTTCGTTGGTGTCTATATTGATTGCTACAAGCAAAGAAGTTGGCAAGGATAACAAGTACCAGAACAGAGGTCTGCGCACTCCACCTGCTTTTTGTTGCCCTCTTTTTTCTTGGTTGTTGATTTTGACAACTAACTCATATGTGCTTAAGAAAAATACTAGTAGCATTGATTATAATTTTCTAGTGTGGTTCTTTAATTAATTAGCCATGTTGATGCTAAACTTCAATTGTCCAATTTGAATGTTGAATAATTAAGCTTTTGATGTTCAATAACTGAATTTACGATACCACCAACTTATAGCTTTCAAGTGAGTGCTGCTTCACCTTTGTAAGAGTGTTGACCCATAAAGACTATCTTTTCATGCTTGAAATTGAAAGAGAGAAGGAGCCCTATCAGTCCCTGTACCTTTTAATTTCTTTGAAATTTATTCCTCCCTCCAACCACTACTCCCAACTTATTAAAAAAAATAATTGAATTTACTATTACAGATATACTTTTAGCTTTTCTATCAAACATGAATTATTAAGTACCACCGAAGTGTTTGCAAACACTAAATTGAACTGATTTTCAGCTTTTAGCTAAAAAAATAGTTTTTACTGTTTGCATATGTCAATTTTTGCTTTTGCTTCGTTTAATCAAAATCAAAGACGGGAGTGGGGTGCTTCTAATTATGGAAGTGTTTTTTATATTTTTATAAATATAAAGAAATTTGTGTTTGACATTCTTTCCCTCAAATTTAAAAAATATAACATTTACCGTCTAATAGTAAGAGGGGTGTTTTTGTCTTTTCTATCCCAGAATTCATTTGAATTTTTCGTTTTTTTTTCTAGACACTTCAACTATAATTTTTTCAGCTTTTAGCTCATATTTGCAAACACTAGCATCTTCTAATTCTCAACTATCTTTAGTTTTACTACAACAAATAACTTCTTCTAAAAGTAGAAGCATTTGCAAACACTCTCTAAATTGCTTGTAATTTTGCTGCTGATGCAAAATACTATTGGACATTGTAAGTTTCAATGTTCTCCATGTTGATCAAGGAAGGTGATGAGAAACAACTTTTGTAACCCAAAATTTGGATTTTGTTTCCTAAACGGGTTATCACTCTGATATTGAACAGAAAAAGTTTGTTGATCGACGATTCTAAAAAAAAAAAAAAAAAAAAAAGTTTGTTGATCGAACCGAACATTCCAGTGATAGAGCCTATGAAACTCAAATGATCCATTGCCTGCCTTTGTTATATCCAAAATGAAATTAATTAGTTAAATTTTCTTTAGCAAAAATTTGAATTGTAAATTGCTAGGTTTTACAAATCAGAGTACTGGATGTGGGGGCTGAAATTTTTGCTTCTTCCGCTACAAATCTCATTATCACCAAAAACTTAAGTCCAAAAATTAAAGTCAATTCTTGAGAAGGCAGAATTGAAGATTTTTTAAAAGTGACTTATTAAAAGTCCATTTTCTAGGAAAATGAGAATTTTCATCCTGTAAGTTGGCCTATTTTGAGATTCGGCTTTATCTTAGTAGGTTTGGAGTTTAGTCCTAGAAATTTGTATGAAATTGGATATTCAGTCTCATATTGAAATCTTTAAGCTTTCCTGGTCCTTTAAATTACATCTTTTGTTTACTTTTAGTCCTATATGTTAAAACGTTGTGCATTTTGGTCCTTTAAGTTTAAGAAAGTCTTTCTATCTCAATTTTTCAGATCTATTTATCCCAATGCTTAAAAATGGTATCATATCCTAGATTTATTTATTAAGAACTTTTAAGAATAATATATTATATTTACTGTGGCGTTGTGAACCATCATATCCGGTGCGATTTGGGTCAAAAGTGGTATAAAATTTATTAAGTGATTGTTTAATTTAAATGAAGATATTGGGCCTAATATAGTCGTAATGGACTATTTCCATTTAAAAGTCCAAGATAAAACTTGGAGATTGTTTATATAGGACTAAATTGCTGAAAATTGTCAAGTTATATGACCAAAAATAAAATTCATAAGTTAAAGGATGAATATCTAGAAATTGAAAGTTAAAGAACTAAAACTCTAAAGTGACAACTTGGAGGACTAATTCGCAAATGGGTCCAAGTTAAAAGACTTAAAATTTTATTTTCCCCATTTTCTAATTGGATTTTTACCACCTAGACTCAAACCTGAATTCCTCTAAATCCAGATTCCGAAAAACTGCTTCCATTGACAGACAGCCCTTTAAAGGTGGGCCATGATATAAAGACATGTCTCATGAAGCCGTGGCAACCTTGTACTAAAATGTTGTGCAATTAAATGCTTGAAGATTCATGCTGGGAAATCAATCTCTGCTCTCAGCACTCATTGGCTTTGTCTAATTAAGATTTCTAAGGAACTCTGTGTGTTCCCTTTCATTTTTTCATCGGATCTGCCTGGAGACACGGGGTTGTTACTTGTTAGTATAGTAAAAAGCGCGCTTAACTTTTGAGCAATACCATTAAATGGAACCTATTAATCACTTAAATCGTGGACGTGAATAACTCAAATTTGATTATATATGAGTAGAGGTGTCAATTTTGGCCGGTATTTTATCGGATTGGGTTGTAATTTATTAGGCCTGAAAAAAAAGCTGGGTCAAGCCAACCTGATTGGCCCGGTATTTATAGTGTTTTTTCATGGATAGGGCGGTATGTGCTTTCAAAAATAGCGACCGGTCACTGGTTGGCCCGGCCTAGCCCAATTTTTACTTTAGGCCCGACGGACCGGGCCGGAGCTCTATATTTGAGTGCTATGATTTAACTATCGAGTATAGAGGGGACACTATCAACGAATTGTAACATGATATAATGGTAGTTTTATTGTCTGAACATATGTTTGGTATTGCTTTTATTTAATTAGTGTTTCTTGTTTAAAAATGTCAATGATCTATGGATATTCTGCAAAAAAATAAGAATTACTCTCTCTTCTTTTTTGTCCTTGATGCCAACCAGCAACCATATGGGTGGTATGTCTCAAACTAGCAACATTTTGTATAATTTAGTAATTTGCCTCTAAATATCGGTCCTTCAAACCTAACAACATTTTCCGAGAAAAAAGAAAAGGACAAATCTTTTTAAAACTTATCCTGCCAGAAAGCTAATGTTATTACAATTATTATTTTATGAATTCCAGAGGACTGGAACTTCACCTAACAATAGATATGCTATATTATAGTTTGCTTTTTTATACTCTGTGGCCATTTTCTGCTAGAGAAATAACCTTTATCCATCCAAACGATGACGAGTTTTGCATTTTAGTAGCTATTTTTATTGACGCTTTTCCATATGGACTATGTGAGATTTACACATTGACATACATATTTTACTGGCAACGGAATATTCTGTCGAGATAATTTCACGTGCGTCGCACATACTAAAGTTATTACAATTTGTCACCTAAATTTGTTTTATTTTACAATTTATTATCTAAAGTTCACATAATTTTACACATTGTCTCCTCACAATTTAAAAAAAAAAATTGCTCATGATCCTTTGCTTATAGTGATGATACACCCATGTGCCCATTCAATATAAAATAAATCCTCCCTCAGAATAATATGATACACCCATGTACCATAATAACAATACATATTACATGCGATCCAATTGGTCAAGGTGAGGTAACTCTGACATCTTTTGGAGAGGTCAAGGGTTCGAGTCCCCCGGGACATAATAGTAGAATATTTAATATTGAGGGCTTCAAGCGACAGTGTGGAAGGCTGAAATTCAATCTCCTTGTGCGCGGTAGTTGAGAGAATATTAGGAACATGTGAGCCATTGTGCATTCTCGCGGTTTACATATGGTAGTTCCTGAGGGGCTAGGGTCATTTCTCCAAAAACTAGTCATGTGTGAAATGAAATCTCGGTTTTAAAAAAAATACATTTTACACGAGAGGTTATATTAAAAATATTTAATCATACATCAGTCATGCATCCTTAATTAGGTTTTAGAAGTGATAGATAGGAACCCTGTCCTAATCTGTTTCGACTAATCCGTAAATTTCCAACCTATTTATTCCACTTGTTGGGGCACATCAAAGCTCTTGAATCATACACACATATTGAAATTAAAACCATCTAAAAAAACCAGTGGGAGTGGGGGACAAGGACAACCCTCGGATCACCTACACGATCATAGGATCACCGATGATGTGTTAACCAAATGCTAAACGCCACATCCTTCTTTGTCCGAACTCTCCACGTGGCATCATCTCAATGGTTTTGCCAGTAACGCACAAACCACTATGGGTCCCACTGGTGGGGACGATCCCACCGTCCAAAACTTTCAAATCAGACCACTTTTCATCTTTACAGAGTATACAACAACTAGTGAGGCATGGTGTACTGCTCCTGTATTACTGTATTTAGCCCTTGGCTTCGGATCTTCAATATGGATTCTCTTTATTTTACTTTTTTATGTTATAATACTACCATGACTATATATATTATAATTTTTTTATAAATTCCACACTAATATTTGAATTTTTATTTCATTGAATAAATATGTAAATTAAATTATATGATTCAGTGAAAATACATGTGACAAGCTTTTTACATTAAAGTGGATGTGAAAAAGCATATAGGAAATTGATATTTTATAGGTTTAAAGGTTGCCATGTCCACCTATGAAGGTGCAATAATAAAATGTATTTAAAGTTTGGTTGAGAAGTGGCTATCCATGTTGACATAATAGGAGCTCGAAATTGATAAGTGCAATTACGTTTGCAAATATCTATTGAAATATTGTGTTCATTTCGTCCCATAAATATATCTCCTTTTGGTATTTTGGAGTTTAACTTTAGTGAAAAAATGGTAAAAAAGAAAAAGAAAAAAGTTTAAATCATAAAGTATATAGTTACATTAACTGATTTGAGAAAATTGTTTTATTTTCTACTCTTGGAATCTAATTATATCATTGTGTGGAATTAGACTCTCTTGTGACTATATACATGAACGGACCGAGATGGGATCAAGTGGGCAATCGCCCACCTGTCAAAAATTTTATGTTATATAGTACACATATATTATATTTATATATAAAAGTTACTTGTCTTCCTAAATATTTTCAATTTCGCCATTCATATCTCAAATATTTTCAATTCCACTCTTTCACGCTAAAGTTTATGTGTCCATGGAAAAGCTATTTTCAATTTCTATTTGATTAAATTCAATTAATAAAACATTAAACTAATATATGCACTACTTCCCGTTTCAAAGTTTCAGCTTCTATTCATAAAGGCGTGCAACTTTAGATGATTGTGCTTTAGAATAATGAAATTGAGATAGAATAATATTACACTTTAGATGAGAATTCAAAAGGTATATGATTTGTGTCATTTAGAATAATAGTGTTGAGATAAAATAATACCATATATCATTTATTTTAATTATAAGAATAACCAAAAAATAATAAGAAATATAAACTTTAACCTTATTTTAGGGTGTGATAACCATAAATTAAAGATTAGAAACAATTACTTATTTTTTTCTAATTAATTTGGAATCCACCAAATAGAATATTTAGTAGAAATTCCCTAATTATAAACTAATGAAAAAGTACTCTTGAGATTGGTGATGGTTACAGTGCTGATGACTGTGATCCAGCGTGGCGCCTTCTGACGGCACGCATGTGGGTCCCCATCACGAGCGTACGATTTGTAAAGCATCTCAGATTGGGTCCCACAACGGGTCTCACTAGAAATGGCCGGTTTCCAAGTGTTGGTGGGTAATTTTTTTTCTCCCTTTCAATAGTGAAAATCGAAAGCGACGCCACGTCAGCGCTTGATTGAGGGGGGACTTATAATTTGACAGGTAATGGTCATAGCTGGCGGTGTGGGTCCCTCTTAAAAAGGCACCGCCCTATTTTACTCCCAATTGACCCTAGGCTAGTAGTAGTCCATATGCTCATCAAGTGCCTTGGTTTTTAAAAGTTCTCAAACATCCTCATTCTTTTACCACGTTTAGTAAATTTTTAGTTTTTTACAGCCTTTTGATTACCAAGTTTACCATCAGTTTGTCTGGTCTGAAATTCTAGTTCTTATGATAAAATATGGAAAATAATTATGAGAGAATCTCACTTTTTTTTTAAATGACGGGATTTACAGGTGCTAAGTTGTGAATGCTGATGATGCATAATTTGTACAACTCACATACAATACACATTGAGTGGCATAAGTAAATATATTTATTAGCTTACCCAAAAAGGTTTTGAAGTGATATTCAGAGAGAAACAGATGGACTTGATAACAAATAAGTGAATCCTGCCCTTCGGGCATAGCTCAATATGGTCTGACTAATTCATAGTAAGTGTCTAGTAGAGATGGAGTAGGGATGGCAATGAGGTTGGTATTGGATATACCATCCCCGTCCCAAAATCTCATCTCAAATACCATCCTCGTCTCATTCCCCGCTTTTGGTATCTGAAAGTGACGGGGATGAGAAAAATCTCATTCGGGAACGGGGTCCCCACGGGAATCCGGTTCCTAATTTTGTATTTATTGATAATTCTTTTTAATATAAATTATTTAAAATAACCAATATTTTTAAAATAAATAAAATAACATAAATTCCTAATTTCTAAAATAAAAAATGAGAACTAGTAAATTTATAAAGACTTAAGAGTTTAGTTTTTATAATTAATAAAATAAAATATTGTAAATAGAAGTAATATTAATAATACATAAATATAATATATAAGTTCGAGGAATGGAGATGGGGACGGGGATAGGGACGGAGATGGGACGAGGGATATAAATACCATCCCCATCCCATCCCCACTTCTAGAGAATAGGAAATCCCAATCCCCGTCCCATCCCCGAATTAACCGGGTATTCCTCGCCCCATTTTAATCGGGTACCAACGGGGATGATTCCCCGTGGGGATTTTGCCATCCCTAAGATGGAGTGAGCCTTCAAATTTCAGTGGACGTCTAGGCAATGTTTAGTTGGGATTGGGCCTCTCGTGTGCACTCGTGATCTTTCTTGGGATCCTGCAGTTCACTCGTGATCTTTCTTGGGCATACTGTCACTGGTCCAGACAATGTTGAGAATAATAATTAATTAACGTTTTATATGTTTTTTTTTTTAGTTTTTTCATTTGGCTAACTCCACTTTCGTATTCTCACTCCGCCATTACTAAGGAGTGTTGAGACATATCTCAAAATTTACCTTCTCTACCAGGGCTCTAGGGACGGATATTGGTTGTGGCGCCACTAGTGGGGCGTAATCCAAGTAAAAGTAAATAAGTGAATCCTTGGGGTTCAAGATCATACTACTTTAATAATTGTATAAATAGTTGTTGGATTATTTACTGGTAATGAAATCAAAATCAGCATCAGTTAATTCTTATATGTCAGATATTACTTAATTATAAAAAAGTTAATTACCTTTTTTCAAATTTAAAATAAAAATAATATCAATAAATTATATAATTTTAAAAATAAGTTTTTTTTATAATTGAGATAAGTCCCAAGAATATTTTTTATAATTTACTTCTTTATTTATTTACGCATTGAGGTCTCACATTACGGAAAATGCACATATATTTAGTTATTTACATATATTAATATTACATCCAGTTATTTATAATTATTATAACTTTTTGTATATTATATTGTTTCGTGCTTTTACTTTGTAATTATTTGCCATATATTCAATATTATTACTTGTTTTTAAATAATATAATAATGAACTTTTATCAATTTTAAGTGATAAATTAAATATAACATTAAAATTCCTTTTTTTTCCTTTTCAAATTAACTTCCCACAAAATCAGACTTCCAGAAAAATTTAAACTTTCTGTTGACCTCTTATTTAAAAAGTTTAGTCATTTAAAATTGAAGAATTATAGTTTCTTATTAACTGTTTTATTCATATTATATTTAATTGGAAAAATCAGAATACACCTCAATAAAAGCGGAATTCAAATCGCGATGGCAATCTGACTAGCTATTAAGCTTTCTCATATTCATTACAAGAAAGGGACTATGTTTTGAAGGGGGAGGAGAGAACACGTTTACACAATGCCTCTTAGTTAAGAATAGATACAACTTTATTGAATATTTTATTGCATGCCCATCAATCGAATCATTTTTTTCGAGAAATACGAAACATCTAAGTCATACAAGTATTTCTCTGTCATTTGTGACTATATATATATACATGCATAGAACTCAAACCTCAAGCAGATAAGCATACTTTAACATAACTTCACAAAAAAAAAAATGGATAATAAACCAACATAACCTTTTATAACTAAAAATCTACAAACAAATATCTTGAACTAAGCTAACAATGCTGATCAACTAGCACATGTCCAGAAGATTTATAGCTGTACACAAGATCTCACACTCTTTAACACATAAATAAGTGCCCATTGCTAAAACCAACTGCAGACGAAAACTCCTCGGCAACTGTAGGAATGCAAAAGTCTTATCCTGTAACTTTCTATAGTCTCCTACAATCTACAGCAGAGTAACTGCATATAAGATTTATTCGGGTCAGAAGTTCAATGGTATTTAGTCTAAACGGTAAGCTATTTGCATCGCACTAATCTCACAAGCTGCATCACAGGATAGCTATTTTTCCATGGCCTCATTTTTTTCCCGACCGCTGTTTCCACATACTCTGCAATTTGAAAAGAACATGGTTAGTGCCTCCCTAGATATTAAACTACTCTGTATGAAGGGATAATTACAAAAACCACCCCTGAAGTTTATCCACACTACAAAAAAAGTCCAATCATCTTTTAAAGAGGTTTGTGTTTTTATTATACAAATTACAAATACCACCCCTCTATAGGTGCAATTTGTAAAATAGAAACATATGGCAAGGGTCTATTTGTAATTTTGAGAAATAAAATGTTTTTTTGGTAATTATGTGAAACCTCAAGGGTAGTGTTTATAATTATTCCATAATAATAAGTGCAAATTGAGTACCAGAGGCTCATCATCAGAAAACTCCGTATCAACAGAATCAGAACTTGAAGTCTTCTCGTCAGGCTTATCTATGTTGTCAGCTTCATCAGTCTCCTGACCTGATTCTTCCTTCGTATCATTTGGGTGCTGCTTGTCTGAAGAAGAAACTGCTTCATTATCTGATCCATGAGCATCATGCGGAGAGCCGCCAAGATCGCTCTCAGTATCTTCAAAATCTTTATCTTCCTCTTTCGGCTCATCTGCATCACTCAACTCCTTCTCAAAATCTTCGTCTTGTTCATTGTCCTTGTCTGATGGCTCCTCAGTAGCTAAACTCTTCTCAATTCTTTCATTCTCTTCCTTCTCTGTATTGCCAGGAAATAATCACGTAATGTCAGCAGATAATATAGAAATGTATGGATAATTACAAAAACACCGCCAAGGTTTGGGCTAATTACAAAAAAATTCAGAGATGTTTCAAAATTACAAAAGCCCCTTAGACCATCTCCAACCCAACTCTAAAACCCACACCAAAACACCAAATATCTAAAAACACCCTCCAACCCAACTCTAAACATCACACCAAATTTGGTGTAATGAATAGTGTTACACCAAATTTGGTGTAATACAAATATTCCCTCTTTGCCCTCCAATTTCTTCTACTTCAAACTTTTAATTCCTATTGTATCCTATATTTGATATATAATTCATTTCTAACATGGTTTTAGTTATTTAAATTTTGTATATAACTATTATTTTGGATGAACAATAGTTAATATTTACCAATAAATTATTATAAACTAAACTTAAAATTTTGATAAACTAAAATAATTAATAAACAAAATTATAATTTAATTAAAAAAGCATCAAAGTCTATCATAAATACAAAACACTAACATTATAATTAAACTTGAAATTTAAAAAACAAAATACCAAGCAAACTAAATTCCTAATAGTAGATAATTTATGAGTAGATGATAGTGCAATTTAGTATTTTTATTTATTGTGATATTAGTTGTAATATTCTCTCAAAAAAAAAAGATATTAGTTGTAATATTAATTTTGCAATATAATTAATTAATGTAATATTAGTTAAATATAAATTTTTATTTAGTTACATTAATAATAATAAAATATAAGCAAAAGAAATAATTGCATAAATAAATAAATTTGCTATTCCAAAATGAAAAAAATATTAAAATATTCATTTGGTGTAAGATTTAGTGTAGTGGGTTGGAGATGAGTTTTGCAAAATTACACCAAAACACCAAATTTGGTGTTATTTTCACACCAAATTTGGTGTTATGGGTTGGAGATGCCCTAATTTGATTGTCTTAAATTTAAGGGGTTAAGCGTAATATTTCTACAAATATCGGGGTGGTTTTTTGAAATATTTTTTGCTTATTAAGGGGAAGATGTAAGCGAGAATCAAACCTTAAGGGGTTTTTGTAATATTCAAAAATCTCTGGGTTTTTATGTAATTAGATCAAACCTCAGGGGTTTTATGTAATTATCCCTAGAATGTACTGCTTGATTCGATGATATATGATAGGTAAAATAGCACAATTTCTCACTTTAAGATATTACCAAGAAAGATCTCTCATTTGAAAAAGGGTACAACACCATTTAAAAAGAATTTGGCCATAAAAATTTCAATGTTGTTTTCGCTCGACTCTGGAGACAAAACACTAAATTGTAAAGATCCTTCACCTGAGCCTGAATCATCAGCTGGTGACTTAGGGGTAATCTCTGGGTTTCCACCACTTCCCTCAGGGTTTCACTTTTAGACGTGATTTTTGCCTTTTTTGGAACTTGTACGTGGAGTTCGTTTCCTTTTACTTGAGATGAAGGAGATCTGCCAGTAAAAATTTCAATTACATAAGCTAATTGCCAAAAAAGGAAATTGCTCAAATCATTGAAATGCGACAACCCACTCACTTCTCTTCCAATTTTTGCCTTGTTTTGGGCCTCCGCTGATTTCTTTCCCTTCGCGGATGATCTGCAGGTCAATCAAATAAGTAGACACCCAAGAACTAGCCTCTCCCAACAGCAGAAAATATACACTCACATAGTACCATTTTCCGATAGTAAAATGACATGCCTGCCCTTGACCAATCTTGCTTAGTAACAGATAATATCAGAGAATCAAACCATTTAGTAGAAGAGAATATTTAGATTTCTAAATTAGCTAAACTACTTGTACGTAATCCTAGAAAAATTAATATGAGATAAAAGGGAGGAAAGAAAAGGTAAAAATATTGCAATGCAATCTGAGCAATAAACTAATGCTGACTTCCCAAAAAAGTAAAAAATAAACTTTAAGAGTATTTTTACAATATTACCGCAAAGAGGCAAAGACTAGTTGACAGTTAATGGTGTTACAGCATTATTATGTTAAGTGAAAATAGTACCTATGGGGAAATCGAAAATCATTTTAAAAACTGAGTAATTTTATGTAACATCCTAAAAAGATAATAGAAGCGATAAATTTGGAGCAGACGGAGTATAATATTTATAGCGAGTTTATATTAACTCAAATTACTAGATTTTTTGCGACATATAACTTATATGTTAAGTATTTTGGGTAAACATATAATTTACAAATTATATTAATGAACTTCAATTAACAAATATAATTAAAATTTCTACTTCAAGTAACAATATACTGTAGAAATCTTTTGAAACAAATAGAATGAGCACTATTTTATTTTTTAAATTTCACTAAATACAATACCAATGAATTAGGGAAATTATCGAGAAAATTAAGTTACCACAAAAGGTTAAAAAACCTCACAATTATATTTCTCATTCACATTTAAATCCTAAATTCTTTAAAAAATATGAAAACTAAGAATACCACGAGCAAAAAGGTATAAAATATTTTTGTATTTTGGATATTAAAGATTAATTTATTTCCGCCTCTTCATAAAGCTATTTAATAAATTGTACAAAGTTTAAAGTTTGTCTTTCTCAATAATCTGTTACCTATATTTTGATTTTTGCAATTTTCAAATACATACAGGAATGGACAATTACTTGATAAAAATCAAATAAAAAAAGGAGAGAAAAATGACGGCCAAGCCAGTACTTTCTGATCTCTCTATGAGCTTGTGTATATAGCTAAGTATATATATACAAACAAATACATTTTTACAATGTTGACATGGGATGGATTAGGAAGCGCCATAGCCTTATATGTGCCTCCTCTTAAATTTGTGTCAGCGGAGAGAAAAAATGGTGGAAACAGAAAAGAAACAGCACTTACCCTCCTTTACGAGAATAGCCCTTTGATGAACCAGATCGCTGCAAATGGCGTAGAAGATTTTGTTAGATCTTGTGCCAAATATTTTGTTAGGAGAAAAATAATTAGTGAGTAATTAAACCTTGAACTTTAGATCTTTTTCAACAAGCTCCCAGCGTTCCTTATCTAATTTAAGAACTTCTACATCCCCGTCATCATACAATACCTAGAAATAAGTTGATCAATAAAAAAGAGAAATCAAGAGAATTGGTTAAGAATTCAGTAGAAGAATGCAAGAAAGACAATTGCAGCATACCACATGCTTCTTTTTCTCGGTATCGAACGACTTCACAACACCTTCATAATACCTGTGTAAAGACAGATAGGTGTCAGGTATAACATATTATCACGATAATTCTATAATTAACCAAAATCTTCTGCCTCGTCTGTGAGAAGTGTATGCTAATGGAATGAAATTGAACAACTGTAACATGACAAAATAAGTGTTGACTAAAGCCTGAAGTATGATGGTTTTTTAAGCAAAGGTGAACAATGCCACTATGCGAGTGTTTGGGGTAAGTCATAGTTACAGAAGTTGGAAGAAACATCCATATTACATTCTTTAAGTTTTTTTCTTTATATAAATTTGGTGTTTTTTTTTTTTTTGTGGGGGGGGGTGGCGGGGTGTGGTAGAAGGACTATGAGGTCAGACAAGTTCTTTCAAAAGGGGAGCGCATGTGAGGAAACGTTTCAAAAGTAGACTGGATGGAAGAATGATTTGATGCCTGCAATGACAATTAACATTCTATATTCTGCTCCATTTTACCTTTTCTCCTAAGTTACAATCACGACAGTGAGGTACAGTATGCAGACCAAATCAAAAAGCACTTACTCCTTATCCATCGGCCACCAAACTTTTATTCTGCAACCAATTAAGTCTTCTGTGGAACTTCCATTTTCCTTGGTTGTGCACTAATGACGAAAAAAATCGAAAGTGGGTTATGATTTAGCAAGTTCTGAGAACCTTTAATTCAGAAAGAAAAAGAGATAAGGAAAAGAAACTAGGCTAAAAAGAAAAAAGAACCTTGCTAATAAAGTTGCAAACAATTTGGAAAATAAGGTTTTCCAGCAACATAAACTAAAGAATTCTGCAAAAACTCAGACTTGTTGATTGTATCATTCTTTGGAACACTCAACATTGAGATTCTATATTCACAATGCTAAGACTAAGGGATGAACCACAAGAGAGTTCAATGCTCCAAATCAGAGACGTCTACAGTGGCATACAAATTACCATGTAAAAATAAAATCCCATAGACATGCTACTTCATCCTATGGAGCATGGGAAAAAACATTTTTAGCAGCCACTTGCATTTGCAATTGAGCATGTCCGCATTCATAATCTCAAAACATTTCGCAGAGATAGCACACACTAACCTTTCCTAACCCACCGACACTTTTGGGTTTTTGCTTCTTCATAGATCCTGACTTGGAATTACTGACTGAACGTGTGCTATCAGCATTTGAGACTTTCTTAGGCTTCTGTACATCATAAGATAATATGGAAATCACATAAATAATCATGAAACATCAAATGCTTTCCATAAATTTCATTGGTTTAAATGAGTACCTTAGCTTCCGGGAGATACTGAGTGCCTCACCCTGATCTCTGTCAGTTCGTCTACCTTTCTGCTTAGAGGAGCTATATTTCTTCCTAATACGTGAAAACAGCAATTCGGGCTCTGCAGATTCGACAGTTTTTTCTTGCGTATATTGATTTTCTGAACTAGTTTGAGGCTCCTCATCCATTTTGTCAATGTCAATATTACTATTCTCCTGATTTACATTAGTAGGCTTCCTAGAACCTTTTGAACTAACTCCTTCGGGTGACTTGTGAGCTTGTGCAGATGATGTTCTCCTACGTTTTGGCACAGGGACATCTGTCGTTTCATCGAACAGCCTTTGGCTCTTCTGAAGTTTAGGCTGACTTCTCTTTTTGCGAGCATGTTTGTGACCGTTACTAGATTTAATCTTGCTTGTAGCACCTTCAGAATTTATTTCCTTCACCATTTTCAAGATATCAAAATCATTTTCATTTGCCACACCAGCTTGTGCAGGCTCATTCTTCGCCTCTTTTTTAGTCTTTGCTGCCTTGGCTTTAAGACGCTTCATCAACTTCCCCAGTGGCATCTCACTGCCTTCTGTTTCACTGTCCTTCATGATATCATCCTCTGAAATTACTGAATGGACCTGAAGTTGAAAGATTACCATATAATTAAATTACCTTACAAGGCACAGAAGCAACTAGGTGGAATAATTTTCAGTTCTTACAATTCCATTAGCTTCTAGTTCAAGTGATTCAAAGTGGGCCAAGATACCCTCATCTGCCAGCCATGTCTTCTCTTCACCAACCTGGTATCAAGAAAAGGTCAGCAATCACAGATGGACATCAGGAATCATAATTAAGCTACTCATGGTAAATTAAAGATACATATTTGCACATCACTCGTCGGTGAAATGTTCTAAAGCATCTGAAATAAGTCATGAAACCTAAAAGAAACAAGATGCTCATGTTGCGAGAATTTGATTTAATCAAACTTTCTGTGCTAGAAAATTATATTTGCTCTTATACTAGAATGACCTGACATTTCTGATAATCAAGGTCTAAGCTGTGTAGGAGTTCAAGAGAAATGTAATTTATAATGCCGCAGACAAATTGATAAAAGGTACGAGCTGAAATCAAAAATCTGCAAGCAACAAGAATTTCAGAGATTGTCTCCTGCCTGAAGCACGAGGGTTAAGGATTTGAAAATATTCAAACTGATCGTTTCATTGCATCCATAGAGCTTAAGCAAATCATACTTGGTGTAATCTTAGTGAACGAAAGTTTAAGGCTTTAAATTTAGAGCTATTGTTTTATCATAGACCAATCAAATTGGCCATACATCAACTGGTAGTTATAGAACAAAGCATAAAAGACCAACTGGCAACCAACTACTGCAACTTAGAGAGAAATAGCGAAAATATCATTTCACTTGAACATGACTTGTTCTGAAACTGATATCGTATCTAAACAAACCCAAGTAGGTGTAGTAGTCTCTCTGTTGTCAGGTATAATCTCATTAATGCACATAAGAAGATTGACATAAAGGGAGTTTGATCACACGTACCAGCGAGTCATTTTCTTCTTTCTTCTCAAGTGGTTTATAAAGCAAAGGAGGTAGGGCCACAGGCGCACTCGAGTCTTGAAGTTCATCTTGGTTTGGAGCTAACCTCTTAATAATTGACATACCGAGGTCACACAGAGCATACAAGTTCTGCAATATGTGATTTTGCAATTAATATTTGGCATTTGACCTCATCAATATCCTAGTTATAACATTCTATTTTATCCGACAAATCAATGTCCGATCCATTTTTCGTGTGTTTCCGTGAACAGGCAGATATTCTGTCTTGTCAAATTTCCCATCGAATATGGCTGTAAAGGATAAGATACATCTAATGGTATTTAATATCAAACCTTGGACTTAGCTGGGTCAAAGGCATCTTCGGCGCGTTTGATAGATTGAAAAGTTGAATTCAGTAATGTAATGCTCTCCTTGTCCTTGCTAATACTGACATCGGATTTGCCATCTGCATCTCCATGCACCAGCATAGATAGGAACAAGTACAACTGCCTGAAACAGATGCACATACATCAATTGGAAAACAGGAGAATTGAAGTCACTCCACGCATGCACATTATCTTGTCATTGAGGCAATTTATAAAGGGATTAACAGTTCTTGTCACAGCATTGTCAAGGTATAAAGCCTGTTCTATAAGCATACTCGATTTATTGATTGGCTTTTAACCAAGGATGGATCCACCTCTTCAGAGAGAGAGAGAGAGAAAGAGAGTGAAGTTAAAAAAAGTCACAAACTCCGCAACTACAAGCCATGTATTTTAAAAAATATTATTTAGTCCAGGTAACTCATCAGTTCTTTTAGGCCAGAATAGTTATGGTTCTGTGATGATTTAAATAAAACTCAATACACCAATCTTTTAAGAACCTTTAAATCAGCCATCTCATACTTTTCCAAAAACACGACGAGCAAACGCAGACGCACGCTTAATTTCCTTCTATGTAATTTCTGCATGCATATATTGCAGAAATGGTATCAAATAGCGTATATAGTTGAGTAATTAATGTGGAGTAATTTCAGATATTCCTTATATATTTCAGCAGCCAAACCAATTTCAGCAACCAAATTTTGAAAACCATTTAATAAACCAACATAATATATGGTTCAAATGAAAATGGACTAGTTAGCAATTTCCTATAGTTGATGCTTGCACTTGCTTTGGCTGAAGTTTTGAGCATTACACAAAAAACACGTGCGGCAATTTGCTACACTCGGCACTTAGGCATGAATGAAGGTGCTTTCAACAGCTATGCACACTCAAACAAACCACAAGATAAATAAAATTTCCATAACTGCATATGCTCTTTGTTTGGGCACGAGTGACCATTTTCTTACGGTTCAAAATTCTAACAGTGGCAGTACTTAATCTTAAGTTTTATATTTTCGTTCATCCTTCCCACGCAGGGAGACCATCAAGTTCATGTAACAAATCATTGACTTTAAAGCCCCTTTGAATCTTCCATGTAAAATTAGATCTTAATGGACTCAATATTGTTATATCATTTGTATCAACCGATCAGTATCAACTAGCAGTGCACGGAGGTTTACACCATTCCACTTGTTGCGGTTTCATAATTAATTGATAGCATTTAATTTAATGTGTTATTATTTCCACTTTGGTACAAACAGTGGTTGCCACTTCAAAAGTAGGGAAACATTTTCTTTAAAAACAATTTATGCATGCAAATTACAAGCCCCAGTGCATTTCATAATCAATATATGGCAGTAATTTGTTTCCAATTCAAATTGAAACCCTGCCACAATGGGTAGTTGAATCATGTAAAGCATCATGTCTACCATATCTTTTCAAAAAAAAAAAAAAAAAAAAAAAACTTCTTGTAGCATCCCGAACCAGTCTGGTTCAGTGAATTTATAGAACCGTATTTAAAAATCATTAACTGTGCATGTGCATTGTTACAATCTCACACAGCCAGCGAGAGAAGTAAATTCCAATTTCTTTGACCAAAAGAATCGGAACAATTTGCAAGCAAATACACTTCTAATGTTCCAAATCTTTAGAAAATCAAAACTATTGAACTCTCTAAGATTGTTTCTATATTGTGTTACATAGCTTCATGTTTCTAAATATATTATATATTTCTTTAACTGGGACGAAAAATGTACATGAACTCAGACAATGGAGAAATATAATCAAATACTCAATAACAACACTATACATCTTAGGCTTAAAAACAGGCCAAAAAGAGGCCTCTTTGGATGTCATCTTTAACCAAGACACGCAATAAAGTGAGAGGGGGAAGGAGGAGGGGTTTCAGCTAAGCGAAGAGTCGAATTAATTACAACATAGCAAGACTTAAAAAAAAAATTGTTACAAACTGCGTGTTACTTGTTCAATCTCTATAGATTCAGTTGAATCCCAACCGTCATTAAAAGTTTGTAAGTGTCGATTTCAAAATACCTGTACATGGGTTCAAATGATTTGACATCTTTGCATTCATCAATATTAGGAAACGAAGGATGATGAGCAAGTGAATGAACCACGTATGGGAGAATGTATTCTGGATAGAGGGATGGAGACATTGCATCAGTCTGCAAAGAAGTTTGGCGTCCCCTCCCTTGCCGACACATCTGGATGATGTCATTCAGATAGCGCTTATTCTGCCAAACAGATTAGGTGAATAGGTATTCATATTGGTTTAATAAACATTTTGCACTTTTGTGTGTTAGCTGTGGTATCATTACACTCCCAAAACCAAAAAAACAGAACACAATAAATGCCGAAGTGCCATATACCTCTTCAAAATCTGACAGCGAAGATGAAACATCAAGCAGGAAGGCACATGCATACTTTGAGTCTAAAATCCGGTCCCTTACATATTGATGAACCTTGCTGAGAAGTAGTTTCTTTACCTCAGGAAAGTTATCCTACAAATCCAAGGGTGAGAGAGTAAGCATTACATAAGTTTCTGTTTCTCAGGTAATTGGCATAAGGAAATTCATCACACAAACTACCACATACGCCAAGTTAAGTAAACTACCTCTGAAGTTCTCAGAGTGAGGTAAAGAACATCAACAGGAATCTTATGCTCCCACTGCTTTGATAGGCGGAGAACAGCTTTTGCTGCAGCAAGTTTCAAATGAGCCCTATCGACTAAACTGAAACATGAAAGAGGGGATATTCAAAGGCAATACTCGAGCAAATGAATAAAAACTCTAAGTGTGACCTCTTTAAAGAAACTACAAGACACGAGATGTCCAAATTACCTCGATTCAATGTCTTTTGAGATATCACCGAAGACAAGTATCTTCTTCAGGATTTCAATTATGTCATCAATTCCAGAACGAAGGTGGGCATCTTTGACAGGTAAGTAGCTCTTGACCAAAGCTTTAACCCCAAAAATCTGCAGAGACAATTCCGATGCTCATTTAGTGCTAAAATATTTCCAAGAGGATAATCGTTTTAAGTGATGAAGGACAAGAAGTATGCTAGGGGAGAGACCTTTAAAGAACATTGTTCACTTCTATCATCCCAACAAGTGTTTGCTCTATCTCCTGTTATCTGTAAGTGAAGCAAGTTTGATAAAACTTAAATAACAAGAAAACAGAATATAGATAACAAAAATCTTTGCATTTCTAAGGGCATACATGTCCAAGCTCCAGTATGTTTTCCTTGATGAACTTTTGAACCTCACTTTCTCTTGTTTCAAAGATTGGCATAGCAGCTTGTGCTATGCATCCGAGAGATTGTAGAACAGCTGGCAAATGGGACCTCTCTTCAAGCATATCAACTAGCCTCTATTCATTTAGAACAAAAATCATAACACTGAATCATCAAAAAAAAATCACAAAAGCATAAGGAAAAATATAAAAAACTGAAGAAAGAAAATTTAAAATGTGGAAATGAGAACAGAAGAAGATAATCGTTGAAGAAAGGAAAGAAAAGCAAGGAGAAACCTTGTAAAGAACAGAGAGTGACTTAAGACCATCATCTTTTGTGACGGATGCCAGGGCATGAACAGCATACTTAGCCTGCCTCCGGCTACCCTCGATGCTTATGCGCTCCAGAATAAGGTCTAATGATCTGTAAGCAACACATGATTGCATTTACGCCCAAAAAAAGACCCCTCCCAAAAAAAAGAACAATTAGGAAGGGCAAGCGATTTATAGATAGTCTAACCTTGATGAAACACCCAGTTGTTCTCGGATAGTTCCCCCAGCTCTTGCGAGAATATGCAAAGTGCCTTCCTTTATTATTTCATTATCATCCTCAAGAAGATGTACCAAATCTTCTTCAGTTCCACCAAGCAGCAAAGGACAAAATCGTGCAAGAACCTGAGAACTCATTTCACAACACACAAAATGAATTCCAAAATTTCAGGTCGTATAATATAAATCCCAAGCAATTTTCCTCTGGGGAGAGGAATAACTCAACGAAATCAAATCACACATTCCAAGAATATTATGTGGCAGTAGAAAAGGCGCGCATGATAGTGAAGCTCAATTATTTCAATGGAAACAAGAAGGAATCTACAAAACCAGCATAACTCAGGTTTTCATCTAAAACTGAAAATGAAAAATAATCTTAACCCACATCATGCACTGGTATATTTGGTTTAGCCATTCATTATGAGGTTTGACAGTGATAATTCAAGTCAGGTATAAATATGGACGTAAGATCTCAGAGTCCAATAAAAATAGTCAAAACAGCTGTCAAGGGAATATGAAGTCGAGATATCATAGGACCAGTAGGCATCAATAAAGTTATACATAATCAATACAAAAGTAAACAATGTACCACAAGAATAGTCATGCAGGACAAAATTAACTCGGTACTTCCAGAGGATTTATGCGCACGAACATCCAGAAGGATTCCTCGGACATGATCCTTGTCAAAAAGTAGATAGGAACATTTCAAAGAAAGAGTGCTAAGAAACTCATAGAGTCGATGCTTCTGACCAAGGATATTTAGCAAATCATCCTGCAAGGGGTTTACAAAGTCTGAGAAACCCTCATATAAGATTCTGCAAGTATTTTAAAGCTACATTCCAAAGAAAGAGAAACAAGGGAAAAATAACAGAAGAAACCTGAGTAATGCCTCACCCGTAAACTACTGGCTTGAAGAGAGTTGGTGTTTGGATCAATAAGTTGCATCAAAATTTTCCAAATGTTGGTATCTTTTAACTGGTCAAGATTCTGAAAGTTCTCCTCTGCCTTTGCAGGATCACCAAAACAGCGAGACATAACACGGAAGCAAAATGATACCTTCTTTTGGATCTCAGTGTCATCACCTTCCTACACATAGAAAAAAGATCAAATATTTTCATCAAAAGCTCCTTCGCGACACTTCAGTAGCCGAAGTTTGAGAAATTTACAACTCCTAGTAGCAAACCTGAGCCGACTGTCTGAGGGAAAGGTACTTCTGCATCTCTTGTTGTAACCTGAACCACAATAGTAAACATGAGAGTTGCAGTTAATAGATCATGCAGTTCAAAAACAATCAACATTGACCTACAACAAAACACAAAAACCTTGTATGTCAAAACAAGCAGTTGCTACAGACCTTTGCTTCTGCTCTAGTATCTTCTCAAGAGCCTTAACCTCAACTTTGTCAAACGCAGAGAAGATCCTAACCCATTTTGTCACCTTATCTTTGATGGAGAAATCAGCAGGGAACAAGGATAGAGAGAGAACAGGTTCAATTGTATCTGATCTGCTAAGATAATACAAGGTTCCAACATGATATATGAGAAATCACAAATCAAGAACGTTAAGAATCTTAAGCACCAATCATTGTGTAGCCAATGTTGTCGCTGCTTCTTTACTAACTTCTCTATTTACCTTTTGATGAAGCTCTTAGAAGTGTTAGTTTAAAACATAGTAAACTGTCTCAAATTGGAGATAGAAATTATACTAATTGTTTCTTTGAAATGCCCATTTGGATTGCTCGTATATTTTCCAGCCAGGACAGGTTAACTAAATCCGCTGAAACCTTACAAAATTCACAAAGTTACCTGAAATCTTTGTCATAAAAGCATCTCAAAATCTTCCCCACAATCCAGTCATATTCATCATCCTTTGTTGAATCACTAGAACGCTTCATGCAAGATATTCTGTATATGTCAGCTAACCTCTCCATGCTATACCTTTTAACGAGAAGCTGTTTGCAGCAAAAGTTATCAGAACAAGGTAAAGACAGATGTCAAAATGAATAATGAGAAAGAGCTGCAGACAGAGATAGGTACACGTACAGATTTGTCTCGAAGTCGTTCTGAGACCAACTTGATAGTTTCAACTGGAATGGATGTGAGGGCATGACATGCCACATCGCAAACCACAGCAACAACTTGTTTCTGAACATTTTCATCATAGTCCAACAACCGGTCACAAAGGGCAGCTGGAAATTTATGCCCATCATCAGAATAAAGACCTTAAGAGTAAGTCTTGATTATCAGTACTAGAATTCCTTACAGATTATTTCACGAGCTTCGCTCCTGAAAGGATTCTCCAGAAGACAAGTCTTGACGTACTCAAGGACAGACATTCTGACCTTCACCACTCTATCAGTCAACCTTTTCAGAAACTCCAAAAGACTGGCTTGAATGCTTCAGAAATAGTAGATCCCGGCAGAGCAAAGAGGTCACCGACTAAACTCACCGCTTTCAAACGAATATCTAATTGATCACTCTGTTGAAGTAAAATTACAACTGATAAAACAGTCCAACATATCCAACTACGGAAAAATAAAATTACTGCTATTTTGAGAGTTTATTCACAAACTTGGCCAGGGAAAGAGAAAAGAAAAAAAAAAAAAAAAACAGAAAATATGCAGATGGGGAACAGCTCTCAAAGCAGTCTAAAGTAGATGGCAATTTCAACCCTAAAGAAGAATAACAAGAATATTCTAGAATATGAATGCACAATATCATGTCCTTGTACCTGAAGAGAAAAGCGTACTTGAACATGTCATATTCAGAATCACGACCTAAAGATTTTTTATCATGCAGGAAAAGGAAAATACATAAAAGCAACCGCGGATGATTACCAGTAGCTCTCCAGTAAGATATGGAACAACTCCTGATAAGATTTGAGGAGCACAGCGATAGATATCATAAAGTACAGCATGGTAATTAATCTCACTCTTCAGAGGTCTGCTGTCCCCTGACATTGATGACACAATAAACTGCTTTATGCTAGGTTCCAGTTTTGCAGCACAATTTTCTATCACATTCATAGCAAGCCTCCTTGCAGCCATAGTCACACCCTAGCAGCAAAAAACTCCAAAAGTTGAATTCTTTAGGAGAAAAAGGCACTCAGATCAATAAATACTGGGGCACAAAGGAAAGAGAAGCTCACCTCCTTATCACGGCCTAAAATGGACAATAAAATAAGTAAGAGGTTTTCTGGTACATCCTCACATTCTTCCAAGAGAACCTCCATGATTGTTTGCATTGAAGTTAAGACATTCCCAGGATGCTCCTCTCTGCATGTGAACAGAATAAAGGTAATAACATCATGTGAACAGAGCATACTTAAAGCATCCAGATCAACTACATCAATGTAAGTACCCTTCTTTCTATTGTCAATCACCGAAGTCACAACTTCACAATTACCCTCTATAGAGGTGGCAAACAGTTAAAAAACTCGAATATAAAAACATAGCAAATGTTATGTTTTGTGATTCCGACTTTAAACTTCTTTGATAACTTTTTCAAACTTCTTTGGTAATTTTTCTCTTCTCAATGATTCAATGAAATGTGTGTGTGAGAGAGAGTTGTGTGTTGGGGGGGGGGGGTGGGGAGATATTATGCCATTTTCTCTACCTGGACTATTCATGTATCTGTTTCCACTTTACATGTCTGTATAAGTTTCAAGATAAGGGCTCCTGGAATTTTCCCTCACCCCCAATGGCATGTTTAACATGCCCTGCATAATATCTCTAGGTAATGCAGGATATTTTATCCAGCCGTAATCAATCATACAAAATAACAAGCATATGGGGAAAAGCACCTTTCCTCATCCGCTGCTAGTAACTAACAATTCTGGCAAGCATGATAACAGATAAGCACCAGCTTTCCTCATCCGTCATCCCTCAAGTTTTCACAGGCAAAAATAATAAACACAAAGATCGAAGCACTCATAGATGGGAAACAAAAAGAAAAGAATCTTGACCTAGTAAAGGAATAATTCAACATATGGGGAAAAGCAAAAAGGAAAATCTACACAGAAGCGGATATCCCCTTCACATGACAAAACTATTCAAAACCCAACCTGCAGAAATCCTTAACCTACAAATCAAGGTAGAATTAAGACATATATCTACTCTGGAAGTATGAAACTGAAAAGCAAACTAGAGGCATAGCACTTCATTTAGGCAGAAATGTGAAGGATCTTATCTAAAACATACTTTCCCTTAAAAAGATAAAGTAAAGAAAGATTAGTGCCCAATAACTCAAAATAAACTTGGTTCTAATCAAAGTGAGCTCAAAATCAAAAGGGCCGCACCTGGCAACAGCGAAAAACGTATTGAACATTTCATTTATGAGATCATCACATTCAAGATCCAGCATCACAACACATGATCTATATCTTGCCACGGTTTCGAGAATAACAACCCTTCTTCCAAATGATGGGCCATTTATATCACTTAAGCCACTGAAAGTACCCACAATCAACTCAAAAATATCCTGGAATAGATTAAACAGCAACAATCAGAACCCAAGTCGTATATATTCATGGTGAAATACAGAGCATAAATTTAAGAAATTAATTCCACTAGTGATATTCATTAGAGGAAGAAGTACCTTTAAAACATGATCATCGTAAGGAGCCTCAGGTGCAGTAATTCGAGTTATTTCACAAATGCAGGAAGCTACAAAGAGCTTGACCTCTCGATCGTGATGTTTCAAAAGTTCTGGCTTGGCAATGGCATTTAAGAGAGGCTGCATGGAATCCATCACTGATTTTGGAGGTGACTGATCTAATTCAGTGAGACATGCTGCACTTTGCTGCATGAGGAGGAACTATGGGATTACTACAAAGCAAGTAGTTGAGAATCCAGATAACTTTATACCTAGCAACCACAAAACTTGCAGAGCTCATGGCCTATGGTTAAAATTACAGTCCAATAATTTTTGCATGCAATAAGTACTCTGAAAGTTTATTCCTTAAAAGAACAGATAACTATCTAGATTTGGACAGAAACAATAAAAATACAAGGCTCCTGGTGAGGTAAGCAAAGACAAATGCTAAAATCAGTTACAATAATGTGTACATGTAGAACAGTCTTTATTTAAATAGGTGCAGGAGAAGGATAAATGGTGTGATTGTAGTGCGCCAGCTTCTAATATAATTATACATAAGTATTGCTGCTTCTTTCCAATTTTCACCAATATCCACACACATAAAAACATGCATTACATATTTACACCCAAATACATGAAAGTATGTAAAAACTTTATCAAGGCGAGTTGAAAAGAGAAGAACTTCATAATCAAATAATTTCATTTTCATGGAATCACATATTTTGATAATATTCACAATACCATGTAGAGAAAGGTAAGAACACTACTGATAAAAAAATCCTCAGAAAGAAAACTATTATTCTTCGGATGTTGATAATCAATTCAATTGAAGTTAAGGACTCAAACTTTCTGCCTTACTCCCTTCAAAAATAAATCCAATATACCAATACACATGAAGGTCGAGTTCTAAAATAAAAGACTCAAACTCTCTTCTTTTCTCCCCAAAGAACTAAGCAATGAGAGCTCATGAAACCCCAATCACCAGCAAAGCCATAATTTATGCATGCAGATGCACGCACTTGAAATTGAATGTGTGGCCCGAAATTTCAATATCACAAAACTAAAATTTCAAATATTCTAAAAAGACTCGGACTTTTTGCTTAGTTCACAAGGATCACAAAGCCAAACAGCACCTTGAAAGAACCCTAATTTAACCCCAATTTCAACGTCGCCATAATTCCACAAATTACAAGCATGTGTCAACAAATGGAACTCCCAAACAAACACAATTTAATTAGCACACACAAAAAATCATCTTCTACCAAAATTTGAATATATACAAGATGCTGATAATCAACTTGAATTGATGTTAAGAAGAATGACTCAAACGTTCTGTCTTACTCCCTTTGAAAACAAATCCAATATACCAATACAGATGAAGGTGGAGTTCTAAAATAAGAGACTCAAACTCTATTTTTTCCCCAGAACTAAGAGAACAGAGCTCATGGAACCCTAATCACCACAAAGCCACAATTTATACAATGCAGAAGCATGCACTTGAAATTGAATGTGCGGCCCGAAACTTCAATATCACAAAACTAAAATTTCAAATATTCTAAAAAGACTCGGGCTTTTTGTTTGGTTTACAAGAATTAAAAAGCCGAACAACACCTTGAAAGAACCCTAATTTAACCCCAATTATAACGTCGCCATGAGTTTCACAAATTACAAGCATGTGTCAACAAATGGAACTCCCAAACAAGCACAAATTAATTAGCGCACACAAAAAAATCAGCTTTCTACCGAAAATTGAATACATACAAGATGTATAATAAGGGGGTTCTCACCTTCAAGAGCTTAATGAGAGCGTCTTTCGATGCCGGAGGACTCTCCAACTTCGATCCCAACTCTTTCAACTGCTGCTGCACCTTTTGAGCCATGGAAAACTAAAAATTCACGGAAATTCTTCACGCCTTCAATGGGGAGGGTTTTTCATACGCATTCACGGCGTGTTTTTTAAGTGTGTTTTTCTCAGGCAGTGTGTGTGAATTGAATTGGGGATTCTTTATTTTTTGGTTGTTTCGAACAAGAAAACGAGAATTCAGAATAGCTCCTCTGTTTTAAAAATTAAATAAACAAGTGAAATAAGCGCTCGTGCTGGACTTCACCACTTCCAGATTTTTTACTTTTTAGGGCCGGGTTCTTTTGCAGTCGTGGGCTTCTAGTTTAAACTATTTGCATGCGACCCCCTGTAGTTTGTAATATTTGTTTCCTTGTGTTTTTTTAATGGTGAATTATTTTCAAGTTAGTCTCAATATCAAATATTCAAATATCGCTCTCATCTGAATATGTCTAAAAAACGGAAGATTGATGAACACGATTTCGTGAATTTAATGAAATTGGCTTTTCTACATTTGAAATATCCTCAATCTTTATTACAAATTGTGTTGTTCATATTTGAATTTATTAAACTTGTTCCGATTGAGTTAAACCACATTGTTATTAATTTAATGCTTGTGGGATTTTGTATTCTAAAATGGCGTTTTTGAATTTAAATTGTCTAGCTTGTCCAACCAAATAATTTAATGGTCAAAATTATGAAAATTTTGTATACTAATCTATGAGACTATGACTCAACCTAAGTTAGAAATATTTTATTGACTATAGAAATAAATCTCAGTTTTAGATCTTCTTCTTTATTTAGAGTAAAATGACTTTTTTTCTTAATCAACAAGGCAAATATTTCATTGCATAATAGTTTGTATACGATTATCTTTTAAGCGGTCTCGTAAGAAATTAGGAGTCTCCAACTAAATTATGGGACTAGCATAAAAACTAGTTGTTCGGGCAAAAGCATGGGCAATCTCGTTTGTCCCATCACTAGGGATTGGGGGAACAAGCATCAAGGCAGTCCCTCGACTGATATGCGGTGTACGAATCAAACAACTTTTAAGTTTTATCTCAATTGACGGATTTCAAGTGAAAGAGTTCAAATCGTTAATAATAAATTCGTTAAGCTGGTTTGAGTAATTTCATAAATAATATATTTCAAATCCTTGAGCTCTAATTCCAAGTTAACTTAACATTACTAATTGATATATTCTTTCAGTAAATGTGTCATATCTAGTCCATCTAAAACCACCGAAAAATTTCCCCGCCACTTTTTGGCACAAAACTTAATGATTGTTATTAACGGATATGTTGCCATCTAATATTTTTCGAATCCATATTCGTCCGTCTAAATTTCATTTTAAAAAACGATATTTACGATGGAAAAAGTCCTTCCTAAACATTGAATTTCTTGTATTTATATCTAAGATATGTTAGCCATTGCCCTTATTTTTCGTTTCCTAGTTCAAATATTTTTTCCTCTTAAAAATATACATTTTTTTTAAAAAAATGGGACAAAAGATTTGTGATGGAAAAAATTTCTTAAAACTCTTAAAACATCGGTTTAAAATTATTTATTTCACCTAAATACATAAATCATTGTTTAAAAATTGGACATGATGGCGGTTCAAAGGGTTGAAAAGGTGAGGTTATGATTGGTTGTGAAATATTTTTCAAAATTTTCATTTTTGAGTAAAAATCATTGAAAGTGAGGTTTGTAAAAAATGAGAAATTTTCAAAGAAAATCTAATTTATCTCCAAAATGAACTCATTTTTCTCAAAAATATCTACTTATACTATTTATTTATCTCTCATTTCCTTTCATATAAAGAATTTTAATTTATGTAATTTATCACTATTTTTATTAATTTTCTTTTAATCTTGATAATATAGGGTACAAAATGAGATCCATATTACATATTTTCGGATCAAATTTTTTTTTTATTTTTCAATTTTTTTGCATTATATTTTACACTAATTTTTCCATAAAAATTTCCACAAACAATCAATACATGTAAAAGATTATCCGTCACATAAACATATTCATCATTCATTATCTACACATCAAACTTTCACTTAAAAAAGATCACCACGATTCGCTTTAGAATATGAAAGTGGACCCACAACCAATCACAACTTGACTAGTTTCAAATCTCAATTGGCTTTAATTTACCAATGCCCGATTAAACTGATTAAAATTTGTATTAAAAAATGAATAAAACCAATCAAAAACTAATCTATTTTTTCAAAAGTTTTTTCACTAGCAATAAGGGGACCAATAAAAAAAAAAAATGGTTAAACTATTTTTTAAGGAAGTTTATTTTGGCATTTAATTATAGATATGTGGCTATTTGAATTTAATTTTATTAGATCTGTTTTTCCGTTTATTATTTATTGTCTTTATTTAAAATTTAGTTTATTTAATTTATTAATTATCGTTTTATAAAAAAAAATCATTAACTTTAAAAAATATTAGATCAAACCGATGATTGGTTTGATATATTTATCCGAATCCATTGGCGGATCCAGGGGTGGGCCAACCTGATCTTTGGCCCACCTCTCTTTAAAAAAAATAGTGAGAAATTTTGAAGATAAAAAATAGTTATAAGTTGTATTTTTTTTTTTGATTTTCTGTTTGACCCAACCCATTTCATGCATCCAATCTAATTAGGTTCTCTTTATTCCGAATCGAATCGACGGTGGATAGCAATTATGATCGATCATCATCCAATTATGAAAATATTGAATGTGTGTGTGTGCGCATATATATAGTTACTAAAGAAAACATTACTTGGATTATTGTTCGTTTATTATTTTGTATATGATTCATAATTCCATTGCTTCTACAAAAATTTAAATGTTTGGCTTTATATTTTTTTTTTTTTTTTTGAGAAAAAATGTTTGGCATAGATTTACAGTTATACCATTTTTTTTAACTTTTATTATTTTTGTTTTTGGTTTGAACCGGTGAGGTTTATCTTCTAAGGAAGTTTTTGCGGGAAAAAAAAAAAACTCAGCGTGGTTTTGTACATGTTATATCATATGTACATACATTTAGTGTAAATCCATCATGCAACTATATTATTTATTATAAAATGAAATATTCGTATTTTATTCATATAAAAATTGAGACACTTATTATTAATCGATCCGACAAATCTACCCTATATAGTAAAAGAAAAAAACAAAATTGATACATGCCATCACCTCATTAATTTTGGACATTTGTCGATTTTCTCATCCTTCTAATTCCACATGTCGCCTTCACATTTATATATGTGGCAATCATATGTACAAAATTAAAAGATAACATTTTTAATCAAGAATCTAAAAGATAAAATATAATCTCAAAAATAAAATAATTTCCTCATAATTAGTTTGGAAAAATTATCATATCTATTCAAATATATTTTATTAAGAAATACTATATTAGTTCATAATATATATATTTTTAATATAAAAAATAACAAATTTATGAGAATAAGTAATCAAAAAATAAAAAATTCTATCTATACTATTTTTTATTTTAATATCTTTTAAGTATGTGACACTAAAAATTTATTTTTTGGACATTTCTCGTGTAACCAACATGTGTTATTCTGGATAATATCATAATACACATCTTTACATCTACAATCTCCAAATCGGCAATAAATGCCTTGTCGTGAAAGACCGGTCACTGGAGTGTGTGGTTGGAATTAAAATGATAAAGAGGGGCAATGATGTTAATGATGTAAGGTTTCAATTGGATGAATGGGTGACTTCTGATAGCCGCCATTCGCCAAGTGTCATATTTCCCACTCACTTAATAGAAGGCAAACAAAAAAAAAAATTATTTATTTAGTTTAAATTCTTTATTTTTTATTTGAGTTTGAAGGTCCTTGATTAACAATCTCATTAGATTATGAGATATTTATATATATTAAATGACTTAATAAATTCTTACAAATTCGATCAATTATAATTAGTACGCTTAGGGATTTTATTGATTTCAGATTGAACTTGGACCAGCCACATTACATTCAACTTATGTAGGATCATTTTGTACTTTGGGTTACACTTAAAATTTGACTTGACCCAAACTAATGCGCCTTTTTATTTTATTTTATTTAAATATATAATGTTATTTGAAAAAACAATTTTTTATAGTTTTAATAGTATTCATTTTACAAAATAGTAGCGACTCGCGTCTTGGTTTAGCACGTGTGTGGATCAATATTCTAATTAAAGGTAGTGAGTCAACAATGAGTCGTATGTTGGGTCTAGGCAAACTTGATCCAAACGACTGTAATTAGTATATGTAAGAATGATAATAGAATCGAGTTAACTTCGGATGTCTGATAGTATCCGATTTAGCCCCAAACTCAAAATGATTAGGTTAAGGTCACAAGCCATTAGAACTTGCCCGAAACCAATAGGACCAACCCAGGATCTACTAACCAAATGATTGAAATCGATCTATCAATCTCAACTCATTTGACATTTCTTGTAGTCAGGTCCATGTATAATATCTTTCAATCATTCTAGACTTTTGTATCAGAGTTCAGACAAGCTTTCACTTTTACATGTACTATTCATCTCACCTGTGGAGCATTGCGGCGATTTTGAATTGGAAGACAGACCAAGGAATAATATGACTGAAGATTTTGGTGTGAAATGAAGACGGCCGACAAAAAGGATAATAATAATCAAAGGTAAAATGACAAACAAATTATTGTGTCATCTTTTTCTTCTTTCTCGGCGTTTCGTAGTAGAAATCCCATTAATTTAATCAATAGGGGTCTATCACAAGGCAAAAATAATCATAAACATATATATGCGGTGCCCATCATCTATTTGATATAATGCCACTATAAATAGCGATGATGACTTTGCTCAAATTTCTCTATCGCCCCCCTGTTCTTCTTTCGACCACTAGCAGAACTCTCTTTTTCCCCTTCAATAAACGCCCCTTCTCCGCTTCGAAGCCATTCTTTTTTTCTCAAGGTCCAAAAGATTCAAGATCGTTTATGTTTTTTTTTTGTTTTGTTTTGTTTTTCGAGTTTGGTAATTATGTAGATAAGAAAATTTTGTTTTTTGATTGTTTCAGAGAGATTGACCAAGAGTAGATTTGGGATTTTCTTGAATGTCAGATCTTCAATGAGTTCGTCAACGTCACCGGCGTTATCAGTTCCGTCAGTTGATGGAGTATTGGAGGGCAAAAACGATGACCATGGTGGAGTGATAGTTGAAATGACCAATGAGCCCCTGGATCCTGTTGTCTATGTTTCCTTACTCAAAGCCTCTCTTTCACATTGGGAACATCAGGTACTGTTCACATTGCTGCTATTGTTTTCATTGTCCTTTTGGGAAATCTGCCTAAGGCCTTTTCTTGAATCACAATCAGAAGCACTGGAATTTCTATAATCAGAAGCCGTGCATTGACTTAGGGAGTGTTTGCAAACTCTAAAAAAAAAAAAAGCGGTTCTCATCTTTTTCTCATTCAGCTTCATTTAATCAAAATCTAAAAGCAGAGAAATGATGCGACGTTGGATTTATGATTCCGCTTCTGATTTGATGCGTAATTAGTAATGATGTGTTTGGTGAATAAGTTTTAATAAGTATTTCATTGCTTGAAAAAGTCAGATTAGAACAAATTAAATCACCCATCATTTGTCTTTAGATTTTGATAAGATTATGCAGAAGCACAATGGGAAGTTAACATTTTGAAAACACTTGTATAATTTTTTCCAAAAGATTAATCACTTTTCTTAAGTGTCTTCAAACAATTTTCAAAATTTCATGAATGCCACGTTTAGAACATTCATGTTTGATTCTATAGATGCAATTTCAGTTTTAAATATGTTTTCAACTGAGTTTTTTGGTGGATGATATTTTGGGAAAGAGGGGTTTCTGGATTAAGATACCTAAAAAATCGATTGAATCTTTTTGAACCTACTGTTATATTTGGATTAGTCGTGTTTAGATATATATGTGAAAGAATAAAGTTCATATTAGAGGGAGCAATAAATTTGGATGACAAATGCTGTCTTACATTGTTTGCCAAATGGATGTTATGGACATCTTATGTTTCAGGAAGGATTTATTTTCAAAATAAAACCTAAAATTTGATGATTTCTATTGGAAAGTCCTAGTACTCAAAATATTTCATTTCTAATGAATAGTTGGGTATTGGTGCATTTGTGCTCAATGAGAAGAATGAAGTAAACAAGTTCCAATGTTTAAAACACTGTTGGGGTGCCTTTTATTTTTTTTTCAATAGAATTCTCTCACTCTTTATAACGTGTGTTGCTAAAGTCATTAGTTCCATTTAAAATTCTAGTTTCACTTGAATTTGTATCAAATATGTATTCTGACTTGTTTTATCTCAGTTGATGTTTGCAGGGGAAAGTGATGAGTTAAATTAAGATACATAGGCATCAACTTGTTGAACCTAAAATTGACTGCCATATATGAGAACAGCACTGACATCTTTCTCAATTAATATCAAAAATGCTGTCATTACCCTGTTTGCCAAATGGATAACTATGGACATCTTATGTTTCAGGAAGGATTCTATTTTCACCATGCAGAACCTAAATATTTGATGCAGGTACATGTACAACCCTTGGCTTCCTAGTCAAAATCATCGGTCCAAATACTTTGCACGGAAAATAAATCGAGTGGGTATTGGTGCATTTGTGCTCAATGAGAAGAATGAAGTATGTAACCCATTTAATTTAATTGTTATATTATTTTATTTTTGTGATGTTTTAGTTGGTTATATGATGACTAAAAAAGTTATTAAATGCATTTTTTTAATAAATTTTAATATTTAATGTATTTTTATTTGTAGTTTCATTTTTTACTCTTCTGTTTTAATATTTTTTTCGTACTTTCTTTAAATTATCCTGATTTTACATGATTAATCCTGTCTTGTTATAAACAGCTGATGTTTCGTGTTCTGGACTGTGATAATTAAATAATACATAGGCATCAACATTGTTGATAAAATTGACTGCCAATTGTGAAAGCACTGACATCTTTCTCAATTATATCAAATAGTCACGATTGATTACCCTGTTTCTGTTCCTGATAACTATGGAAATCCTTAATATTATTGTCTGAATGACCTCATCTGAAACAAGCGCAGACTTCCATCAGAGTATTCATGCTCTTCCCTGGTCTTTGATTGCTTTTATTTTCTATTTCTTTCAGATTGTGTGTGTGTGTGTGTGTGTATTCGTGGAAAAAGTTTTTTGGCTTTCTGCCTTTTCTTGATTATTGCTTTATAACATAACTTGTTATGGAAACTAAGCCTATTAATTTATTTTGAATTTGGATAATATTGATTAACTGAAAATAAACAAACACATCGCCTCTCTCAAATAAAGGCTATTTAGTTTTGCATAAATTCCAGTTCATATACATGAATAGAGACATACATATTGTTTCTTCATGCTACTTAAAATTTTAGACACTGATAGCATCATTAAAATGCACATACCAATGTCCTTATTTATCATCTGGCAATACAGGTGCTGGTAGTTCAGGAGAAGAGTGGAAAATTCCGTGGAACAGGTGTTTGTGGAAGTTTCCTACAGGAGTTGTTGATGAGGTAGGTCCCTCTAGCACGTCCTGTTCTATAACTTAAAAAACTATCAAATAAGAAACTGCTGCTCGGTTTCTGCAGTAACAACGTGTATGTTCACAGGGTGAAGATATATGTGATGCTGCAGTCAGAGAAGTAAAAGAAGAAACTGGAGTAAGACAAATTTCTTAACTTGTTTTGTTTCATATGATAAAGTGTAAATCTTTAGTGAAATCTGATTAATTGTGCTGTTTTTTGTTTACTGTGGTTGTGTTTCAGATTGATTCAAATTTTTAGAAATTCTGGCATTCAGGTACTTTAATCAATATCAGGCTCTTCCTAACTCGTATTTGAAGTGTAGATTATGTTCTAACTTCTAACTTAGAGACGTGGTCATTATAGCTATTTGCTACTAAATCTTTAGGTTGTCCGGCTAATAGTGAAATGTTTATTTTAAAGCATTTAATCTTTATTTCAATGCAAGAATCCCATTTCTTCCCGAGATTGCAAAAATCGAACAGTTTGGTATTTTTGCTATTTCCTAATTTAACGTTTATCTTGCAACAACCTATTTGTGCAGTTCTATTATAACTATTACCGTTGAGATAGGTGTACCCAAAATGACCTTTATTTTTCCCCCAATTTTTTTTCGTGTTGCTAAAATGAATACTCTCCGAGTTCCAGACAGAGTCATCAATCGTACTTGAGAAGTCAGATTTGTTCTTCGTGTGCATGATGCAACCACTCTCTGAGGACATCCAGCCACAGGAAGCAGAAATAGAGGCAGCCCAGGTTTGCTTTCAAGATTATCATCCATAAAGAAATCATGTTTTTATTTTTGAATTTTAATAAAATTTTGATTATTGATTATTGATTATAAAATTTTCTGTACACAAGACTATTGATTACATCCATGTTTCCATGCAAATATTTCCAATAGTCGCAAAATGTGACAGTAATACTAATTTCATTAGACTGAAACCCGGGTTTACGTCGTTTTTTCTTTTGGCAAGGCGTGTTTCGGTGAATTATTTTAAGGTTTTTATGTCACATCACTAATTACAAAAAAAGCATGAAAACTGAAAAAATGAGCAGTCAAGAAATAACAAAAAATATAGATCATTCAGTTCAGCAGAAAAAATGATAATTTGTTACTGAAAATAGGTTGTCAGTATACAATGGACAATATGATTATATGAAAAAACTTGGCATTTGTACATTTCATCATCTTTTAAAACCAATGAGACTTCATATGACAAAATAATATCTCTGATATCATCATGTTTTACTGCATGTTTTCAGTGGATGCCATATGAAGAATATGCAGCACAACCGTTTGTCCAGAAACACGAACTTCTTCGTATAATTTCTGATACTTGCCTAGCAAAGAAAAACGGGACCTATTCTGGTTTTTTAGCAGTGCCAACGACAACCGGTTTTTCTAAGAAGAATGCCTATCTGTATGTGAACACCCGAGGCCTTGGCCGGAATTTACTCTGAGAATTTGGAACTTTGTCTTTGATGTTTCAACAACAATCAAAAGATTAAAGTATGATCAGCAAAATTTGGAAACAATTCCGAGTTTGCTAATGTTTGGATTTGAATGATCAGTAGTGAAAAATAGGTGCTTTGTACTTGAAAAACTAAAACCTCAATAGTCCTTTTTAAAAAAAAAAAAACACTAAAACCCTCAATGAAATATGTTTTTATATAATAGGGATAATTTAGAAAAATTTCCCTAGAGTTTCAAAAGGCCCCACTCAAATTTGAAAACTTAGAGATTTCCAAATTACAAAAGCCTCCAAGATTCTCTGATCTTTTTGTAATTATCCCAAACCTCAGGGGGATTTTTGTAATCATCCCTATATAATATAAAAACATTTATTGTTTCTCCTTTTCACTTGATTCTCATTGGGTATTGTTTTAACTTTTAATTCCAGGCATTTGATATTTTTAGCAAAAAAATTAGTCATTCCTAATCATTAACGATTTATTTGCAAAAATATTGCTAAGCCTTGCTAAAATTATATTGATGATAAATGAATTTAATTGAATTAATATTTGATTCATGAATCAACGGATGGGGAAAAAAATTCAATACAAATGGAGAAACATCTTAGAAATCAAATTATTGAACTTTCAAAGCCTAAGTGGTAATGTATCTAAATTATCATTGTTACAAGTTTTTCTTTTGTGATACTGACAGTGGACAAGTTTTTTTTATTATTTGATTTTATATAAAACTTTTACATACTTTTTGTTTAAAATACTAATTTATTCCCTCAAAAATTAGTTGTTGATATTCTTAAAGGATAAAACGTAAGTAATTGGATAAAATTATGGATAGGTCTGTAAACGATCCGAGTTGTACCGCTTACAGGGACGGACACAGAGGGGCTGGTGGTGGCAACCGCCCCCCTCATTTTGCAATTGAACCCCTATAATATATTATTTAATAAATTAATATAGTATATATAAATATAAACCAACATATCTTGCCCCCCTCCCCCAAATTTCCATGTAATTTAGTTATAAAAACTTGTATGTTTTGTTTTTATTTATATTAGATTTGATTTTGCTAGAGCCGGTTCAAGATTTCGAGGGGCCTAGAGCAATAAATAATATATATACAATTGCGGAGATAGGGGGAGGCCAACCCGGCCCTGATACTTTGAACCTAAGGTTTTTTTTTTAAAAAAAAGATTAAAGTATTTTTTTAAAAAATAGTTAATATTTATGCGTTTTTTAGTTTTTTTTTGAATTCTCAGTAGTGAAAAATAGGTTCTTTGTACCCATAATAATTATATACAATGACGTAGCTAGGAATTATTACTGGGTGACCTCAATAGAAATTGGGGTGAGTATAAAAAATTAAAAAATGCAAATAAATATTAATCGAAAAAAATTTGAAAAATTTTACCTAGTAATTTTTTAAAAAAGAAAGGAGGGGGCTGATTTTTTTGTAATTATCTCAGGGCGATTGATTGTATATACATATATAAAAATTTATTGTTTCGCCTCACTTGATTCTCATTTGGCCTCCCGTTTTGATTCCAAGAACAAATTTTAGACATTCCTAATCATTAACGATTTATTTGCAAAAATTTAAAATTATTTGATGAAATGTTCATTTAGTTTTAGACATTTTTCATTGAATCAACGGATGGGGAAAAAATTAATACAAATGGAGAAACATTATTTAATATTTGAATTTGTACAAACATATTTTTTTTTTTTTTTTTGAGCGAGAATGAATTTCATTCATAAAATGTAATTATCACTTTACAACCTAGTTTTTCTTTTGTGATAAAACAAGTTTTTTTTTATTATTTGATTTTATTAAAACTTTTACATCTTTTTGTTCTAAAAACAAATTTTAAACCAAAATTAGTTGTTGATATTCCATAAAGATAAAACTTAAGTAATTGGACAAAACACGTGTAAAAATTTGATCTCCGTTTGTCACATATCATCACGAGTAATAAAGCAACATCCGTTGTTTGAACAAATCCATTATTTAATAAATTAATAAATAAAATAAAAAGCCAACATACAAAACAAATTTCCACCTAATTTAGGACGAATAAAAACTTGTATTTTGTTTTTAAAGATAAAAGATTTCAAAGGGGAAAAAGAAAATAATATATATTCCTCGGAATAGGGAAAAAACCCGCCCCATCTCTTTGAAAAAATTAAAGCCAATTTTTTTCTAAAACCGCCAATTACCACTAATCACTTCTAACCCCGCAAGCCAAGTTTGAAGAGACCATACCGCAAGAGAAGCATTTATAATTATATGACAATGAGACCATGGGATATTTGGTCTCCGACCATGGTAGAGGAGGGGAAAAAAAATAAAAAATGCAAAAGAAATATTAACGGTGGTTTGAAAAATTTTTTAGAGTAATTTTTAAAAAAGTTTTTGAGAAAAGGTGGTACATCTCAACATATTTATGATACATATTACAAAAAAAACTCATATTCGAGTTCGTGTTCATTATGTGTTTGTTAACAAATTTTTATTTTCTTCTTGAACAATAAACAAACAAATAACATTTTTTATGTTCGTTTGGTTTATCTTAATGGTTTTTATTTAATATTCGAAATACATAACATTTTGTAACATGTTTTGTTAACAATTGTAAGTATTTTATTTTGTAAAATTAAACGTATATTTTTCTTCGACTAAAACAAACAAATAACATTTTTGTAAATGAAAAACAACATGTTTTTATTTGTGAAATTGTATTTTTACTAGATATTCAACCACTTTTCAAAAAAAACAACATGCTTTTAGCTTTGTGAGTTTGTTATGAATTTCAACCACTTTTCAAAAAATTGAAATAAAAAAAAAATTGGTCCCTAGAAATAAAAAAAAGGGCAAAGTGGACATTTGAACTCAAAAATAGCTAAAAAAAACATGTCCAATTTTTTTTTTCCGTAGTCACCAAAAATTCATATGACTCAATATTAAATTTAGTGTTATAAAAATACAAACTACATATCAATTGAATTTTTGAAAAGTTGACGTGACAAATGAATCATATTTCCTCAATAAACCCCACTCATCTTCACTATCTTGAACAATTATAAGCCACGAATAAATTTCTCTATAATGTTCCCAACCAACATATTTATCCAACCGTGACTCAAAAATTTATATTGAGAAGGGACGATACGTGAAATCGTGTAGATAGAAATAGTTGGGACAGGCTTGACAATTTGACTCAAAAAATCCAGTGCTTGTTTACCAAAGAACATAAACGTGGATGGAATTTGATTTTTAAGCTTTAAAAGAAATACCTAGGGATAAGATTTAGGCTACCAACCAAAGCATAGATTATAGTCTTCCAATTTCCAACTTCTTCTACACGGCAGACTCTTGAAAATAAAAGTGAAAAATAAAAAAATGACCTGCATTGACTATTATAACCCTCCTGTATCTTAGGCCCCATTGCAAAAATGGCCGAAAAAGTGCTTATTTGTTTGTAAAAATCAAAATAGAAGTAGAAACAGAAACCTAAAACACATATTTCCTGCTTTTAGATTCTGATTAAATGATGCGGACCATAAATCGAAGTTGATATTTGTAAACACTAGAAATTGATTTTTTTTTTCTAGCCAAAAGGTGAGAAACACTTTTTTTTTACCGATTTTACAAACATTTCAATAAGGTTTGAAATGCAGACCTCGAGTTTGGTAGAGGGGCAGAGTAGTAATTAAATATGATTCGAAAAGAGCAAGCGAACCATGCAAAAGAAGCCTTATATAAAACCCACAGATGGTAGCTCTAACTTCATTGTCCTTCATTCTCATCTTGAGTGGATACAAAGTCTAAAATTGAGAACCATTTAACGCAAAAATGATCAGATACTTTCAAGGTCACATGGAACATTTATTAGTGAAGATGATTTTCTTAGTATTCATCGTCTCGGTTTTCTTGAAACTCCGGCAATCGCTACAGGAGAAGACGAGCCGGTGGCTGAAATATGGAACAGGGACGAGCTCGTGAAGTGGGGCGGCTATGGGGAAGAAAAACTGTCCACAGTTGTAATTAGTGGCAAGCTTCTTTGCCATTTTGGTCCAGATGATGACAAACTTTCCAGGCATCCATATCCTATCTCAGGTTCTCATGAATTTCTCAAACTCTGAAAGTTGAGTGCTCACTTTGGGTGGTATTTTGGCACAATTTATTTTGACATGATTGCTATTAAATTGATTCAGTTATTTATTTGGAACTTATATCTATCAGCATGACAGGAGTATCATTTTTCAGAATAATGTTTGTAAAAAGAATGATTAAATGATTTGTTCTGCACTAAACCGCTCTTCTAAAAATCCCCGCCTAGGCGCTAGGCCCACCATGTCCCCATATCTTTATTATTCTGATTAGGCCCCCGCCTAAACCCCCACGCCCCACCTAACCTCACGCAGCTCCGCCTGCAGCGCTAGGCCCCAATATGTTGCTTGCTAGCGCCTAGCGCTTTTTAAAACACTTTGCTAAACTGGCTAATTAATGATTTGATACAAAGAGTTAAGATGTTAAGTTTTAATCAATGTATTTTTTTCAATTTTTTTAACTATAAAGTTCATAAGAAAAATATTGTGTTTTTTGAAGCAACTTGAAATTTCCATGAATTTGGTGATAAAATATATTGTAATAAAAGATATAGTGTCCACATCAATTTAGGCAAAGGAGGCAAATTAATCAGTTCGCCTGTCTATATAGATACTTATTTTCTTTTTCCATCCTTTTTCTTAAGTTAAATAAATATACTTATGAAAAAAAATACCACTGTTTATTTGCGGTTGAAAACTACAAAATTGGTGCTAACTGCCAGGTCCAAGATTGACTTTAAGATTTTTTTTTTTTTTTTTTTTTTTGAGATTTAAGATTTAATTTCTTTTACACTGGTTTACCTTACAAGAGTGAATTATAAAACAATCATGTAATCATGTCTAAGCAAGAACATACACTACAAAAAAAAAAAAAAAAGACGTTTTTTTTTCGTTTAGAGACGCTAAAACAAAGTGTCACTAGTTGCATTGTTAAATTTGATGTCACGAAAATATTCGTGACACAAGTTCTATGCGTAATGAATTTCAAAACGTGATGCTTTTATTTAGTACGTCATTAACATTAATGTGGTGAATTTTCTGTTTACAATAGACCTACAACTTTTGAGATATAATTTTCCCGCAATCAGTTATTGTGTCACTAAATTAGCAACACTTTTCATGAAATACCGTTCCACATGAAAGCAAACATGAAAAAATTGGCCTGGAAATGTAATTCAGTATTACCACATGAAAGTTAACATGAAAAAACAAAACATAACGAAATTTACCACAAATTTTTGCAGGTGCAACGGTGGCTGTTCTCTGCGAAAGTGGGAGAAAAAAGAGATCATGGGCAACAGGCAGCACAGACAGTTATGGAGAATTCCTAATTGATCTTCCCTCACATCTCCATGCAATTCCCAACCTGGAAAAGATATGTCTTGTTAAAGTCTTTCATCTCCCAAAGAGCTCTCCCTGCAGACAAGCTTTTACCGGAAAACATAAAGCGATAAAACTCACATCAATACGCGAAGGTGTCCGTATTTACACCACACACAACATACATTTGATGCCAAAACCTTCACAAGAGCACATGAGAGAGGGAGACAAAACAGAACATACAATATCTGTGTTGTGATAAAACGGCGCATACATACCGGTCGATTGCAGCTCGGATGGATGGCGCTGTAGTCACGCTGAGCTGGCAGGCTTTAATTGGATTGCTGTTTTCTAAGTAAAACTTAAAGTGCTCTAAATGTTAAGAGAGAGAGAGGGGTAATTCTGTAATTATTCTGATGTACAGTGTCTTATGCTTGCTGGATTATAAACATAAGCTAATAGAGCTTCTTGACACAAACATATATCTGGTTTTCAAATTAACTATGATATGAAGTAAAAACGAAATTATGAAATTCGGTTCCATCGTGTCCAGAGAAGCATATGGGATTATTAATCAGTCGAACCGTATTCCAAAGGTAGCACATGAAACACTATTCGGTAAAACATTGATAGGGATTGTTGCAAGAAAAGTGTACTACAACTGTATCATTGGCATTTGGCCAATTGTAAAAATACAGTTAAGGAGTCTCTGAAACTTTCTCATTGGAACTAGAGATTACATATTTAGCAACATCAGCACAACATTTAAGCTTATCTGCTTCTGCATCAGGTATCTCAACCGAAAATTCTTCCTCGAAAGCCATGACAAGTTCCACTCTGTCCAGGCTATCGAGGCTCAAGTCCTTCTGGAAATCAGCCTTTTCTGTCACCTGTGATTGATAATTTGTCGGTAATTAATAACGCTTCCAAAACAGGCACAAATAAGATTTAAGGTGGTCATATAATTGTTAAAGAACAAAAACTTAAATCATCACAGTAGCAGAAGGCTACCTTGGCAGCATCAATCTTGTCAAATTTCTTCACCAGCTTAATCACTCGATCCATCACCTGATCCTCGTTGACACTTGCAGCAGTGCTGCATCTACGCAACAATTGCATATGCCTGTACATTCCATCCAGATTTTCTGGAACAAAACGCCCCTTTGCAGGGACCTCAATCCTCATGTAACTCAAAATAGTTTTCCGCAAACTTTGCATTTTCTCACTGTCAAAAAGATCAGACAAGTTACTCAAGAGCCAGCAACAGCATGCAAAGTTCTCTAATAGTTAAATGCACACCCAAGCATGAATACACATACCCAAAAAAAAAAAAAACCTCACTGAATGAGAATTTAACAAAATAGATGAAAATGAGGTTTCTTTTACTTCTTTCCTTTTTCCTAATGGTTGTTCTCCGAGGAATAAGTCGAGGTCGATCAAGATCCTTTAGTATATTTTTCATTATACATTCTTCAAGAAGTAAATCAATTGATGCAGGAAAGCCACATGTACAAGTTTCAGTACTGAGTAAATGCCTATCATGCTCTTATGGGTGAGAAGAAATTCAGCAACATTTAAACAGGATAAAAAGAGTATTAGGAAAACTGAAAACTGTGTTCTCCATAAACATCTCTCCAAAAAGTCCAAACAAATGGGATAAACTGACCACAACTACAAGAATCCAGAAAGACATATCAGACGTGAATCCACTGTACTGCATTTCTTGGCTACCGAAAAGCCGAAGACGATAAGGATAATGCACCAAAATAGGGCTGCCATTTTTATTCCAATACAGTTTTATGGCAGATAGATATACGGAAGCAAAAACTCTAACATGTACGCCTCATACTTCCATCCATAAACACTATAGAAGCCAATGAATCATCGAAAACAAGGATTCAAGTGGGGTTTCACATCTTTGCGAAAATAAAACACAAGAAGAAAAAAAAATTAAAAATCACAGGAAATGTTGATTATCAGTATGCAATGAAGAAAATATAACAACTTTAAGGAATACATTGTGAAATCAACTGATGAAACAGCATAATAAAATCGGATGCAAATTCTGAAGGCTAAAAAAACGAAGCAACAGAGACAGAGCTCACATTACCTGTTATCTGTTTGCTTAAATGACTCAAAAGGCAAATTGTTTTGTATAATGGAACACGATGAGTAAATGGGCCTGCTTTAACAAATGGGAGCTTATGATTAAAGACGATGGATAAATGGGCCTACAAATGGGCTTGAGGTAACAAACATATAATTCAATAACAAAAATTCAAAAAAAAAAAAAAAAAAAAAAAGAGTGAAAAAACAAAGGTAGTTTTACGTCTTTGTCTATGAAATTAAAAAAAAATGGAGCAGTCCTTTTCTGGTGGGGGCCAAAAGAGTGAAAAGTCGCATGTGTGCAAGGGTCCACGATTTCATGATGAAATACTGTGAAATCGCTTGTTTGCTAATGCTATGGTTCATAATGATGAGATGAGCCATTATACTTATACTTGTTGCCCTACAACAATAATAATCAGTTTAACTGGTCAGCAATATTTGGCTTTTAATTAAATAAACAACAATTATAATCATTTTTTATAATTTAACCGTTTACGTCCAAATATATTTTTTCTTTCGAACCCCAGTCTGTGAATGTCTTTATCCAACTAACGCAATTTTATGAGAGTTTTGAACATTATTGTTTGTAAGAAGATATGGTTGAATCACATCTAAATAGTGGTAAATAGGGGACCGAAATTCATTTAACATATACATATGAATACAGTTAAAAAAAAATACGTGTGATGTTTGGTGAAGTATTCTCTAAATTTATACTTTTAAATATTAGTAATAAATTGTGTAATATGAAATGTTTGGTTTAAGCCTAATACTTTATAATTTGGATAGTAGTCCGGATATAGGGTGGGATTGGACTTCAATTTTAGGGATTCGAAAAAGAACATACCTACTTTGGTTGGACCCAAACAATCCGAAATCCGACAAGTCCGACAAAAGTACTTGTAAATAGTGTTGTTGGGTTGAATTACCACAAAAAATGAATGCCCAAGGAAATTCAAGTCACTCTAAACCGGCACGATTTAATATCTTGGCCCGCTAGCTCGGTCGAATTGAGCCGACCCAAACTCAATATTAACTTTACACACTCGAACGTGATCAAACTCAGATCAATTGTCATGAAAGCACGAGTTTCTACCACTAAAGCACATATTGATTCAGAAATAAATATGAAGACTGAATATTCATGAAAACAACTCGAAAGAAATCTGTGTTTATTGTCATACAATCATCCATATTTTCACAAATCATTTGAAATCCACCATTACTTTCAATTATGCATAATTTTAATAGAGGAAGAGAACTTTATTCTAAAAGAACATTTTTTAGTTTACATATTCCTCAACATGAGAATCTGAGATCAAGTTAAAAAAAAAAAGATTTATGCTAAGTCAGCATCTAGAAAGAATAATTAAACAGTAGCCCTAAAAATGTAAAACAAAAGTGGTCTGGCAATAAGGATGATGTGACCTGCATCCCCCCATTAAACCCACACACCCCTTGGAATTGGGCCCTTTTTCTTCCCCACCACCCACACCACATAATTTCATCACATCACATTATAATAGAAACATCATAATAATACAGTTCCAACTTCACAGGATTTCTGGTAATCAACAATCAAGAATCCATGTTAGTGCTATCATAGATTCACTCTAAGTTAATCTAGCAAAAGGGTTTTTTTTTAAATTTTTTTTTTCTCAATCAATCAACAGATTAAACCTCTTTTACTTGACCTTTTTTTTTTTTCTAATTTCCCCCCTTTTGTTTTTTATTTCCATTGAGGATGTTATAGAAAAAACAAGAACTGTATGTAGTGATTCTTGGAGGATTTTATTCTTGTAATTTTTGTTTTGGTGAGAAGAGTGAAAATGGGAAATGCAAATGGAAGGGAAGAGGGTGGCGGCGACAGCCCATCTGAGGCGGAGGAGGGTGGTGGTGCGCAGGTTAGCATGGCTGATCGAGATGGTGCGCTCGGTGGTGAGTATATGGGTCAGTCCCCTCCTCCAAGCCCTAGAGCTTCTCAATCTCCATTGATGTTCAGACCTCAGGTCAGTTTTGTTGTTTTATTTTTCTGATATTTTAATGGGTTCTTGAAAATACCATTTTTTCCCTTGTAATTGCTATATATCAAAGATGGGATCTTTTGTGGCAGTTAACTCAAATTTATGGTAGTGAGCAGTAGAATTAGACTGTTGTATCATTTGGGCTATTGTCTAATACATGCAAGGTGACTTTAGTGTACAATAATTAGGCTAGATCTGAAGACTTTGATGCTGGATTCGTTCCGGGTAATAAATTTTTTGCTTCTCTGATGTAGCATGGTGTAATTAAAGTAAACCTTTTTCTTTGAATTTTGGTTTACTGTCAGGCGCTATACATTTAATAACTTTTTTACTTGTTAGGTTATATGGATTTTATATTAAAGACCTCAGATTTATGTGGGTGATTATTTGGAAAATTGAAAGCCGTGGTATTTTTGAAGGGATGATTATTTGACTATCCATTTTAGTTATATATTGAAATTTGCAAACAGAGTTATGGTGAGTGCATAGTTGTTAAAGCGTCGCCTAGGCGAGAGACGATGGTTTATTGTCTCGTTGTTTCTAGACGATTGGCGGATGCTAATTGTGACGCTGTCTTGTTGACATTATTGACTATTTGATTTGAGCTTTTGTTGCTTGATGGTTGATATTGGTGTTTGTTAACTGTTGTGATTTATTATTGTTTGATATGATTTATTATTTTTTGTAGTTGATTTTCATCCCTTGTTTTTGTCCAGATGCCGGTGGTTCCATTACAAAGACCTGATGAACTGCAAATCCCCAACCCTTCATGGATGCACACTAGCTCATCTTACGAAGACACATATAACGAGCAAGGTGTTCCAACTATGATCACGTGGAGCTATGGCGGCAATGAAGTTGCTATCGAGGGATCATGGGATGACTGGAAAACGAGGTTATACTTATTTAAATATCTATATCTTAATCAGGCTTTAAAGATTATAAGAAATTTTTTATATCCTGGTTGTTTTATTACAGGAAGCCTTTGCAAAGATCGGGTAAAGACTTCACCATCATGAAAGTACTTCCTTCAGGAGTTTATCAATATAGGTTTATTGTTGATGGACAAAGGAGGTATTCGACGGATCAGCCCTGGGAACAGGATGAATCTGGAACTGCTTACAACATTTTAGACTTGCAGGTACGTTTTGTTTCTCTAATTTTTGTCCTCATTATATATTTTACCTTCCTGTTAATCTATCCATTTGCTCTGGAGCAAGTTTAAAAGTGTACTAAAATGTATCCATTTTAGATTGTTAGCTTTCCTTTTCGCCTTTCTGATGAATGATCTACAGAATTGTGTATATCTCTTGTTTCTTCTAAACTAAAACTGTGTAAAGCATGTTAGAGCCGTGATATTCAGAGCTATCACGTTTTTAAGATGTACCTCATTAATGAAAACTCTAAAATCAGTTAGGAAGTTCACAAATGATTTTGGCAGGCCAACCTTGCTAAAAATAAAGCATTCAAAAGCTGGAGTTGTTTGGCTGATGTTTGGTGTTAGATTCTTCTTTTTACTAAAGTTGCTCTGTTAAATTGGTTAAATCAGGAGCATTGGTCTCTCCTAGATTAATGGTTATCTGTAGCCCTGACACTATTCCTTAGACGTAAAAATTGGTTTTCATTTTCTGATTTATAGGTTTGAAAGGAATATATGAATGTAGTATGTTATATAAAATTGATGGTGCGAATGTCTATTCCCTTGGTTGTTAACAGTGAGAGTTATACACCTTTTATGTTGTGTTTGTATTTTTCCGTAAGATGGCCAATACACTCTGTAATTTGTAATGTCATTATCTTGCCAATTTGTAGTCAAAGCTCAATGGCTAGTTCCTCTCTATCTCTAAGGTTTCGAATTGCCTAAAAAAATATATGGTGGTAGGAAATGATTTCCAGTTTATTGTGGCTGATGTCAGCTAAATAATTCTGTGTATGTCTTTCGTAATACAAGTCCAGGAAAATTTTAAGAACTAGTTTTCTACTAGTTAAAAAAAATGTTACCCCTCGAATAGCAGGTTGTATATGCACAATTGATAGCGATTGAATGTAGGGACATTTTTTGGATGAAAAACGGTTCATTTTTATGCCATGTGAGGGACGCTTGATATATTCAGTTTGCTACGTAGATAATGAGTGTGATTGGAAAAGGACAATTTCCTCCGTCCATCCACTCAATGGAAGTTTCCTGCATTTTGAGTCTCGGAGGCCCTGGATTCAGCAAAATTATAAGGCATAAAAGGGGTTTAAGTGAAAGAAGTGAAAGTTCCAGGGTGCAGTTTGTGAATGACTTTAATCACAATTTATGTGAATGAAATACATAACAAGCAGTCACTCAAATTCTGTGACCGTGTTCACATTTAGTTTCTTGACTAAATTTGCCCCCGTCTGCAGTAACTTTAGTGTCTTGGGCAGTGTCTGATGGTGATACATGATCGTCTCATGGATATTGGGAATTTTCTTGGATCGGTCCTTCAGGATGAGAAGAAAAAGGGGATAATTACAAAAAAGACCCCGAGGATTTGGGGTATTTACAAAAAAATTACGAAAAAACCCTTGAGGTTTGATTTTGTATTACATGTAAGGGGGTGATTGTAATATTTTCTATAAATGTTATGGGTTTTATGAAGGGGTAAAATGTAAGACCGAATCAAACCTTGAGGGGGTTTCTGTAATTTTCAAACTTCTGATTTTTTTTGGTAAATACCACAGACCTCACGGTTTTTTTTTCGTAACTATCCTTAAAAAATGCATTCCCAAGCTTCAAAAGATTGAAATGCGATGAAATTAATTTAATTTATAATCGATCAAAATCACTTGCAAAGGCCTTCATTAATTTGTTTATTGTCCATATATTTGTTTCATGGTTTACTTTTGGTGATCCACTTACAGAGATATTGATTGAAGTTTTACTCGTGTAAATATTTCTGATTGATTTTCATTAATTTCACTTCCTTTCATCCACAGCCATTTTAGGATTCTTTGGTTCTATTTTCTCTTTCCTGTCCTGTCTGTGATTTCATCCTGTTAAGCTGTAGTACTTTTTCTGAAGTACAATCGATGTTTAATAGTTTTCCCCGAATGTCTAGAAATATGTTAGGGATAATTACAAAAGACCCCATAAGGTTTGGGCTAAACTAAAAAAACCAAAGATGTTTCAAAATTACAAAAAGCCCCCTCAGGTTTGACTATGTCTAAAATTTAAGGGGGTGACTGTAATATTTTTAGAAATATCACGGGGGTTTGAAATGTTTTTTTGAGTTTAAAATGTTTTTTTTTTTGCTTATGAAGGGGGTAATGTAAGACGGAATCAAACCTAAGGGGGCTTATGCAATTTTCAAGAACTTCTGTTTTTTCTTGTAATTAGCCCGAACCTTAGGTTTTTTTTTTTAACAATCCCAAAATGTTATGATTTTGATACAGTCGCTCGCCAAATATTCAAGTATCTAATCACAACCGCACTTTCTGATATGTAACAGGATTACGTTCCAGAAGATATTGACAGCATTTCGGGATTCGAACCACCTCAATCCCCCGATTCAAGCTACAACAACTCCCAACTCGGACAAGAGGACTTCGCGAAAGAACCACCAATCGTTCCTCCACATCTAAATTCCACTTTGCTTAACGCCCGTCAACCCACATGGAAATTCCGCCTCCTCACTCAAGGCCTCAGCACGTGGTGCTAAATCATCTCTACATGCATAAAGATAAAAACCACCCATCGGTTGTGGCACTTGGTTCGACCAACCGGTTCCTTTCAAAATACGTGACGGTGGTGCTTTACAAGTCCATACAGAGGTAAAACATTGTCTTAATCTCTTCATGTAATTGATGTAATCATCGATGTACCACGAATTACTTATGTTTACTTCGGGAGAAGGGCGTAGACGAACATTTTAGAAAATCTGTTTTGACATGCAAGTTCTTGGGATTTTTCTTCCTCGGTTGCTGTCAGTTTGTCGTTCCGTTCTTTGGTTGTTAGTAATGCCGTGAGCTTATGGTCTTGTCCAGGACAGGTGACGAATAATAACATAGAGAACAACAGAAAGTTTTTGTTACACACTAGATTGATTCTCATGCACTTACATTTATCTAGCAAAAGCGTTTGTTTTACGAAACCGGCTTTAACCTTTGCAATGTTGACATTATGTGTATGGTTACGTTGTAACAGTTTTGAAAATTAGGTCGATGTTTATTGTAATTAAGCTAAATTTCAGTGTAGCATTTGGTCCGTGTAGCAAGGCCCATGAAGCGGTCTTGTCCATGCCACCCATATGTGGATCCACCCTTGATTTACACACATACACACACACACCCACATTTGTGTGTGGATTCAGTGGATCCACCCACTTGGGTGGCATGGACACACACCCATGAAGCTGGAATCCCAATCATGGGTCCCGCGACCATTGCTCTCAAGGCAGCCACTCATGTATGATAGGCTTATCACCATTAGTTTGAAAACAAAATCTTGTATGAGATGGTCTCATGGGCATTTTTCATGAGACAGATCCGACATATAACTACAAATTTCAACCGAACCCAAACCTATTAAAAAGACCCATGTTTTTTGTGCTTTGTACATGAGACCGTCTCACGTAAGAACACTTCTTGTTTGAATTGTTTTTTTTTAATAGGGGAAAATAATGATTTCATTAAGATAAGTCCGCTAAAACCGACAGTTGTAACCACAAGAGAATAGCGTCAGTGTCATACAACTAGAAGAAAGGTGAAAAAGCGGAAGATGCTAAAGTATGACATTCGCGGGGGACAAGAGCGACAACAATTAGGGCGTAAAGACACTGTGGCATATATAGCGTCTAGGCAGGGCCTGGATGTGGTTAGACACAATATAGATAGGATTAGACAGAGCATAGTCGAAAGAAAAACGTAAGCAACCGAATAGAGTCTAGCACCTAAGCAGTGACTAGGCAGGGCTATGTGGAAATTTTAGAACTGTGACTAGACAAATCTTGATAATTTGGATTATCAAAAACCAATGGAAAAAGACACCCCAAAACAAATTGATGAGATATCCTATTTGTCAATTAGCCCGCCTGGCCCAAAATAAATTGAAGAACGCTATATCTTTTGAACATTGATTTGATGTACTCAAATTGCCTTTGGAACTACGGGATAGGCCTTGTAGGCTCATTAGGAGATGGGTTTATTTATAACTATACCCCTATAGAAAAGTGAGCCCATATTGTAAGCCCCATGTCCATTTTGACTGTAAGAAACTTGAGCCCATTTGCATCATTTTTCAAAAAAAATTAATTTTTTTTAAAGAAATATTTGAATATATGTCAATCAAAGATCATATTTTTTTGTAATACTAAGGTCAAGGACTTAGAAAAAATCACCACATTAAAATTGAGTAGAAATTCGAGAAACTTGATATGTAAAGAATTTTTTTCTGTGATATACTCTACGAATTCACTTTAAGTGGATGATTAAGAAGAAATCCTCAACCTTAACTTTTTTTCTTTTATATATATTATTAATACAAAATATAATTATTGTAATAGCAATATAATCAAATTTGTGGTAAACCATGCTTCCAGAACTGCCACTATTCAAATATAGAAGCATTACAAATGACAACATGGAGAAAATGGTAAATTAAAAAAGGAAAAAAAAAGCTTCATCTTAAATTATGTTTAATAAAAAAAATTACTTGAGAAAGGGAAAACTGATAAAGATGTTCACAGAGAAAAAATAAAAGTGAGATTACCATGACGTAACATAAATAGAATTAATTAATAAATTTGGACCTCGGATTCCTTTTTCTAAAGGATAAAAAGTGAAAACCTATTTTAAATTTTAGGCATAATGTTTGCCACAAAATGGTGGGTGGAAAAAGGTGAATTGTTAGGTCCATGAATAATCCAGGTCTTGGATGCATATAATTGTGCAATTGAAAGTACTTTTTCCTAATTTCTATTCTTATCTTTTTACTGTTTTTTCTTTTACTTTTGCATCACTACCACCAAATTTTTGGCCAAACATGTACAACCGTTTCGCTTCATTACCAATTTTAGGGGAATTTATTGTTATATGTGAAAAATACTAGTTTTTAGTACATTCTGAATTATAAATAGGTACATTTTTTTACAGTAATTATAAATAGGTACATGAGAGAGAATATATATGTATAGATAAAGTGCCCACAAAATTTGTATTGTGGTCCCTTGATTTTTTAAGATTATAGTGAAACTATTTAGGCAAAAATATTTTTTTGGTCCACTAAGTGCACGGGTTCAGAGATTTAGTCCACACTTATATAAATTTTTGAAATTGGTCCACTAAATGGGCAAAATTCGGACTTTTGGTCCACTGACTGGCTACAACAGGTAAAAGTGACATGTATCCTATGTGGAATTTGCTTTTTGCTTTTTTTGAGGGGAGAAACTTTATTTTGCTTATAGGGCATCCTATGTGGCATTTTGTAGGGAAAAATGTATTTTCAATGTAAATTAGATAAAAAAAAATATAAGATACATTATGATTTATGAATAAAATGTTAATGAAACATAAAATATTTTAATTGGAAAAATATATTCGAAATTATAAAATAAAACAATTATTTATGTCATAAGTTTAAATTATTTATTAATATTAGTATTTTAAAATACTAGACTTAAAATATAGAAAAGTATATTTAATTCAACAACAAATACAAATTTATTGTGGTAAAAAGAAAATAAAAAATATTTAATTATTACTCTTTCATTATTAAACAAAAATTTCGATTCAAACTTAAAAATTTATAACAAAAATAATAAATAAATTTATATTGATAAATCTAATATTTGAAATGAGTATAAATTATTACTTTAATTCAAACTTTAAGTAAATTTAAATTACAGAATGTTACTAATTGATACAACAATTTATGTCTAATATTTCAATTACTTATTACAAAATCTAAATATTGTGATTTTATATTAAAAAATGTTAAACTTAAAATTAAATAAAAATATAAAAACAGAAACTTCCCAAAATCCTGAAAATAATTTAAAAGTGGTGGACGAAATTGGACGAATTAAAAATGCCAAAACAAGTTTTGCCTTGTAATTGGATAGAAAATGTTATGATAGAAACAGTATCTTTTTTATTTTATAATCTCGAATACATTTATCCAACTTTAATATTTTAAATTTTTTTAACATTATTTTTATTTTTCAGGAAAATTTTTAAAATTATTTTTTGTTATTCAAATTAATAAATAATTTAAGTATATTATGTAAACTATTTTCTTCTTTTCATAATACTAATGTATCCTATTTTTTTTTATCTAATTTACATTGAAAATACATTTTTTCTTTCCAAAATGCCACATAGAATATCCTATAAGCAAAATAAAGTTTCTCCCCTAAAAAAAAAAACAAATTCCACATAGAATGCAAGTCACTTTTACCTGTTGTAGCCGGTCAGTGAACCAAAAATCTGAATTTTTGCTACTTAGTGAACCAATTTCAAAAAATTCTATAAGTGTAGACTAAATCTCTAAACTCGTCCACTTAGTGGATCAAAAAAATATTTTTGCCAACTATTTATATAGATAACGACGGAGCCAACACATGAAATTGAGATGAGTCGAATGAAAAACTATGAAAGAATCATATGAGTTATAACCATTTTTTTCTTTAATTTCTTAACACTGTCGGATTCGAAGACAAACTTGAGTCGGGATCCGGTATGGCCCCATGTCTCGGCCAGGGTATATAGATGGATGAGACATACGAGAAAATAAGGGCCTAGCGCCCTGGCGGGGTTAGACGGGACCTGAACGGGGTTAGGTGGGACCTAATTGGAAAAAAAACGTAGACGGGCAAGGGAGGCCTAGCGCCTAGGTGGGGACTAATCGGAGCTAGACGGAGTCTTTTAAAGAGTGATAAAAACATAAAAAATTACTTCAATATTAAATTAAAGTACAATTAATAGAATCAGCAACTCTTTTTTTTTTTTTTTATTCTTAACAATCTGTACTGAATTGAACAGATGATAATTGAAAAAATAAATTGTAAATATTTGTTACATACGTTTCGTCCTTAAAAAAACCAATTAACAGTTCTTTTGTGTCACATTATTGTTTTAAATAATAATATTTTCAGAAACAAGATAATTTCATAAACAATAAACTTAGAGGGTGTTTCGCTAAGCTTATTTAAAACATCTTATAAGCTCTTACATCTGATAAGCTATTTTAGGAGCTTATAAGATGTTAGATCTTATTTTAAAAATAAGTTGTCAGAGTGTTTGGATAAAATAAGATAGTTGAGCTTATAAGCTGTTTTTATATCTTATAAAATTATTAAGTATATTTTTGTCTTTTGAATGTTTAAAATAAGGACCTTATAAACTCTTTAAAAAAAGTTGGGATGGAAGTACTTTTTTGTTAGGAACTTATAAGCTCTCTGACATCTTTTTTAGAGTTTATAAGCTCTTTTGGAAAAAAATTACCAAACACATTTTAAGAGTTTATAAACTCTTAAACATCTTATAAACTGTTTTTAAGAGCTTATAAGCTCAGCCAAACACCCTCTAAATGTAAATGGTATACATAAGAAAAATCAAAGCATATTTCAAAAACGAAAAGAAAAATCAAAACATGTCATGTGATAGAAAAACAAAATTGACTTATTTGCTCTCATTTATCATCTGGTACATTTCATGCTTCCATAAAAACCAAAATACAATAATCGAAAAACAGAAAGAAAAAGCAAACAAACAAATAAATGGATCATCAAAAGTTTGACAAAATGTACTCGTCACCAAATGAGTACTATCAAATATATTTTTTAACCGAAAGAATGCCGTATCGTTTGGACTGCTCTAAACATAAAATTAATTGTTACTTATAATTGATCGATATTTTTTATATATGTATATAAAAATAGACATTTATTAATCACCACACACTTATTGCATTATTTATCGGATGTAGCATCTCAATGATCAATGAAAACATTAATTATTCATGATAAGAACTAATTAACAAAATTTTACATATTTTAACTCATTAATCAATCTCTTTGAGATAAAAAAATAAAAAAAAGACTAATCTAATCACATCGAGAAAATAACTCACATGATTGAAATGTGAAATATTAATCGAGTGTTCTAGTAACCATGAGTTTATAGGTCAAATGATATCTCTCACCCTTTATAAGGGTAATAACCAGGTTCGAAACCAATTAGTACTTTCAACTTATTAAAAAAAATCGAGTGTTTTAGTAACATAGATCTAAAAATTATCATTAATTTCTCACATCAAAACCAATAGTAAGTAATTCCATAGATCATCAAGCATTCGGTTTTTCCAAATGAGCAAAATATTAAGACAAAAACTTGTATAAGACGGTCAAATGAACATTTTTCATGAGACGGATCTTATATGTAAATAAGATTGGAACCCAAACCCAAACCCATAAAAATGACCCATGTTTTTTGTGTATTGTAAGATCCGTTTCACGAACTTAAGTCCATGAGACGGTCTCACATAATACTTTCTCAAATATTAATTATAATATATCACCGATTTATCGTTGACCCCTTTTCTACTTTTTTAAGTTTAGTACAAATTTATTATAATGAATTCCGTATAATAGATTTAATAAATCAACATTTCTTAAGTTTATAAAAAAATATACCGACGAAATATAGTACACAAAAATTATGTTGCCAAAAGGTGAAGGCCATGTTTGAAGATTCATTAATCCTTTTTAATTCTAAAGCATAAGTCTCGAAAGACGTCTATATATGGCTGCCCATGTGCCCATAATTGCGTCTGACCAAACAAGCCTCGACCCTTTACAAAATCCAATTAATTAAATATAAATCTTACTTATGTATGAATTAATTGGAACTAGGTAATAAGAATATTGAAAGGTTGAGTTGTGCCTATCAAAGCCATCAAAGCCAGCACATGCAAACACAGAGTAAAGAGTCAGCAATATAGGCCCCCCCAAAGCCCCCCCTCTCTCTCCTCTAAAAGAAAAGACAAATTTGCCCTAATGGCGAGATCTAGTTGAATAGGGTGAGTTTTTAAGGCGAAACTTTTTACGTTTGAATTTCAATATCTGGACCATATGATATTCTGATTGAGTCTATGGCATAGGTCTTGCCTAATGTAGTTTACTTGGCTGGCGTAGTTTGCAATTCCCGTGAGACCTAGTCGAATGAGGTGAGTTCTTAAGGCCATGTTTTACGTTCTTAAGGCCTTGAGTGATTGTGGGTCCCAGTGATAATAAAAAGAAAGAATGAGACAAATTTGATTATTTGATGAAAACTGGATGTCAATTTCCAATACAAGAAGTGGAGCTCTCATACAACTCACTTTACTTAGTTCCCACTTTCTTCTTCCTTACTAAGGCAATCAATTTGGTCTCTCTCACTTTCTTCTTCCTTACTAAGGCAATCAATTTGGTCTCTCTCTCTCTCTCTCTCTCTCTCTCTCTCTCTCTCTCAACTTAGTTATTTGCAGCAGCATTCAGATCCATTACTGATCAAGAATTGTCTTTTACTCATGGCTGAGAAGGTATGCAATTATTATCTGCCAATTTCTCACTTTAATTACTTTCAGCATCCATTTTTTTTTCTTGGTTCTTAATTTCTGTCACATTTTGTAATACTTTCATAATGATTCACTAATTTCCATTGTTTGAATTTGATTTCAGTTGTATACTTTCTTAATGACCATGTTTCATTTAATCTGTTCAAAATTTTGTTCACATCCCATGAATTGAATTCAGGTGACTATAATGGTACTCAAGGTTGATCTCCAATGTTCCAGCTGCTACAAAAAGACCAAAAAAACTCTCTGCAAATTTCCCCGTGAGTCTTTTTTACCTATTCATTTGGTTGCAAATTATATATATATGGATTAGTCTTTTTGCACCATAAATATGGCAATGACTTCAAGTTTTGTCATTTCATTCTCATTTTAGTGGCCAAGACATTTTTTATTTTATTCCATTATTAGAGAAACTAAGTTATGAAATATTTTTGTGATGCAAAATATTTTTGGGACAAGAGAAATAAGAGACCAGATATATGATGAGAAGGCCAACACGGTTACAATAACTGTGGTGTGCTGCAGCCCAGAAAAAATTCGTGACAAATTGTGCTGTAAGGGTGGCAAGGCTATCAAGAGCATTGAAATTAAAGAGCCCTCCAAGCCCAAAGAGCCCGAGAAGAAGAAGGAAGCGGAAAAGCCCAAAGAACCTACGAAGCCCAAGGAGGCCGAGAAGCCCAAAGAACCCACGAAGCCCGAAAAGCCTAAGGTGGTTATAGTTGAGCCCGGGAAGCCCAAAGACGGGGATAAGCCCAAGGACGCCGGAAAACCTAAGGAGGCGGAAAAGCCCAAATCCAACGAAAAAGGTGACAAACCCAAATCAAATGGAGCACCACCAGCCGAAAAGCCCAAGGAAGCCCCAAAGGCCGAGCCCGCTAAAAACCCTGAACCGGCGGCGAAACCCCCGCCAGCCCAGCCGATGAAGGGGCCCGAACCGGTTCCGGTGAATGGAGTTCCGTCGGTTTTCCCGTACTGCGGGCCGAGCTACGATGGGTATGCGGCGGGCCCGTATTACCATGGGTATGGGTTTCCTCCGCCGCCGCCACAGCCATGTTATGAAGGGTATTATGGGAATGGGCATGGACATGGTTATGGGCATGGGTATGGTTATGGGTATGGTAGACCCGCCAATGTGAACAGATGCGATAATTATTTCAGTGAAGAAAACCCTCAGGCTTGCTCCATCATGTAATGGTCATGTCTATAGACATGGTCATGTACTCATGTTCATGGGTCATGTTATATTGTGTTTTTTTGAAAAAAAAAGGGTATTTAAAAACTATAGAGAATGAAGGGAAATGAAAATAAAATAATTGCTATAGTGTCGGTGGGCTGATTGGTGGTTATGTTTGGGGATGGGATGGGTCCAAAGTGATAATAATAATTTTTTGCTTTTGTATTAAGAAAAGTTGTTTATTAATAATTGAGGACTTTTTGTATACTTGTGATGCTTTGTTTTCTTTTTCAACCTTTTCCATCTCAAGGCAATTTGATTGGTGGAGAAATTAATATTTGGGATAAGAATGAGTATGACATCTCATCAACTTGAGAATGCTAGCAATTGTATGATAATGATTTTTGATGCTACCAGTATTTTGTTACATGCTGAGGTGGAAATTGTGTCTCAAAGGAATGAGATTAGAGGATGGTTATTGGTTCCCCGCCTGCAATATGAGGACACTATTAGAGGGGGCTGACTACTGAGGTTGTCATCGGAAGTCGGAGTAATATTGTAGTCAGGAAATAAATCGGGGTGGACTATTTAAGAACCTAAAAAAAAAACATATAAATATTAAATAAAATATTATAAAAAATTTTACCATGTAAAAAAAAAATTTAAGGAGTAGAGATTCACCCCTGCTCTGCCAGTACCTGGGAAAATCTCTTCGATCCAAATGAAATCTAACCGTTCATAGAGCTTAGATGTGATGACAATCATCAAAACTGTATATAAGATTCAACAGATGGGTTCTTAAATTTGAAAGGTACAATAGGTTTGGCGGGTTTGCTGTAAAATTTAAGGGCGCCATGTTTTCAATAGTGTGTGGGATTTTCTATAACATATATAGAAGTTTTGGGTTATTTTTAAATAGATGGAGTTATGGAGATCTGGCAAAATAGGGGGGTGGGGGGAATATGCAATCTACATTGTTCACACATCAGTCATCACACACCTAGTTTAAATACTTCATGTAATATAAATTATAGTTGGGTTTAATTTGATTTTTAAATTAAATTGAGTTAATCACTATTTGATAACTGATTTTTCATCATTTATTGATTTTTATCAACAAGCATTAATTTTTGAAGCATCAAGCCATATTCTGATTCATTTCCTTATTTTTGTTTTGAGAGGGATTCATTTCCAATTTTGTTATGCAGTTTGACAATCATTTGAACTTTGTTTCAGTTGTGTTACCAATGATGGACCAGTTGCGTTACCAGTGATGGATACAGGCCCGCTAAGTCTTGGACTACCCATAAGTACGTTTTTGTCTAGCCCATATCCAAACATGCCATTACTTGGCCCAAAGTATAATGCTCTAGACTTCTAGTGGAGTAGTGGCCCAAAAGAATTAATCTAGTCATTGTTCTATGTTTAGATTCATCATATTCATTGTCATGATTACATTTTGAAACTATTCTAAATAGATTATTTTTGAAAAAAATGTGATTACAAAATTTCGAGTTGGACAAAGTGCATTGAAAAGCTTGATCAATGGAATTGATAGTTGATCATTTGTGATTTTACTCTGAAGAAGCAATATGTAAAATTCATAAAGATAAGAGTATTTTATCATTTTATGAAAATGAGATGTAGGCTTTTATACGAAAAGTGTGTAGCTTGTTTGTTATTAATAGAATCCGGAGAATAAAAATTATATCTAAAAATATAAATATTAGTGGAATACACTTTCAGAAAATAATTCTAAAAAATAGCCCGCATTTCCCAAATTGTTCAAACCATGGTTGTACACTTTTACTCTAATTTAGACTACATTGTATTGTAAAAAAGTCTCCTTAACATAAATTAGTTGTAAACTCTAAAAAATTTCTTGAATTAATAGAATATGTAATTCACAAAAACTTGTATGAAACATTTTTAAGGATGTAAAAATATGGGGATGGATTATACATTAAAGTAAAATTTCAAACCGATTCCAAAATCATGGAATTAATCCATATATTTTTTTTTTATTTTTTTAAGGGTTTCATTTTAAAAATTTTGATCATAATACGGCCACAAGACATTTTATGTTACTTACCTTTAAAATGCATATTCACTAAAAAAATAAAAATCCATTTCAAAGGAAACAAAAGAGAAAACCAAAGGGACAGTTTGGTAATTCGTTGTATCAATAACCTTTATCTTCTGATAAGGCGCCTCCTCCTTGAACCCCAAAACCAACTGCAAAAACCCAAGAAACGCTCCCATTGAGGCACACACAGTGCAAAGGGGAGGAACAAAAATGGCGTACAATCTGATGAGTGCCTCACCATCAACTTCACTCTCCCATGAAACCCATCTCTTCTGCAACTCTCTCTCGCCTCCAAACCTCTCTCAGCTCAAAACCCATAAAAATCTCAACTTTCCTCTCAAAAAATCCCCTCTTCGTTTCTCCTCCAAAGTTTCTTTACAAGAACCAGCCGTCAACGCAGTCTCTCTAGATTCTGAAATCCCAGATGAAAAACCTGTATCTTCATCGAAGTCCCTCTGGGTGAATCCCAAAAGCGCCAGAGCCTCAAAACTAAAGCAAAAATCTTACGATTACAGGTTTGCTTCTTTTGTGAAAATAGCTGAATCTTTAAATTCTTGCAATCCGGTAGAAGAGGATATCTCGGGTGTGTTGGATATTCTTGGGGATAAAATAGTAGAACAGGATGCTGTGATTGTTTTGAACAATATGTCGAACACTGAAACTGCACCGCTAGTGCTTAATTATTTCCAGAAAAGGTTGAAAGTGCGTAGAGAAGTTGTTCTGTATAATGTGACTCTGAAAGTATTTAGGAAGTGTAAGGATTTAGATGGGGCAATAAATTTGTTTAATCATATGCTTGAAAGGGGGGTTAAGCCCGATAATGTTACGTTTTCGACTATAATTAGTTGTGCTAGGCAGTGTTCTTTGCCTGAAAAGGCGGTCGAGTGGTTCGAAAAGATGTCGTCGTTCGGGTGTGAGCCTGATGCGGTGACTTGCTCGGTGATGGTTGATGCGTATGGGAGAGTGGGCAATACGGATGTCGCTTTGAGTTTGTACGATCGGGCGAGAAGTGAAAAATGGCGTCTAGATGCCGTTACTTTCTCCACATTGATTAGGATTTATGGGTCAATGGGGAATTTCGATGGATGCCTGAATTTATACGAGGAAATGAAGGCGTTAGGGGTTAGGCCTAACGCGAGCGTATATAACTCTTTGTTGGATGCTATGGGTAGAGCTAAGAGGCCATGGCAAGCGAAGAATATTTACCGGGATATGGTTAAAAATGGAGTTGAGCCGACTTGGGGTACTTACGCCGCGCTAATTAGGGCATATGGTAGGGCCCGATACGGCGAAGATGCACTTGCTGTTTATAGGGAGATGAAGGAGAAGGGATTGGAGATGAGTGTTGTCTTGTACAATACTCTTTTGTCTACATGTGCTGATGTAGGGTTTACCGATGAAGCTTTGGAGATTTTTCAGGATATGAAAAGCTCGGGGACGTGCACCCCGGATAGCTGGACGTTTGCTTCTTTGATTACTTTATATTCGTGCAGTGGGAAAGTCGAAGAGGCAGAAGCCACATTGACCGAAATGTTGGAGGCCGGTTTTGAGCCTAACATCTTCGTATTAACCTCTATCATCCAGTGCTATGGAAAAGCCGGTCGCACGGACGACGTTGTGAGGACGTTCGATCGGCTGTTAGAATTAGGCATAACTCCTGACGACCGTTTCCTCGGTTGTCTTCTTAATGTAATAACTCAAGCACCAAAGGAAGAGCTCGGCAAGCTGACTTCTTGCATTGAGAAGGCCAATCCGAAGCTCGGTCATATTGTGAAACTCCTCGTTGTTGGAGAAAACATCGAAGGAGAAAGCTTTAGAAACGAAGCACGCGAGCTTTTTGAGTCTATCGGTGCTGATGTCAAAAAAGCGTACTGTAATTGTTTGATCGATCTCTGTGTTAACCTAGATCAGGTTGAGAGAGCTTGTGAGTTGTTAGACCTTGGCCTTGCGCTCGAAATATACACCGACATAATGTCTAAAACGCCAGCGCAATGGTCTTTGCATTTGAAGAGCCTTTCACTAGGAGCTGCCTTGACCGCGCTGCACATATGGATGAATGATTTGTCTAAAGCTCTTGAAAGTGGGGAAGAATTCCCATCTTTGCTCGGGATTAACACGGGACACGGGAAACACAAATTTTCCGAGAAAGGCTTAGCGGGCGTATTTGAGACGCATTTGAAGGAACTAAATGCTCCGTTTCATGAGGCGCCTGATAAGGTTGGCTGGTTTTTGACGACAAAAGTGGCAGCGACATCGTGGTTGGAGTCGAGACGTTCACATGATGTGGTTGCTGCTGCATAGAGAGATCTTAAAGGCTGGTGGTAGAGTTCCATTATGTGCTTTATAAAACTTACACAAGTCACTATATATATGGCCATATGGGCACTTCTTAAATTTATCTTTCCTTTGGGCTTATGCTGATATAGGAAGTTTTGTTTTTAAGTGACTGTAGGTTTTATACCCAATTATTCTTGCTTGTTTTGTGATTCTATTAAGGTGATATTCAAAATTTACCTATGCGGTTTAGTTTGATTACGAAAAACTCCAGTTATTTTTTAAAATTACAAATACTCTCTTGGGGTTTGTATTTACCTGGCAAATATTTCCTATTGACGGCTTTTGAGGGTGAAATTTTTGTAAGCTAAAAATATAAGCGTGGAGAGTATTTGTAATTTTAAAAGATAATGGAGTTCTTTTGTAATTAAGCTAGACCTGAGGGGTAGTTTTTGTAATTAACCCTTGTTTTGTTTTAAATTCCGGTGAATTTTGTATAAATTTTTCTACCACTTATGGGTTTCCCTTCTGGGGTACTTTAGATGGTTATGAAGAATAAAGTTCTAAAGATATTTTTCTTGTCATGCTGTTTAATGTGGCTTCTTGCTGGGAGATTCATCTTGAATCCCAGAGATGAATTGGTGATCAACTAATTGGACCAATATATACCCAAAATATTGGCCAGGAGGCCAAGAAGAACTGACTTGCAGTATGCGCGATGGCATTATGCCGGGTAGGCGGGTAATGAGATGTTACCAAATTGGATACCACTAAAGTACCTTATGATTTTAACACGTGTTCCGTTATGACATATGTATGTATATTTTTCAATTTTTTCTATCAAAATAGGACACATGTCAAAATAACGTGGCAGTCAGGTGGCACCTAATTGGTTAGTATCTAATTAGCCCATTACGCCGACTTGTGTGGTTTGTTAACGATGAGAAATTGGGGAATAAAAATAATCTTAAGGTTGACAAACCGCTGGATTCTAAAAAGTTGACTTTTTTGAGTTTCAACTTTCAGGGTTCTTGTACACTTTTTTTTTTTTTCATCTTGATGGATAGGTTCTTCTCCTCTTTGAATGCAAGATACATAGAATGTTGCATCAAGAGTTTGACTTCGAAAGATTAATCATAAAAAATGCTTAAGAGTCAACTTCAAAAGGTACATAAACCCCCTCTCCAAGAATTTGGATTAGAAAAAAATAAAATAAAATAAAATGATAGTCCACGGTTGAATTCTTTATTTCCTGTCTCTAAATGTCTAAATACAGCTTCATTCCTCAGCTAGAAAGCTTAAAAAAATTAACTGAAAATGTGGCCTGCACGTCCTTAAATTGTCCCATTTGCACCTGTATAAATAGTTTCAGCTTTTCCCAGTAAAACCCAATTCAAAATGGGGAACTGTTTTGGTGCAACATTTCAAAAAGTTGGCACTAATGAAGGAGATAAAGGGTTGAAAATTTGGGCAATAGTTGATGAAAAATTCAATTCAGGGTGCTCTGAGATGCTGAGATCTGGAGAGTTTGATCTTCTAATTCCTAAGCTGATACAGCACCACAGTCTTCAAACACCAGCAAACATGGTGGCTGAGGACTTCAATCGCCGGAGATTAAAGATATTGGTGAGCAAGAAGCAGTTGGAGATGCTAATGGGAAGGGAAAAGAAGACGAAGTCAAGACGTATCGTGCTAGTAAGAAGAGTTGGGAAATGGAGACCATCTTTAGATGCAATTCTAACATCAGTATGGCCAACTTGGGCAATGTCTGAATCCCGGAATTGTAGAATTTTTGGAACTATAGGGCATATATATTTTTAGCACAACTTTGCTACTCCAATTTTTGATGGAGGTTTAATGTAAAGAGAGGGAAATTGAGAGGTTTTCCTAACTTTTGTAACATATTTTCTCATCTAATTTTTTTAGCACTACTGGAGTGTTGGCGAATACTAAACAAAAGTGATTCTCGTCGGAAAAAAATTCATTTTTAGTGTTTGTAAATGTCAACTTCTGCTTTATTTAATCAAAATCTAGAAACATGGAATAATTGCTTTAGATTTTTTATTCTGCTTTTGATTTGACATCAATACACAACAACACTTTTACAACTTATCCACCATCCACTTCTGTTTATATATGCAAAACTACAAATTTTTGTTTCTCAACTACTTGTTACTTTCACGGCAATAAATCACTTCCTTCAAAAGCAGAAGTGTTTGCAAACACCTCCTATGAGTTCTATCAAGACTGCTTATTATATAATCTATAAAATCACATAACCAGTTCACAATACCAAAGTTATGCCTTACCTGACTCCTGAATAATAGAAATTCCAAGCAACCAATAAACCTGTACAGGTGGTAAAGCATATATCACCATGCAGTACTTACAGGTGGGGAAATTACCATTTCACCCTTTGAATGTCATGTATGCACACAAAGATTGGAATACTTAGCTGAGGAAACAAAGGCCATATAAACTTATTAAGCAAAGAATCTTTGCAAAATAGGCAATCCACATTGGCAAAGGCACTTTTTCCATTCTCATGCTATAAATAAAATCTCTATAATTTTTTTTTTCTAATATGTGCAATTTACAATCTCAAAAAACAATGGAGATCTATGACAAGCTTTTACAGCACAAATATTTCTTTGCTGCAGCAATAGCTGTATTACTGAGCCTAGGTGTTTTCTCGACGGTTATGCCTAATCTTAGTAGCATTATCTTTTATTTCTGGCCTCTTTTTCTCTCCACAGCTTTAGTTTTGGTGGCAATAATCGTTATCGGTCAAATATCGCCTATGTCTGTTGAATTTTCTGGTGACAGAGAAGGAGAAGGTTTATTAGATTATGTCGCGGGGCAGCCGGAGTTCCTGGAGAACTACTAGTGAAGTTCCAAGAAAAAACTTGAAGGATTTAGTAATTCCAATCTGAAATGGATTAAACTCAATTTCATGTTCCAAATTATCAAAGTTGATGCATTATTGGTCAAGGATGTAAATTCCATCATGTATCATCTTAGATATTGTATATGTTGTAAAGCATTTCTCAATTGTAACAACTAAGTACCAAAATTGTACATTTATGTGGCTGTTTAAACATGATTATGATTGAGCCTTGAGCCCTTAGACCATCTATATATACTCTTTTAAGCTTTCTAATGCTTAGGGATATGTAGAGCTGAAAATCGAACCAGAGTTCTTAATACTCGACTTCGCTAAAAGCCCGTTTCAACTCTGTTCGTTAACATAATGAATCAAACATGAACCCATTTTTCATTCGGTAAGATACAAAACTCGACTCGATTAGTAAATAAAAAGGTGTAAAAATATCAAATTACTTGAGTTTGACTGGATTTCAGCTCGACTAAAGCTAGCTAAAACTCGATTTAGTTAACAATCAGTCCAAATTCAAACATAAGTATCGAAGCTCGATAAAACTTCAAATAAAACTATGTTCGATACGACTTGATTCGTTTACACCTCTAGAAAAATGTTTTTTACTGTTCAAGTTTTGAGCCTCAATGTCAATGCATTTTCCTTAATTTCTGTTAGTTTAACTTTTTTATTTGACATTATGATTTTCTAGCTCTTTCGCAAGTCAACTTCAATTCTGGTACTGAAAGCTGTATTCCTCTGTTAGTATACTAAAAAGAAGAGGCCAGTAATCCTTACCTTATTTGTGATCACGATAGCTCTAGCATTGATTGAGGCAATTATGGTAAATGCTACAATGATTACAGTATCCTACCAATTCAAGACAAGTGTTTCACTGCAAGAACATGAGTTTGATAGGCTAGGGATGATTCACCCTATAAGAGTGTTTGCAATCACTAATAAAATCACTTTTTAATATTTTGAAAATGTCAATTTCTGCTTCTAATTCTAATTCATTTAAAATCTGAAAGTAGGGAGAGAGCGCTTTAGATTTATATTCTGCTTTTAGTTTGACTTTTACAAATAAATAAATATTTTATACGAATCTAAATAAAAAGACTATATTGCCCTCACTCTTTTCCAAATTGGCAAAACGGGCCAAGATCCGCGCCTTTCTTGTTTGGGCCTTCACCCGACCCGATTCAACCCAACTCGACCAGAGGTGACAATTTGGGTCACTCGTGTTCTGCCCCGTCGTTGATTTTGGTACTTGATTTGACAGCGAGGTCGTACGATCCTGACACATGGAACTAGGTTGTACGGCCTAGGTGGATCAGCACTATATAAACCTCACAAACTCAACTGCATAAGAGAATTTGTTCATACTATTTGACTTCGCATATAAGTTTTCTAGCGACCTCACGACCTGAACTGACTTAAGCATCGGAATGTCTTAGTTGTGGACCACCCCGACTAGCCTAACGTGTGTTGTGTTTTAGGTCCGCGAACTAAAGTATATACGCTCGTCACGAAGCGACGTGACCTAAAGTACATCTACCCGAAGTACATCTTTCCAATCTTTTCACCAAACAGAATTTCTGATTCTCAACTTCTGATTATTTTTGCTACAGGCTATAGCAAATCACTCCTTCTAAAAGCCAAAGTTTTTGCAAACACTTCGAAAGCCCCGTGAATGTTTCATTCTCACGTTGTTGAAATCAAACACTTGTCTTCAATTTGTAGATGCATGAACCGTACAATTATATTTTCCACTCCATCAGATACACACTTCTGGCTTGCATGAGACCCTTAGTCCCTTCTAGACATCATTCATTCAATTTGAACTTCTTCTAAAAGCGGGTCCCACTTCAGGGTGTTCTTGAAATACAATGATAGACTTAGATTTTTGAAAAGGAGAGCCACTTTTGGACCACAAAAAATAGGAACAAGATCTTTGTAAGGTCGGTGTCTCAAGTACTGTGCGGTTTAATCCTTGTCATATTATTGTCAAAGAAACCTATTTTGTTCCTCTGTTTTAATACTTCTGTGATATGATTAAGTCGTGTTTTCTAACAGGATGGATGCTTTTGACGATTTTTATCTCATCTTTTGATGCTCAATCAGTTGGGGAATTGGAGGACCCATGTCTCTTTTTACACGGACGGATCATAAATGGTTTCAACCATTGATGGATATCTGTTTATGTCCCTACCATTTGCATTATTAGTAAAAAGAGGAATTGCATTTTGGATCATTCTGATGCGTGAAATGGAGACAAATGGCATGTTTGGGGGTGAATTATTGTTGGGTGCTTCTAGTTTGTGTAGTAATTTAGGCAGTGAGAAACCAGGTCGGGGATTGCTAATATATAGTTTGATTACAAGATAATTGCTCACTGATTTAAGTGGAATCAGTGAATTTCTCTTTGTTTAGGGATAATTATAAAAAGCCCCCCGGGGGTTTGGGCTAATTACAAAAAAATTCAGAGATGTTTCCAAATTACAAAAAATCCATCAGGTTTGATGATGTCTTAAATTTAATGGAGTAACTGTAATATTTCTATAAATATGAATGAGGTTTTTAAAATGGGTTTTTGCTTACGAATGGGAAAAACGGAAGACCAAATCAAATTTCAAGGAATTTTTGGTAATTTTCGAAGAATTTCTAGAGTTTTTTGTAATTAGCCGAACTTGAAAGGAGTTTTTGTAATTATCCCTTTTGCTTATGAAGTTGTTGAATGCTCAACCTTTCAAACATGTTCTCACCTTACCCCACCCCCAGAAAAAGAAGAGATACTAGCTTTCAGACAGAACAATCAGAACTCAGAAGTCTAATCAGTACTCAATAGATAAAATGAAGGTTTTGGTGGCAATTCCTTTTAATTCAGAAATTGTTTGACCTTATTTAAAAGATTTTATAAAATATTTTTAGAATTTATAAAATGTTATATTTTATTTGAAATTAAGTTTAAGTTTTTGAATAAAATAAGATGATGCAAAATAACACTATTGTACTTAAAATGGTCAAAATCAAAGAAGATTGTTAAATAAGATCTTATTTTGAATATAAGTTAAGATTCCCTACCCTTTTAAAAGCAACTTATAAGCTCTTCAGTCTTATTTTGAGAACTTATAATATCTTTAACAAAAAAAAAAATTACAAAACACAATTTATAGAACTTATAAGTGTGACATTCATGTTGTAAGATTTTTCAAAGAGTTTATCAGCTCATCCAAACACATCACAATAATATAAAGTATCTTTCATGTAATTTGGCACTCACAAGCGGTAATTCATTGATAATATTGACACGGTTATCTTCAACATTACATTAAGTCGCCAAAAGCATAAGAATGCAAGTCAACACACCGTTGACCACCGCAATAGGTCCGACTTGTACGTTGTAACCGGCCTTTGGACTCGAGATTCATTTAAGGAATGAACCCTAACCCTTCAAGGCTTCAACCTCCAGGCACCCAGTTTTCCCTTTTTTTTTTTTTTTCATTTTAAGTGTTGATCAACGATCATGATTTCTTTACCACTGGAACTGCCTGGTGGGACCAACGGTTCAATCGATTCTTCTTTATTTAATTTTAGTTTATTTATTTATTTTTCCTTTCTGAGGAAGAGTTGAAACCGGCCCGAACCTATTAGTGTTAGAATTGTATTGCCCAAGAACCAAAGAGTATCTTCTATTCCATTTGGTGTTTTATCTTCTATTTTAATGGTATCAATACATGCTACATATACATGATATGACGTCATATTTATACACGTGTCATTTACACAGTTTACGGGAGTATATGATAAAAAATTAAATAAAATAGAAAATCTCAATTGGCTTGGGACATGCATTAAGTGATTTTGATTGGAGGTTATATTAACACATTAATTTAGGCCCTTAGCGCCTCCTTAATATCTTTATCGTGAACAATGTTTTATATAGAGATAATTATAAAAGTCCCCCTACGATTCGGGATGATTACAAAAAAATCAGAGAATTTCGAAAATTGTAAAATCAAAACTTTTACCCCTTTAAATTTAAGATAATCAAACTTGATGGTTTTTTTTTAATATCTTTTACTTTTGAAACATCTATGAATGTTTTTGTAATTAGTCCAAACCTCAAGGGTGTTTTTGTAATTATTCCTTTATAATATTCTTAACTATTTCAGCAAAGAAACTGAGCCCTAAAACTTAATTTGATGCCATTATTTTTCTGCAATTTTAACTAGAGCTAACCCACGTGCCATCAACATGAACCAAAACTAACATGCAACAAAAAATATGAATGCAATATAATATGTAATACATCAAAATGAACAAGAAAGAGAAATACATCATTATTGATAAACATCAAGTATCAAGAAGAAAGAAATTAAAAAAAGTGACTTCATAAAAACTTTTATTTCGTTTATAATAATATTTAGTTTGAGAGTCTCTACACTGCTGCTATCATAGTATTGCGGCGGGCTTCAATCCTAATCTCTTCCTTCATCCTCCTTATAAATTCTTCAAACTTTTTATTCAACTCCTCTGTGCTGACTTGCGCGTCGCCGTTAATTGCCTCTTCTTCAAGTTCTTCTTCTTCTTCATCTTCGTCTTCCCAGTCGAAGATTATTTCTCCAGTACTCGTCTTTTCATTCTCTCTTTTTTGGAAACCGGCAAATTCCTGTTCTTGTTGTTGTTCCAGTGACATCTGTTTTTCTTCTACATTCAATATTGGACTACCAACCGTCTTTTCATCCTCTCTAGTTTTTTGGAAACCGGCAAATTCCTGTTCTTGTTGTTGCAGTGACATCTGATTTTCTTCTACAATATTCAATGGACTATCAACGTATAATTCCATGGACGCTGCATTTTCCGCTTCTTTTAATAGTAGGGGCATTTCTGGAATTTGCTTCACATGATCATGATGATCTTCTTCGGTAATATTCTTCATGATTTCAAAACCTGAGGAGGTGGTGAGTTTGGAGCTCTTGGCGACGAATGCGAGGATACCATTGCAAATAAGGAACATGCAGTTCCTATCAAAAAGCGCGAAAATCAAATCGCGATTACTGAATAAGAAGAAGAATGAGGGGAAACCGGAAAAGTAGGTAACCAGGAAAGAGAAGATGGATAGTGGGACTAGAAACTGAAGTGTTTTTCTGACATGCTGAGAATAATAACGACTCTGATGAGTTACGTTGGCTGTTTCAATTATGCAATCCATGTTTTTTGTTTAAAATTATTATGACAGTTATGATTGGAGCAGTATGTAAGTTTTGAGAAGAAAGGGAAGTGAGTTTTGAAAGAGGTGTATTATTAATTAATTTGCGCTGGACTGAAGGAGTAAATGGTGGTCTTTATATAGCACAGAAGTGACAATTATTTGGTACTTGATTTTTTGCATGACAAGAATGCCCTTTGATTGATTATGGGACGTTAGGATTTAGGAGCAATGGTACCGGAGATGCAATCTCATGTTCCATTTTTTCTATTTAACTCCATATACCATATATTGAATGAATGACACATGTACAATTGTGATATCATCATGTGCACGTGTAATTCACCTAATGTAGTAGAATGTGATCAGTGAAATAAGGAAAGTGGAATAGGAAATCTCAATCCACGTGAGTGTATACAAACATTAAACATAGCTATTCGTCTATTCTCATCTTTTGACTAGAAAAACCTGTATTTGCAAGTGCTAGTTTCTGTTTATGACTCGACTTCATTTAATCAAAATTGAAAAGCTAAGAATGCATGTTGTAGATTTTTTATTCTACTTTTGATTTTTCCACAGAAACAAATCACTTTCACAACTTCTCCACCAAATATTTTCTTTTAACTTAAGCAATTTCCAACTAGTTACAAACACACACTGACAATTTATGATTATCAACTACTTTGTCGCTTCTGTGATGATAAATCAACAGAAGTATGTTTGGAAACACTCCTTACATCTTTTATCAAATTGCATTAATTATGTATTATATGTGTAAATATATTCATAAAGTATAGTAATTAGTATGATATAATTATTAATAAATTATGTAATTAAATTCTCAAAAGAAAACCACACACACGCACACACACTTCTATATACATGTATCAAACACAAACATCATCAAGGTGGTTTTTGTAATACCTTAAGGGATTATTTATAATTTTAAAAGATAACTATATATATTATTTTGAATTTGGAAATAATTTAATCAGAGATAGTTTTTTTTAATTATCCCTTTATATTATTTTGTTTCATCATGTACTTTAAATTTTATATATGCATTTAAAGTGTTTATACAAGTCCCAGCTAATATATATTTAGAAACATATATGAATCATTTGACATGTATTTATCGCGCGTGAAATACGAAATTCTACACTAACAAGAAAAAAAAAAAAAAAAAAAGAAGAAGAAGAAGGTATTTTTCTGAATAATTGGGGGTCAGTCGACTTGAATAATTATTGCCATTCCGACAACATTAATCAGTCGGGTCAAAATAGTTGAGAGGTGGTGGAGCTCGTTCGTGCAACAACAGGGAAGTAAAACCGCTGCTTCCGAAGTTTCTAGTGTTCTCTGTTGCGTGGCAAGGGGCAGGGCTGTCAAATGGACCGGCCCAGTTCACCGGGCCAAGGGAGGAAATCGGGTTGGATTGGGCCATGCAAAATAGGGGTGTTCATCGAATCGAATTTCGAATTCTTCGACTTCTTCGAATCGAATTTAATCGAATGAACATTTTAAACCTCAATTCGAAATTTGATCCTAATTCGATTAATTCGAATCGAATTTAAACGAATTGGATTTCTCGATTTTCGAATCAAATTCGAATCAATCCAAAAATCCTAATTTATCGATGAAGTGAACAAGGTTTGAATTCATAACATAATATGTTTGGACTATACCTAGTAAAATTCCAGATTTTGTTTTTTCAAAATTACAAATTATCGACTAACTATTTTTCATTGTTTAATTTAACTATAGACTATCATAAATTCATAATGAACTCCCTTATATAAATTTAATAAAACATTTTGTGTCAATTTTATACCAAAGACTAGTTACTTGATAAATAACTTCTATACTCAAATATGAGGTATCAAATTGACAAAGTGTATGTATGAAAATAGATAAAGAGATATAATGTGTGCTATCATATAATTTTTATTTTAATATGATCTCAAGATAAATATATGTAATATAGTGTACGATGTATAATATATAATGCATATTGTAATAAGAATTTAAAATAAAGGAAAAAAATCAAAGATTATATTGTATAAATGTGTAGTGTATGTTGTATAGTGTACGTACACAAATTTTGTACTTCTCTATACAATGGACATAGCTGGTGGATATTCTTATAGATTATTTCACCATATGCCCTCCACGTGAGATTGTAAGAACGAAACAGTTTTTACCTAAAATATATTTTTAACACAAAAATGATTATTTGAATATGGTCTAAAGATAAAAATTTGAAGCAATGTAAAATGTATTTCATATACTATTAAGTGTAATTATTTCTAACAAAAACTAAAAAACAAGATGGAAAAGAGTTATAATTTTACATTTTAATTTAAAGAGTAGTGTTTTATTCATTTATATATATTATAAATGCACGTGTATAATTTACATATATACAATAAATAATTTTGTATAGTGTGAAATATATACATATAAATTTCGAATTGAAATACTGAATTCGAATTGAAATACGAATTCGAATCAAAATACGAATTCGAATTTAGTCAATTTCACCTCGAATTAGGATTTTTCGAATAGAATTGAAAAAAACCTCAATTCGTTATTCGATTCAAATATTCATATTCGAGATTCGAGTTGATTCAAAATTCGATTCAAATTCAAAAATCCTAATTGAAACTAAAATTGAATTGAACCGAATCGAATTTCGGATCCATTCGAAAAATGAACACCCCTAATGCAAAATAGTAATTTGATCGATATTTTCTGAGCCCAAAAATACACATAAAATATCAGGTCAACAACCGGTGTTTCCAGCCGAATGGGGCTGACCAAATAGACCCATCTCATTTCGAGCCTCCAAAAATGCAGCCCAGTTTGACTTATTTATTGGGCCAATCGAGCCAGCCCATTGAACCGAGCTCAATTTGACAGCTCTAGCAAAGTGGTCTTCGTATGCCTCTAGAGATGACAGGGCTGGGTGAGGCCAAGTAAACATTTTGGAATAGGAGAGAGTTAGGTGGGAATTGAACATAGACACTTGTATGAAATTTACAAACGCCTTACCCTACCTAGTTAGTTAAATACGGTACAAAAATCACAGTTTAATACATATCAATATACTATGAATTTTTATTAAAAGTTATGATAAAGAATCGGCAAAAAATACGAAATACTTATAATACGGACTCATAGACGTATGAGTATAATACAAATATAAAATAATTAATCGGAAATAATAAAAATATTTTTAATATTATTTTTATAAGGACTGTATTTATATTTATGTTTAGATTATAAACAAATTGATTTAAAGTACTTTTTAAATTAATGTATAATTTAATACAAATCAGGAATAATTATTTAATAATAGTTAGTATATTTTTAAGTGTATTGTATTTATATTTAGATTATACAAAAAATATTAAATATCTTTTATATTATATTAAATTAAATATAATACAAGATAATTACTAAATAAAAATTAGTATATTTTATTTATTATTAATATTACTATTTTTATTTTTATAATTATCTTATAAATAAATTTTGAATGATTTTTAGATTTATTTAAAAATTATAAAAATATCAAAATGAAGTATTATTCACCAAGTATTATACAGATAATCATAATATGTGTATCAAACATTTTATTTCAAAAGTACGAAGTATTTAACGGTGTTTCACAATATGTACGGGGAATATAAATATTTTTCAATTATTTGTATGAGTACTATATGAGTATGATATAGGTTTTAACTAACAAAACGTCTTACCACTAGATTATCAAATGATTCCCGACGTTGGTAGACGATAGTAGATTTGATTCTTGAGTTTCGGTTTTTTTTTTTTTTTTAATCTCACTGGAGATAAATTGGGCCTATGAGTAAGAAGAAAGTGTTCAACATTGCATTTAACAAAAAGGTTTTGCCGTTTGTCCTAGTCCTATTGGGCCTTTAGCTTATAGCCTCTACGAGGCCCAATGAAAGTACTCGTATGCAAGTAGGGGTGTTCATTCGGTTAATTCGGTTAACCATTAACCGAAATATTGAAAACCGAATTAACCGAATTTGCTAATTGGTAAAACCATTAACCGAACCGAAATTATATTTACCGAATTAATCGAAGTTAATTCGGTCGGTTAACCGAATTAACCGAAATTCCTTTAAAATACAAAAAATATATGTTGTATATATAATATATGATATACATAAATAAATATAATTCATATAAATTTATTTAAAATAAAAAAATATAAATTTTATATATAATATATGATATAAATAAATAAAAATATATGATATATATTATATATAATTATAATTATATATAAAATATATGTTTAACATAATATTTCGGTTAATTCGGTTAATTTTGAATTTTCGAACCGAATTAACCGATAACCGAAATTCTTCAAAACCTTTAACCATTCACCGAACCGAAATAATTCGGTTACCGACCGAATTAACCGAAAAAAAATCGATTAATTGAACACCCCTATGCAACAGTCAGCTTCGCCGGATCAATGCACCAATAATATCCGTTTTTGTGAACTTTTATATATGTATATAATAACTATATATTGTACAGTAATTTTTTTTCATTGTACACTTATTTTACTCTGAAGATAAAATATTTATAATTTAATAATATGCACATATATGTGTGTGTGTGTGGCAATCAAAAGATTTATAAGTGTGGAAATCTAACAAATTAAAAAAAAAAGGATGAAACCATAAATAACTTTGCCGCTTGTAATTAAATTTCAAAGGAGTAATAAAAAATTGGAAAGGAAAGAAACTGAAAAGCTAATAATATAACACCAACATTTGAATTAAATGTCACATTAATTAAGTCATTCATTTGAAATCATTCGATTCAAAGACATAATACTCAGGCAACATTTATCAAAAGCTATTTAGAACAAATCTTTATTTTTGCTAATATTCCTTTTCTATCATCACCATAACATAAATTTAAAAAAATTCAAAATACATAAACCCTTATTTTCTTTCATTATCGGGCTGTGGAATAATTTTTCCTTTTTTGTCTATTTTTTTTCCTTTATTAGTGCTACAGTCCTTATTTACACGGACATGTACGACGATAAATAAACATGCTCAAGATATTTATAAAATAATAAGTAATGGGTATTCATTACTATAATTATCTTAAGTGATTAAACACGTTATTAAATAATTTATACGATTACTGATTATTTATCTATTTTTTTTTATACTTGTACGCTAATTATATATGTTTAAGCTAATTTTTGTGCATGGTTGCTACCTGCTATACTCCAAACGATTCAATATGTATTCTTAATGTACGCTAATAGACATTTTATAGTTGAATTATTACAACATTTTATAGTTGAATTAGTAGACTATCAACACATAAGACATAAAATGAAAATAATTGCTACTTTTAGTATTTTCAAGGTCTTTTTAAAACATTTATCATCCTTAAATGACATACGAATTTGGATCAAGAATTTAAGGAAATACGTTTTGGGAAGCGCTATTAACACCCCCAAAAATTATCAATACATCTCCTCTCTTTAAGTAAAAAATACCATCAATGGTAAAAGACTAAAATGTCCCTTACTACCCTACCAAACTTTTAATTACACCCCAAATCTTTTTTTTTTATTTTGAAACCCTAAATTCTTCTTCAACACTCCTACACATCGTCTCCTTCTTCCCATTCTTCTCTTCTCTCTCCCTTATTTATTCCTAAACCCTACAACTTGCAAAAAAAAATCGAACATTGACAATCCATGCAGATTTCCACGTTTTTGGCTGTATATGGCTTTGATGACAGTATTTCCCGTCATTTTGTATTGTTCTCTTTATTGTTCTCTTGCAAACACTATAAATTAACTCCTTATGTGGTTGTTGCGTCATTGAAAATGGTAGCAATACTACTAATTTCCCCATGAAAGAATAAAAAAAAAAAAGCTTTCTAACCAAGGAAAGGAACAACACCCAAAAGACTTTACAACTATCTCCAAATAATATGCTTTTAACAGAATCTCCCGTTTGTGTTTATTTGATTCACTTGTTTCCCTCTTGTTTTACACATTTTCTACTCTTTGCAACAAATGTCGTGTGTTGGGTGTGTATATTAAGTGAGTTTAAATTTTGGGAAGGAATAGAGTTAAACTGAAAGGGTAAATTAGGGAATATTGAGGGATGTATTAAGTAAATAAATTATTTTTAAAAAGGGAGTTGGGGTGTACTAAGAAAGGAGGTGTATTGATAGGTTTTAGGGGTGTTAATAGCGCTTCCCATACGTTTTTCTTCCTCAAAAGATTATACCCCGTCTCCCGTTAACAATATTGAAATAATATTAATTAATAAATATCCAAATTAAAATATCTTTCAATAACGATAAACTAATATTTATAAGACATCTTCAACTTAAAAAATAACTTGCAAAAAATTTATATCATTTTTTTCCCTCGGCAAACTATTCCATTGACTACCAATTACCCATAATTCGTGAGTTCACTATTTAAAATATATTATCTCAAAATAATATTTTCAAAATACTAGAAACAACACAAAACCAAGATTATAAGTAGGACTGCAATCAAACCGAACAAATTGAAAATTTTAAAGTTTGAGCTTGACTCATTTACTATCGAGTCGAGCTCGACCTTAATTAATCGAATATATTAATGGTTCACGAACTTTTTCAAAGTTTTTTTTTTTTTTTTTAGCTTCCAGACTTACGTCTGACTATGACTGAGGACAACAACTCTGGTCCCTTATTACTACCGTCAAGGTAAACCGCGGGATATGCACGCACTAACCAATGTTCTGATGAGACTGCTGACGTACAACTAGAGCTGTCAATTTCGGCCGAGACTGACGGGCCAGTATTTTTACCAGGTTGGGCTTTAATATCCTAGGCCCAAAAAAATGTCTGGGTTGGGCTGGGCTCCCAAATTTGTGGCCCAAATTTGTCACTCGCTTTTGGCCCCCCGTGCTTTTGACTATATACGTACAACCAGATCCTCAGGTAAATAGAACAATTGTGTTTGACTCCCCAAATCTAATAATAATGATCTCTTCCCAAATCGAACCAATATAAATGTTATTCAATGAGTTAAAACTAAATCTTCATTAGCTTCGCGTATGCCCAATGTTGTAAAAAACACTTGGCGCTAGTCGGACAATGACTAGGATCTAAGATCTAGCGCCTTTTTAGGTGGAGCCTTACTTGAGGTTAGACGAGACTTGGGTTGGATTAGATGGAGCTGTCAAAAAAAAAAAAAAAAAACATATCACGAATAGCTGCTCGCCGCGAACTAATCGGGTCCGACTAGAATTTCTACAAAATAGCATATGCCCCGAACTTAGTTGACGAGCAATTCCGTTCATTTGCAGTTTTACCTATAAATTTAAAAAATCCACATTTTGTTCTTTTTCTCTGGTTTCTCTTCCTCTTTTCGCCGCATATATAAAACGTGGTAGTCTTTCGATCACTAGGGAATCGGGGTTCTCCTAAGAACAGCACCAAACCTCTGCAAAAAACCCACAAACAGTGTAATGTAGCCAATGGCGGACCCAAGGGGGGCAAGGGGGGGCCACTGCCCCCCCAAGATTTTCCAAAATTTTTTTTTCTCCCCCAAAAATTTTTTAAATTATATTTTAAAGGGTAAAATAAATAAATTAATTTACAATTGCCCCCCCAAAATTAAAAAAAAAAAAAAGAATTCTCCCAAAAATTTTCCAAAAATTTCTTTTCCCCCAAAAAAATTTCCAAATTATTTTTTAAAGGTAAAATAAATGAACTAATTTACAATTTTCCCCCCAAAATTTGATAAAATTTTAAATAGTTGTCTTTTACAATATAAAAAACCATTAATTATGGTTAGTATATGGAAAAAAAATTCACATAATATAAATTTATAAATTTGGTCCGTTTTCCGCCCCCCAAAGTCGAAATCCTGCGTCCGCCACTTAATGTAGCCATGGCACTTGCCTTTTTGCAAATACCCGCCAACACCGCCTTTTCCTTCTCTCTCATGTATATGAATATTAACCTTTTTTTTAAACCCATTGTCGACCTTCATAAACCCTTAACCGCCTAAAGCTCTCGCCAAACATCCTACTCACCCTTCGTCTCCCTCCAAGGTTAAATTTAAAATTTATTTCTGTGTGTATTTGCGGTAGTACTCTGTTTCTTAATCTTGGTGTTATTGCTGCATAGGATATAAGGTTTCTGGGATTTTTATTTGTTTGTTTGATCAGACGTGGTTTTTGGTTCTGACTTCTGAGTTCATATTTGTTCAGCCATTATATGGAGATGGTTTTAAAGTTGGTCATAACTAGCGGAACCCGTTTAATTTATGAAAAGGGATGTTTTTTTTTTTTTTTTCTAGTTCAGGATTTTGAAGGTTGTTTTTCTAATCGTTCCGTTTCACCCTTTTTCCTTTCAGCCGCTTTGAGCTTTGTCTGGTTTTTATTTTCCATTTTGTTGTTGATTTTCATTTTCATGTATAACAGACACCAGGATTATCTTAGAAATTTATGAAATTTTGGTTTGTTAACAATTTATCTGTTACAGGGTTTGGTATAATTCTAATTGTCCATTTATAGCATAAACCAGGAACTTAAACTTTTTATATAGTTGTCCATTTTGCCATTTTCTTTTCATTTATCGATACCGGTGTATCTTTCTCGGTCCCAAGAAATTTACCGCATTGATTTTCTAAATAATGATCATGTATCTCATCAAAGAAAAGAGGGTATGACCGTCAGTTTCAGTTTTTAGTCAAAATGACTAAAAACGTGATTAGTTTCCATCTCAAAAAACGTAAGTGGCCAATTTATAATATTACCACAATTCTAAACGATCATAATTGAATGCTTACTGGTGAAATGTGATTTTCTTTTTTTCCATATTACATTATATTTTGCAGTCAGAATGTCAAATAATGAGGTACTGAGGGCATGGGAAGAGCGCGTAATTTCACAAGAAAAGGGCAGCCGCATTGTTCACTATATACTAAAGGACTCGACAGGGAATTCTGTTATTGCTGTGGTGGGGAGAGAGAGGAGTATAAATCACATGTCGTATGCAATTACAGAGGACTACTTACGTGTTTTTGGCTCCACGTGCACTGTCCACGCTGGAACAAGGTGGCGAGCGAGGCGAGATGTTGTTCATTGGCTCATATCGGTAGTCTCAAGAGCCGGCCCAATCTTGACTAACTCAAGTATGTATTTTTGCTCATGTAGAGTTTTAATGCTTTAATTTGCTAAGTTAATGATTTGCAGCTTTCTTGTAAATTTGGATAATGTTGTCTGAAGTTATTCCTGAAAGATATTCCGAAACGTTTTTGTTCATTCTCACCATAATCTTCTAGACTAGTTTGGTGAGTTTAACTCTATTAACTAACTTGGAGCAAACAATATTTGGGGCTTTAGTTATAATTGTTAGTTACGGTGTATCCTTGAGTTTATATCCGCCAACTAATTAATTTTTCAAAAGGATCAGAAAGGGGGACGAAGCAGACTCAGCTTCAGTTAAGAATTTCACTTCTGAAATGTCTCTAATTGTTGTTCAATTTGTTAGATACTCAAGAGCTGGAACCATTCCAATTTTTTCTTGCAGTACTTTCATGAACCGGATTTTATTGTCGATGAGTATAGCTGTGTTTATGGGTTTTTGTCTTAAAAAATGTGGTTGTCTGGACATTTATTGACTTCATTGTTTACACTTATAAGTGATTTTACATGGCCTCTCTAAGCAGCCAATCCTTCCTCTCTTAAACGCCGAATCTTGCTGAAAATCAACAATGGGCATAAATCAACCGGAGTAGAAGGTTCTGGTCAACCTGCAAAGCAAGCCTCCAAGAGAATTAAGGTTGCTGTACCTGAGCCACAGTGTAAAGTATTATCCAAGTTTAATGAAAATATTGAGCTTCTTAGTCAAGACAGTGGAACACAAGGCTGCTGGTTCAGATGCAAGATCTTGCGTTCATCACGAGATCGTTTAAATGTTCAATACAAGGATGTCTTGGAAATTGATGGAATTGGGAAACTGGAGGTATATATACATACATACATGTTATTTTCCTCCCTATTTTCAAGTCGAAAATCCCCCAATTGAAATTACGGCATTAAGGAAGTGTTTGCAATCACTGAAAAAAGTGCATCTTTGCTTTTGGCTGGAAAATATCATTTTTAGTGTTTACAAATAACAACTTCTGCTTCTGCGTCATTTAATCAGAATCTGAAAGCAGGGAGAGATGGGTGCCTTAGATTTATGATTGTGCTTTTGGTTTGACTTTTACAAACAAATAAACACTTTTACAATGTTTTTTCACCAAACACGCTCAACTTCTAATCTCAACTTCTAATTCTATTTACAATAACTGCCCTTTCAGTTCTGCTACAATAAATCACTCCTTCTAAAAGCAGAAGTTTTTGCAAACACTCCCAAAATGGAAATGCTACCCATCCAGTCATCCTTTGTCATTATGTTCATGAACTGACCCACTATATGATAAACAAGAGCAATAACTAGGCGAAATAGGGAGAGTATATTTTTACTCATTTCGATAAATTCCCTACATAAATGCACCGATTGATCTGTTTGTGTGAATTTTATAGGAATGGGTCCCAGCATCCAGAGTGGCACCTGCGGATAAGTTGGGTGTGAGATGTGTGGGCCGACTTACGGTCAGGCCTTTGGCTTGTGAAGATTCTTCGGACATTACGTTTGTTGTAGGGGCTGCGGTTGATGCATGGTGGTGCAATGGCTGGTGGGAAGGTGTTGTAATTGGTTATGACACATCGAAAAGGAGCAATCTTCAAGTTTACTTCCCTGGTAAGTACTCAAGAGAAACCTGATCTCCTTTGACCCGTTTGTTCTTAGGGATGCAAACACTTAACAAAGTGATTGTCAGCTTTTGGCTGGAAAAAAAGTAGGTTTAGTGTTTCTAATTGTCAGCTTGTACTTATGATTCTGCATAATAAATTAGAATATAAAAGTAGGGATGCTTCAGATCTCTGATTCCGATTCCGATTCCGATTCCGGTTTGACTATTGCACAAATAAAACACTTTTACCTATTCCAAAAATAAAGCGCTTTTACAGCTTATTCACCAAACACTCTCTTTTAACTTATTCAACTCAAATTGGCAAATTTGGCATGTGAAGAACAAGGAAATGGTATTTGTTCCCCCTTCTCTACTTCCACAAGATATTCAAGGGCTAGTGAACGTTGAGTCGTTGATAAACTTAAGAGTTTCTTCGTTTCATTTTGAGTTTCCGTAGTAAGTTGTCTTTTAAGTTTTAACATTTCAGATATTCTGTAGACATCATTTAAGGTTCCCCTCCCCCCGACAACCAAAAAAAAGAAGACTTTTTGTTTTTATTTGCAAACACTACTAACTTCTTATTCTCAACTACTTTTTCGTTTCTGCTATAATAAATCACAGAAGTTTGTGCAAACACTCCCTTAGTGACAATGTGATAAAAAATCAGAAACTTCGTCTTATGGCATTTAGGTTGGACAATTATCGCCTCACGGATGAGAATTTGATTCGGTTATCATTTTATGGTGCAGGTGAGAACAGGTTCTTGACTGTCGCTAGGAAAAACATTAGAGTTTCAAGAGATTGGAATGACGGCAAATGGGTGAATATTAAGGCAAAGCCTGATATACTCTCTTTCTTATCTTCAATTTTCAACCCTAGGCCAAAACCTCCACCAATCCCAAGTTCGACTAGCTCTCCACTGGCAAACGGCGAAGTTGTCAACCCTCAGAAACTTGAAGGACCTGAAAATGATAAATGCCAGATACCAAGTTCATCTCCATCTGCTAACCTGCAAGCCGCGGAGAAACTTAATTTAAAGAAACGACTTGTAAGTAAATACAATGAAGAGATATCTCGCGGAAATTCTGGTTAGGCGGCTATGATGCAGTAATATTTTCGTTTTAATGAAAACTTACAGTGATTTTGGGAGGGTGTTAGCAAGCCTGCAATGTACAGCTTTTCTCTATATGAACTTAATATGTATGTGTATATATATTGGTAATTAATATAATTTGGCTCTTTAGCACCATTAGCCACCTTATTTGGGAAAAAAATTGGTAAAATTTCAGTCATGAATGGTAAATGAATTCTACTTACTGCGCAGGCGTATCAGCCTTGAAAATGTCAAAAATGCTCGACTCGAGCAGCACGACTCAAAAATGTAGTACTTGTACTAAACGAGCTTTCGTTTCTACTAGCTAATGATACCTCTAACATCATCCAATGCTAAATTTGCAGAAACTGAATATGAATGTAAAGAATATGTTTCTATGAGCCTCTAGCAAAAATATCACGGTGGAGCAATCCCCTTCTTCACAAGCATATCATAGATCCTGTCGATTTTAGTTGGCTCAATCGGAAAGAAGGAATGAGCATCGGACTTCTTGGTGATAATGCCGGCCATAATTTGTGTCGCCATATCGCCCTGGATTTTCAGATATTGTTGTGGAGCTAACCTCATCTCACGGCAAAGTTGTTTCTCCTGTCAACACAATGCAATATATGTGTTAGCCGTCTTGAGTTAAACCCACAATCATTCGAACCAGGCCACTACACCGCAGTTATCCAATATTTTTCGGTAAATTACAAAACAACCCCTGAGATTTACCCTAATTACCCAAAAAAAAAAACAATTATCTTTCAAAGTTACGAATACCTCCTTACAAACTGCTTTGCCATTGCAGCAAATAAGAACACGATACTTACATATTCAGCTAGCAGATCGGCCGCAGAGACTAACACAGAATCGAAATCAGTTGATGAGTTGGCTTGGGCCGTAGATGTCGTAGTCGAGTATGTACCAAATGAATCTGAAGAAACTGGAACGCTCGGACTTTCCTGTCTGCTCGCACCTGCCTGAGAACTTTCCTTCCCTCACGAGCACCGCCCTCAGCTCGCTTCCTCTTCTGTTCAATGTATCTATCAGCTTCAGCACTCGTACGACAACCAGCAGCTCGCGCTTCCTGAATATACATTTTGAAAACATAGATAAAAGTAGAAGATTCACTAAATTGAAACAACAATAAGATGTAAAAGATAATCTAGTACTCCATAAATTTCCACGTAGTAAAAGAAGCTGATCGACTTTTTTCGAAAAATGCAGTATACCTTGAGTTCTTGAATTCGTTTTTTAGTCCTATGTTCTGCTAGCTCACTTTCAATTAGTTCTTCGTACTCCTCCTTGGAAGCGAAACGCATCAAGGGCTCATATCGTCGGCATAGTTCTCTCTCTTCCGAACTTAAGCCCTTAAACCGATTAGAGTCCAGCAAATTCCTTTCCCGAATAAAATCCTTCCTGCGTTGTCTCTCATCAAGTCTGTCAATCAGAAAAATTAAACTATGAACGGAATATTCGAGGCCAGCATAAAAGAGAACTGTTAAATTCACATTGCTCAGAAAGGTATTGTAATGCATAATACATTTGGTTGCATTAGCACATTAGGGGAATCGAACAGCCGATCAAACATTCTGATACAACGAGTGCAAGGAACTGAGATTTTGCTTTGACAAATTACATTTATTAAAAAGAAACTGAGATTATATACACAAGATACCTCTTATTATATATACGAATCACTCTCAATTTCAACTCACGCTCCCATTCAGCATCAGTATCCTTGAATTCCATATCAGCCAGCATTTGCTCGGCATCATTATCATACTCAACATCGAATTCGTGTCTCTTTGGGTTATAGCCACTTGAATCCACCAAAGATGGGGCATCAACCTTTGCAGATTTAGGTTTGTTGCCACCAAAACTCCGCCCAGATGCATGATCTGCGGATAATTTTAAGATTAAAAAGAACGCCACAAAAACTCAGAGTTTTGCAGAAAAACTAAACACGTCGCCCACCGTCCATTTTTGGAAGATCGCCCTGATCCTTGGCATGGGCCGTGTTGTTAGATGCCTTGTTATTAACTTTAGTTCCTGCAAGATTTTCCGCTTAAAAATTAGGTCAGATCACATCAGCATGCCGGCTCGGCATGACTGCCAAACAAAAAAATCAACCTACCTGTTGCGGAGGTGAAAGGCAAACGACCCGAAGGACCAGTTTTGCACGAATCTTCAACCCTAACAAAAAAAAAAAAAAAAACTCGAAAAGGTTTAGAAGATGTTTACCTATATTGTATGCAGTAAAGAAATGATTACTATACTTGACTCTTGTGGGAGACGGTTGAGATTCCTCCTTTAGATGAAGTTCCCCTGGCAAAGGAAGTCAAGTACAATCAAATCACAAAAACGCGATCAACACAAGAACTGACTAATCCATATCAGAAAGACAACACTCAACGCACCAACTTTGTCCTCAACACGCCCTCGAGCCATTGCGAGCAGTTCCTCTCTATTTTTACCAACAACTTGAGTCATATCCTGAGAGAAAAAAATGGGTTTCACCTACATTTTGGAAAAGAAACAATAGTCTCGAAAGTAACTTAGGTTCGGTCAGAAGTTATATACGTAGAGGGAAATTAGGAGAGTTAAGATAAAATTTCGTATAATGCTCGATGCACACTTCCTTTGACTTGGTGGCAACATGCTCGCAACTTCAGCCCAGTTTTCCATGCCGTACATTTCAAGCCCCTACTAACAATGATCATTAAAAGCTATAGATAACAATGATCTGATGAACATATAAACGGAACTACAGATCACCTCCAGAAGTAACGTTTCTTCGTCAGCACTCCAATCTGGACAGAGGAGAGGAAATGATAGGTTGTCCTAAACATATCACATTTTGAAGACTATCAGCACTGTGAGCAATTAACTCCTCGGCATTTTGAAGAAAAACTTACACAAAAAAACAAGGGATAATTACAAAAACACCCCTGAGGTTTGGGTTAATTACAAAAAAAAAACAGAAATGTTTCAAAATTACAAAAAACCCTTCAGGTTTCTTTTTGTCTTAATTTTAGGGGTAACTGTAATATTCTTGTAAATGTGTCGGGGTTTTTTGAAATGTTTTCGAAAATCGCTGGGAAAAATGTAAGACGGAATCAAACCTCAAGGAGTTTATTGTAATTTTCAAAGAACTCTGTTTTTTTTTTTGTAATTAGCCCAAACCTTAGGGGTGTTTTTGTAATTATCCTAAAAACAATTTGGCAAAAACAGAACCTTAGGAGACAATATTATGATCATATGATAACAGATTCTGGTCAGAATTCATTAAAAGCCACGGAAAATAACAATTTAAAAATACACCGTATCTCATGCAAACCAACCGAGTAATTATCAACATTTACACCTGGAAACACGAAAGGGTGGCCAATTCAAATTTTTTCATCTCCATTTAAATAAAAGATAAAGAATATATTCATTCAAAGACATCTGAGAGAATATATATCAAGTTAGACGTCTTCAGATGAACTACTCACCATAACCCGATACGGATGACCGCTTTTGTGAGAATCAACCTCAGCACCTACTGAGAAACACTCTACGCATAGGTCAAAATCAGAACATACAACACATTTAATACGACTTCTCCCTGTAATGTCTTTGTTGCAGTAGTTACAATGGTATAACGCCCTTTTTCCATCACTGGTCCCTTGACCTGAGTAATCAAGAACATGAGACACACAAATTAAAAGATAACATGAAATATCACCCCCAATACTTGATTCAAAGCCATCTACACTACATATTCATTTTCGGCTATATTTGTCGTTATGCTACAGCAACTAAATGCTAATGTAACTTATAAGAGAAGACTAAGTCACCTGCGGTAGCAGATTCTAAATTTTCTCCACCCGATGCACCCTTTTTTCTCCTTGATCTGTCAAAAAGAACTTGGAATTTCATAAATGTTGAAAATAAATTAATCTTGATGATCCTCAAACTTGGAAATTCAAAGTTGAGAGACTCCCCACATTCAAAGAACAAAATTCCTTATACAAGAAAATGCAAAATAGAAATTACACAAAAATGGATAATCAGAATAATCAAGAAAGTATCATGTACGCTCGCATTACCCGTTACGATCCGAGGTAGGATCATCTTCACAATCCATTGCACAGAAATTAAGGGAGATATTGAAAGACAAGAAAACAGATAATAGAGAAAGTTATTTCAGAAAAAAAAAAAAAAAGAGAACCAAAGAAAATCAATTTCATTCTGCTTTATTTTACCCTTCTCCAGCCTTTTTATTCTTGAATTTTTAGCAGTTACTATAACTAACTAACTAAACTGACAAAAGTTACAATCCCAACAATATAAAAACTGAAATCCCACATTTTGATCATGGAGTTGAAATTGTTTGATGCATTTTCCAATATCACAAAAAAAAAAAACATTTCAAATATCTGTATAATCAACATAATAATATTCAGCTACCAAAAACACAAAAATAAAAACATAAATGTGCAACTTAAAAAGGCACAAAAAGACCAAACCTTTGACCAGGATCATCTTCAGCATGAAAATTTCCACGGGAGCGACCCATTGATCTGCCAAATAAAATAAGTTCCTGTTTATAATAATTACAAAATTAACATAATAATTTGGTTTAATTTACTATCCTTAATAGGTTCAAAAGGAAAATATAACAATTCAGTGTCAGGTGTTTTATAGGCTAAAATGTATGTTTCCCAGAACCCTAATTCAAACAAAAAAGGGTAATCGAAACGCATATTTAGAGACTTTCTGATAATTTGGGTATATCTATAAAGATTTGTAAAAGTGGAAAAAATCAAATTGTGCGGATTTTCCTCCTTTGAACTCATCCGAATCCCGATAATTCTTCCTTTTTTTCTCGTTTTTCTTATTCTTTTTTCATTTATCTGGGTTGAAAATTGAAATATCAAATACGTAGAATATTTTATAATTAAAATTCCAGTTCATAACAATCTATATGTTTATTATAAAGATTATTGAGCTTATTTAGTGATTAGATAGATATTCAAATTTAATTAACACCAATATATTCATGTATATACCGGTACATACATTTAAATATCTACTTAGTAAACATCAAAAGTCACTCTTACTTTAAAACACCAACGCAATTTTTTTTGAATAATTTATGTTTTTCTTTTATACAATTCTAGGAGTATCTAAATTTATTTTATAAACTGAAATGTATCAAATTAATTACAGATTGTTATCATGAATAACACACGATATACAAATTGACAATGGATCTTCATACAAAATGTTATATGATGTCACTTCGAAAGTACGAGGTATCATTGAGCCTGGCCCAAACGGCCTTGGGCTAGGCCACTACTATATATAGGCCGTCATCAAGTTGATGAGCCCAATGGATACAGGGCTCGTCGCGTAAATCCACACACATTCTTTACTAGGCTAGGCCCCAACTCAATTTTTCTTATTTTCATTTTTTGTGATATGGAACCGGCCATTACTATCTTCTGCCGCACATTGGATAAACCTTCGAACATGACACAATAGCTTGTATAGATTGCAAAACATTTTTTTATGATAATTCGTATAGTTACAATACTGAAGGAGTGTTTGCAAAAACTTCTGCTTTTAGAAGAAGTGATTTGCCGAAGTAGAAGTAGTTGAGAATCAGAAGTTGGTGGTGTTTGAAAATAGATTAAAAGTTGAGAATCAGAAGTTGAGAGTGTTTGGTGAAAAAGTAGTAAAAGTACTTATTTATTTGTAAAATTCAAACTAGAAATGACGAGAATCTAAAGCACCCCTCTCCCGCTTTTAGATTCTCGATTAAATGAAGCAGAATTAGAAGCAGAAATTGGTATATGCAAATACTAAAAACTGTTTTTTTAAGCAAAAAACTAAGAAACAATTATTTTTATTGTTTGCAAACACTCCCTGAGTCTGTTTAATATTTTCCCGTGTGCTGCTTGATAAGCAAAGTTTTTAAAATCGAATTGCATCAGTGTGCCGCAGGGCCGCTGGGTAAGCAAAGTTTTTATAATCGAATTGCATCAATTGGTTCAATTAGTCTAATCGCCAATTTCCAGCCAGTGGCGGAGATGAGTGGGGGTTGGGCTCGAGGGCATACTGGACCCCGACCCTCCTTTTTTTTTTGTTTACCTCTTATTTCATTAAAACAATAAAAAAAAAAACATTATTGCTCTCCAACTAACCCACTTTTACGTGTCCGCTCACCCCACAAACTGGCCACGCCATTATTTCTAGCAATGCAAAGATGTCTTCTTTTGCTTTTTGCTAAAAGCATCGATTAAGTGATTCTTTCTTGTTCCCAATTTTCCCATTTGATCAATGTTCAATGAAGTTAGGATTCAAGTGAGGCAACACAACATAATGAATTTCATACATCTTTCATTTTTCACCAACACATCAACAAACTTCACAAAACCATAACATCCCATTTTTATTACACAACCAAAGGAACCATATATTCACATACATGGACCACTAATACACATCATTCATGCTCAAGAAACAAGCCAAGAAGAAGTGATATCACACAACCTAGTAATTCAGTTTTTACCATCTTCCACTGCTCTTTCTTTTATTCTCTCCATACAAACGGAAGAGACTAAAAGCCGAAATAGCTGATAGAACCACCATAGAAAGGCTCACAAGAAGTCCACTAGCTATGCCCTCCCCAATTTGGTTGCAAAATTTTCCATACATGTTGCAAATCATCATCCACTGCAGTTCCGTTTGGCCAAACTTGGCCAACACGGCCGATCAGTGCGGCAAATTATCTCTCTTTTGAGCCAACGTCAAGTAGGCCATTACCTGAAACGAGTCGAACCAACACAAAAAAAAAAAAAAAAAAAAAAAAACATGTCGTTATTTTTGTGAGATTTTCAATCTTCGACCGAATTTTGAGGAAATTCGCGAACTTTTTTTTACAGTGTGATTTTGCAAAACGGATTTCTACAAGGAATAAAAATTGCTACTAGGACTAAAATTGCAATTTACCCTTCACCGGAATTACTTAGGGTATATTTGTTTAGTGATTGGGAGTGATTGGGGGAAGTTTCTGGAGAGTGATTGGGGGAAGAGAGTTTGATGTGATGTATTGGGAAATGTGTGTATTAGTAGAGAAATACATCGGGAAACGTAATATATGTTTGGTTGGTGATTGGGGGAAGTGATTGGGGGAAGTGGGTGATTGGGGGAAGCTAACCAAACATAGCCTTAATTAGCATTATTTTTTGTAGTCTTAAAGTAATAGGCTAAACAAGATTTTAATTTCACATCTCCCCCTTTTACTAGGTGAAGCAAAACTAAGGAATTAAGGGAGTGTTTGCAAAAACTTCTGTTTTTAGAAGAAGTGATTTATTATAGCAGAAGTAGAAGTAGTTGAGAATCAGAAGTTGGTAGTATTTGAAAATAGAATTAAAAGTTGAGAATGAGAAGTTGAGAGTGTTTGGTGAAAAAGTAGTAAAAGTACTTATTTATTTGTAAATTCAAACTAGAAGCAGAAGCAGAATCTAAAGCACCCCTCGACCTGCTTTTAGATTATGATTAAATGAAGCAGAATTAGAAGCAGAAATTGGTATATAGCAGAAATTGGTATATGCAAACACTAAAAACTGCTTTTTTTAAGTAAAAAACTGAAAAACACTTATTTTTAGTGTTTGCAAACACTCCCATAAATAGCAAATGTTGAATTAGTTTCCCAAGGGCCAAGAGGCAAATGCTTGAAAGAGATCAGCTTCATATGGCAATTGGCAAACTTACAAATTTAGTCGAGTAACTAAAAGACAATAGCAAATAGTCCTGCAAAATGCACAGTTAGCAAAAATAGTCTTGTTAATTATGCACAATTTTGTAAAATAGTCCTGCATGGTTTGCAAAATAGTATTGTAACTTATACTTAAGTCTAATTCCGGTCCTAATTTCACCGAAATCGGGAATTACGAGAGTTTTGCAATTTTAATTTGCAGCCTCAGGAACAACAAACTATCTCATACACAGATTGCAACTAGACTCATCAAAAATTAAAATATAAAGTCAGGGATACAAACACAAGGGAAAAAGGCCATAAAATTTATCAGAGAACACCATACCTGATCACCAGAAAAAATGGCCCAAGCCAAGGGCTTGTTGAACAGCACACTTCCCCTGATCATACTCAAAACACACCTCAATACTTGGGCCAAAGAGTAGGCAGCAACTAACCCATTGGCTATTACCAAGAAACTGCAAATAATTTCCAAATAAAGCACTCATCAAAATTTAGCAACTCACAAGATTAAGGGAGTATATGCAAATACTTATAAAAAAAGTGATTATCAGCTTTTGGCCCAAAAAAAATAGCTTTTGGTATTTTCAAATACCAATTTCTGCTTCTAATTCTGCATAATTTAATAAAAATTCTAATTTGCTTTTAATTTGACTTTTACACATAAACAAACGCTTCTACAACTTATTCATCAACACTCTCTCCTGCCTTATTCAAATTTTAGATTCTACTTGCAAACACTGTCACCTTGTAATTCTCAACCACTTTTCGCTTTTGGAGAAATAAAGAATTAACTATCACTTAAGAAAAAGAATCAAGAACTTACACAAGGGCTTTCATGTCTGTAAACTTGGCTTTTTTCTGAATTGTGAAGATTTCTTTAACCTGAGTATCTGTCCCAACAAGAAAAGCAGAAAGAATGGCTAAACCACAGATGACACACCTCAATACAAGTTCAGCAAGCCTCACTCTCCTATCAATCACCTTTAAATTGCTCCCATGGTACACAGGAACATTACCTGGACTCACACCTACACCAAGATAACTCATTTTTACAACCTTTACAAAAGCTTTGAAACACTAGTAACAGACACAAAAAGCCCAAGAATACAAGTCCTAAGTACCGTGTATGTACCTACCTACATTCTACCACTTATATAGACCCCGACAAAAACACTTCTTTTTATGAGAATTACAAAAATGCCCCTGAGGTTTGGGTTAATTACAAAGAAGCCTATACATTTTGGGAAATTACAAAAGAACCCATTGAGGTTTGCTTCTCTCTTATATTTTCCTCCATTTGGAAGAAAAAAAAAACATGAGTGGCGCTATTCACACCCCGAAAATTGATGAATACACTCAATTACTAAATACAACTCCACCCACTTTCTAAAATATAACATTATTACTAAATACACCCATCATAATTTCCAATTTTACCCTTGTACAAAAAACCCTAGGTGGCACGATGGCACAATAGGTTTCCTGCCGGCTGCCATTATGCTACATGGCACGATGGATGATGATTTTTTGGCCATCATTCCACATGGCACGATAGATGTGGCACAATGACACAACGATTTTTTTGTCATAGTGTGTGATCGTGCCAAGTGTCGACAGTATTTTTCAACCTGAAAATTTGAGAAATAACATATTTTATGCTATAAACTAATAATATACATTCATTTTTGGGGATATGAATATTTTATTGTTCGTATCTGCAACAATTTGGGTGTGAAAAATGTAGGGTTTGTAGAAAAAAAATCGACTTTATTTATAAAAAAGAAGAATGTGGTTGAATGATGTGAGAACTTCTTTAAGTAAGGGTAATATAGTCATTTAAGTGAGTGATATTTTTGCAATTATATGGAGGTGGAGTGTATCAATTTTGAGGTGTGAATAAGCGCCCACCCAAAAATATTTCAAAAACCCCAATATTACAGTTAACCATTAAGTTTAAGATAAAATCAAAAATCAAGCGGGTTTTTATAATATTCAAAAAGCTCTGGATTTTTTTTGTAATTAGCCCAAACCACAAGGGGATTTTTGTAATTTTTTCTAATAATTAATGTCCCACTATTCTTTCTTTCTTAATTTTTCTTTTAAATTCTTGATACTGGGTGATGGAGCTTGGCTAAAAGGGCTACAAGACTGCCAAGTTTCTTGGCTAGAGGGCTTCATCACAATATTAACATTATGATCATGTGTACCAAGAAGAACCAGCTTTTTTTTTTCTCTTTTTTTGATCACACATTCATGGGGCATTAAATGTGAGCTAATCTAACATTGAATAAGGGGTTGTCAGATATCTGAAACATCATTTAAGAACGAGGACCTAAGTTTTAGGACTATTTTTTTTTTCTTCTGGGAAGGGGCAATTGTTTCTTGTCCCAAGAAAGAGGAAAGAGAGATAAGAGGGAATTGGCCTTTCAATTTCAATTCTTCGAAATTAATTTAGTGATGGAGTTTCTGATTACCCCATTCCTTTCTTCCGCGTGGAAAAATAGATGGGACGGGGAAATGGGAGATTGGTAACGTTATCAAGATTACAACTAAAATGTGAACACATTTTGTATAAATGGATGGGGCTTCATTTTTATTTTTTTGGGGGGACAATTTAATGAGGCTTTTATTCATTTTTTTTAAATGGCATGGTTAAATTATTTGAGAAAATCTCCCATTCAAACTGTTTTCATAGCAACGGAGCTTCGCTCTCTAAGTAGGGTATCTATTTGGATTATCGGGTCGGGTTCGTGTTTAGTTATGGGTTATGTTAAAACTACATCAAAAATTAAGTAAAAGATAAAACACTTACGTTTTAGAATTTAGACAAATTGGTAATTTTGAGTTAGATTTATATTAGTCGTGTTCGTGCTCTCTCACTAACTTTAGGTCCGTTAAGAATTGAAAAATAAAAGGAGCAATAACTATTAATGACTAATAAAGAACTTTCCAATTGAAATTTGATTTGAAGTATTTTATTAATTGACCGGACAAACCGACAAAAGTACCATGATAAATATAAATTAAGGGACAATGCTTGAAATTTACTTTCGAAATGATGTGGTAACTAAGAAATGCACGAGGAGCTTTCCGCTGGAAGTTCTCAATATTAATTATTTAACCATCGTATCTTAGAGAGCTCGAAATTTTGATTTCTCCAAATAGATGTTAAAAATTGCCTCACTTGTCAAGGATCATTGGATCAATGCTAAGAGTATTTTCTTTGAGGCTCAAGTGGTAGGTCGTTAACCCAACTTTAAGGGTCTTAGTCTAACAATTGATACATGCATTTGTTTATGGTAATCAAATACAATTTAAAAGAGACATGACCATTAAACATGTATTTTTTTTTTCAGAATTCCCAATAATTTAGGGCGTTTTTTTTGATGTAACATTGACGATGCTTTCAGTAGCAGATATGCAAGGAAATGGGAGATTTCTGACTAATTAAAATGATAAGTCCCTCAGAAGATTTCCTAAAAAAAAAAAAAAAATCCCTCAGAAGATGGTCCTCTACTTTCTACAAAGGTGATGAGGTAAACCTTTCTTATCTTTATTTCTCATCAGTTATCACCTTCTTCTTTCTTTTCTTCACTTCACTAGTCAATTTATATACAGGGCATTTAATATGGAGTGACGTGCTATTTTTATTTAAATTGTTCTATAATAATAAATATTATTATCATTCGTTTTGCACCATTTTTTATTTTATTTTTTGTATGTCTTGGGGTTGAATAGCGGAGTAAGTTGTTGGATTCAACAGGTTTAAACCCATTAATCTACTTATTCTGTAAGCTAAACTAGTATTAGCCCAGTGGTTATGGGTATTGCTGGTAACGGTGAGATTGGGGTTCGAATCAATCGATAGCTTAGAACTTTGTAAAGTAAAAAAGTAGTGGATCTAGCTATTCTGTAAATCATCCCAATTGCTGCCTTGCTTGTTACCAATCTTATGAGCCCATGTCACAAAGTATGTTATGAACACATGAGGCCATAAAACTCAAATTATAAATTAAATTAAAATTTTGGCAAAACTCCCACAAAAACAATGAGCAAAATCAAGTCCAAACCCAATCGAGTTGGGCCGGAATGCCGGCTTACAAGATTGGGCTTCAATACACGCTTGGAAGCCCAAACTGCTCAATTAAATGCTGTGCTGTACCTTACGGGCTAAATATTGGTAGTTCAATCAAACTCAAACAAGGGAACAGGCAAATACAAAGAGCTCTTAAGCAGAAAGTACAACTCAAAAATATTAATATTTTTCACTGCAAATTTGCAATGCAAAAACTCCAAAATCCAGACTTCTCAAGGGAGATATTCAAACTTGCACGAGTCATGGCCTGCCATTGGTAACACAAAACAATAATTTCAAAAACCTCGTGTATGTAATTTCGAACAATAACTGGAGTCATTTGTAATTAACTAAACCTTAGGGGTATTTTTTGTAATTATCCCTTATTTTTTGTAGTTATCATTTTACACCTAACTACAAAATTAAATCCTATTTGAAAAACAATGAATGGGTAAATAAAGTGTATGAGGATTCTTACTCGGATTTAGACCGGTTAAAATTGCCGCGGCAGTGAAATAGCAACTGGCTCCATTGTGCTTCATATTCTGATAAAAGCTATTGAATGCAAAAGAGGCATGGTCCTTTGTTGTGTTGGGGAAAAAGCAACTCTGATAATCTTGAATTGCACTACAATCTGCCCCATTTTTGCATGCCCAATTCATTGCATTTTGCAGCACATCCTCTGTGGCTTGCTCATCTGCTATGCAGTAGTCCTCAAACTGTGCATCTAAAATCAGTTCAAAAATATCACAATATTACCAACACAGTAGCTGAAGTAGTCATAGTTAATTACAAAAACTACCACTGAAGTTTAGTTTAATTACGGAAAACTCCAGTTATTTTTCAAAATTACAAATACCTCTTAAACCTTAAAGTGCTACAAACACTAACAAGCAATTTGTAAAAGAGAAACTAATATCAAGGTGGTATTTGTAATATTGAAAGATAAGTGGGTTTTTTGTAATTAGGTTAAACCTTAGGGGTAGTTTGTGTAATTCAACACTAGTTTGTGGACACTCTGAAAAATGGGTTTCTACAATAAAGTGTTGAAAAAGAACAAGAACAACATGGATTTAGAAACAAAATTAAAATATTGATAAATCTTCAGAAGCAGAGATGCCGATGAGGAAATATAATTGCCGGTGCAAACTTGCAATAAGAATGTTACCAGAATTCCGTGAGATTGACAAAATGAAGATGAAGGCAAGTAAAATCTTGGCCAAAATCGTCGACATTGTTATGAACTTGAAGCTTTTGCAAGACCTGGAACTTGGCATTGTCTTGGTAATAAGCAGAATGCATAAAATATAATACGTGGGGTTTTAATCTTAGCAGATAGATCTTCAGATCCTAGGATCAGGACTTGAGATGTGATCTACTTTGAAATCCCAATCTTATCCTTATAGAACCATCTCATGGGCATAAACAACTGTAAGTTGTAACACATCTTGTTTTCTCCCTCAGCAATCATGATATATCAGACAAAAATGTATATGTGCTTAGCTGTAAGATGTTCTATTTTTTTTTTACCTCGGTAATGGATGTTATTCAATTTTCGGCAATCACCGACATGAATGGCCCTGATTATTAAGAGGTCTAATCATATAGCAAAAAGTTGACTAGATTATAACTTCAGGTAACTGGTTAAATGGGAATCTATTTTTAACAGCTAATACGTACTGTAATTTCATCTTCCACCGGCCAAAAAATAATATCCACGTTTACTCTTCCGTAATAGTAATTAAGCATTTTTCACATGACAAAAACTCAACCCATATACGTAAATTTCACATTACAATTTACAGACACCACGGGACATATTACATACAGTCATATCTGCTAAAAAAGCACTACCAGCCAATATCAGAGTACAAAAATCAACAAAACCAACACATTTGGAATAAACATGGCCGAGTTTAATTATGGCTAGAATGATGCAACAAAGAAAGCAATGACTAAGACAGAGTGGTTACATAAGATGGAGTTATACAACGGATAATTACAAATACTACCCTGAGGTTTAATCTAATTATAAAAAAGAACCAGTTATCTTTCAAAATTACAGATACACCTCCAGGTGTTACAAACACCCTTATTGACGGTGCAGTCCGTAAAAAAGAAACAAATATCAATAAGGTATTTGTAATTTTGAAAGATAACAAGTTACTTTTTTTTTGGTAATTAGGCTAAAAATCAAGGGTACTTTTTGTAAATTATCCCTAATACATTTTCGCATCAACCGTTTCCTATGCTAAAAGAAATTAGTACAAATAGATTATAAGCAGTAATTCAAACTACAAAGACATTCCAACTCACATATATCCATCTAATTTACATGTTCTTGAGCAGGTCCTGGATTTTGTCGTACATCGTTTGGGAAGGGTCATTTGTTCCTGCATTGCTCTGTGTTGGCCTCAAACTTTCCTGAAGCTTAATTTTTTCAAACAAATACTGCTTCTCAGCTTCAGCTTCATGCAATCTTTGCTTGAGATACCTACTCGCATAATCCTCTTCGGATTTCTCAGTCTTGGCAAGTGCAATTCTTTGCAGCCTCTCAGCTTCTCGTCGAGCCTCATTGGCTTTCAGCTCAAACATGTCTGCCTCGGCCTGTTTAAGCCTTACGATACTTTCAAGCTCATCGATTTGTATCTTCTTTCTCTGCCTTTCCATTTTCAGTGCAGCAACTTCTCTAGCTTTATCCTTGAGCTCTTGGTCGCAAGCCTCTACGGCCAAACGGGCCTTTTTAACCATCCGCATCTTTTCATCTGCGACTATTTCCATCTTTTTAACAGCTTCCTGAACTACATCAGATATTTTATTGAATGCCTCCTGTGGGGATATTGTCCTGCCTGCTTCTTCGCTCTCTTGATTCTTTAAGGCGTCTGTTTCAAGTTCTGGAAAGAAAAAATGATACCAAACAGCGCCGAATAAGATAAGTGCACAAATGGGGAAATCTAAACAGAAAAAAGTATGCCAGCCAATTTCCTTGAAAACCATTAGAGCTTTCAGAAAATAATAAGCTTAGACTATTAGATGCTGGATTCTGTGTTTTTGTATATTAATATCAGATAACAGAATCTGAATATCCAAAAACTTGGAAAAATACTAGCACAAAACTAACAAAGCAGAAAAACAAACTCCCCAATGCAGGGCTCCGGATGGGTGCAATATGGCAACAAAAACCCAAATGCCAAACATAAAACTTCCCAGAAAGAACGCAAGTATGCATCTCCAGAGACTTTACATGTCTTTGAATGTTTTTGTCATATTATTCAACAGAAGAAATGCACCACATTAACAAAAGACCAATGCGCTGATGAACATAATATGACAACCTCATGAATAAATCATACCTTGAAAGAACATTAAGATTACTTTACAAGCCAATGGCTCTGAGACCCCACTTTTCAGTTTTTCAATGAGCTCCTCACATTTCCAGAACAATTTCCGGCCTCTTGGATCCTCACTCCCACGGAAAATTCTACTTACAAAGTCAAGTTCTCTAATCAAGGCATCTCTATCCCAGCTCGGTGCACAGTGCTGGAATACATCTTTTACCCACCCTACTAACTCAGAAGTCCTATTGCAAGCTCGACACCTAAAAAGCATCTCTGCTGAGCTTGATCCATTTTTAACATAAGGTCCCATCCCAATCTGTCCATTTCGAATAGCACAATCCGTGTGAGTCCAGTGAGAACATAAATCACACCCAATCCAACGGCACGTGTTAACCTCAAAATCAAACTTGTTGCAGATCGTACACATGCAAAGGTTGCAGAAGCCATTTCTCTTCGAGCACAACTCACATGTACAGTCCTCTGCTGGCAATGCGCTACCACATGCTATGTTCCTGCACCTCTTGTATAAGAAAATGTCAATAAGAGAAGCTTGAGAGAGGCTGACACTTGGATGCAAAAATGCCTGAATTCCGGTTTTTATAGCAACTAGAATTTCTAACTGAACCCTGTGTGCCATAATCAGTGTCTTCTCTGTCAAATCACCCCTGCTTTGAACCAGCATCTGTAACAATAGGAACTCGTCTCTTTGCTGAGAACTGCCTAGCCCTTCAAGAAATGACCGAAGCTCGTTTTTAAACTTGTCCAGATACTTGTCCGGGAGGTTTTGCATTCTTTCTGCTATGATTTCCAATCGATCTGTTGCGACATCACGAAGAGACATCTTATCCGAGTTCGAAAAGTGCCGGACAACAGAGTGCTCAGACAAACCATTCTCTCTTTCTTTTTCCTTCTTCGCTGCCAAAGCATCAGCTGTGGGCCAGGTTTCTCGTGAACTGGCACTTTCTGATGGCGATTCACGCACCTGATCAGAATTTGAGCCACGCTCAAGATTTGGAGATCCACAAGTATCTGGTGAGACTAAGGAGAGGGAGGTCTGCAGTCCACCACCTCCAGGGCGTGGCTGTTGACGAGGAGGCAGCATTGATGATAGATTATTGAAATGAGATCCAGAAGATGTTCCCATCCGAGAATGCCCTTGATAATCTAGAGAAGCAAAAATAAATTTCACTTACTAACCTCCCTGCTCAAGGTGCAAATATACTCATTTACTTGTTATTTTATTCAAGAAAAGTAATCTTGATACTCTATTAGAATTGGGGGTTAAAGTAATCTCATTAAACTGGAAAAGGTGCATTTAAACAACAAGAAATAAAGCAACAGTATAACAAGTGAAAAAGTACCAACATTTACAGTTAGGACTTAAATGAAAGCTAGAACTAAAGAAGAGAAATAATTTAGAGGTAATCGCATGCAACTTTTTCTGGCTTGTGCTAAATCAAGTGTAATATCAACGTCATAATAGAAAATGAAAGGAACCAACCTTAAAAAACCAACAAAGGAAAAGTCAAAGGACTACTACAATCAGACAGCGAAAGAGAGGTGATTATCAGTCTAATAGCAAAAATTGACAGAAAAACAAAACATTTCTAGCACCCATAGATTGACCATACAATAAGTAATTAAGCATATTCCTAGCTTTAAATTAAGAAATAAAATTATTACTGTATTCCAAAATCTGGATAACATGCCTCCAATAAATCAAGAAACAGAAGCAAGGTAACTACTGGATGTTCAACTCAACAAAGCTAAACAGAGAAATCCAACGATTAAAAATAAGACAAATAAATTCAAAACCAAACCAAACCAAACATGTAATCACATCACGAACAAGATCTAAGGAAGGCCAGGGAATCGAAACTACGCACCAGCAGATAAAAATAATAAAAATTACTAAGAAGGATTTGAAAAAGACGAACTCTTTTACCTTGAAAGAGGGTAACCCGAGGGAATTAGTTTAGAATCTCGTGAATGGACTCAATTTTTACCCCATGAGAAACCCTAGCCCGCCCGAGAGGATTTTTTGGGGGAGGCTTGTTTGTTTGGAATTCTCCTGGTTTACCGATTTGACCCGTTGAAGAGTCAACAAAATAGGGTAGTGACGACTGAATGCCGTAATTCCGTAAACCGGATTGGGAGGTTGACGGTCGTAAGCGTTGGCGTGGCGGGCCCCACTCCCGGCAACGTCTACTATGTTTCTCGAGTTGACTTTTGTCAATCCTTCTTCTCCTTTCATGAGTTAAATTTCTATATTACATTAACTAGGATGTTTGATTTTATTGATTAACTCTATAAATCCGGATGAGATCTTCTATTATAAAACCGTGTTTCATCTCCTATTCCAACCATATGGATGATTGACATGTGTATTACACTTACCATATTAAAACCCCACAATTTATCTTGATTTATCTTGAAAATAAACATAGTAAGTGTAATACACGTGTCAATCATCCACACGGTTGGAATAGGAGATGAAACACGCGGTTTTGGAATAGAAGATTCTATCCGCTATAAATCGGTACACTTGATCGAAAAATTCAGCAAAATTAACAGGATTACTCATTTTAGTCTACTTTGACTTGCCTCACGATTTGACCTAGAAAATGTGTTTCTCTCGGGTGCATATCTTACTTATTAGACACAGTCCATTATATATCAATCGATGTAACTTGATATTTTGTTAAAGGGGGAGGGCTATAGATTTTAACCATGTCCTTGGCCCAAGCAAAATTGAATTGGATCTCTTGAGATATGGCTTGTGATATAATGATCCAAAAATACATCTTTCGCAACATGCCACAATTTATATCCGTGTGAATGCGACGAGTCATCATATATTCTTATCATCAATATTGGTGAACAATATTAATAGTTCTTGCAAATTTTTCGAAATGATTGTGGGTATTGCCGAGCATGCGGATCTTCTATTCCCTACCGTATTTCATTTGGTGTTTCTAACACGTGTACAAAATAATGCAATTATTATAAATGTGACATTCATCTGCTGTAAGTGTAACGATTTATGAAACACCGTAAGATATAAGAATTTGTTGGGCTCCTATACATGAACCATAATTACGAGTAGAGAAATTATTCATAATTCATTATAGTGCATCGACGTTCAATTTAATATTCCATAGGTACAAACAGACAAAGCTGCAGTGGAATCATGCATTAAACATTGAAATACTCATGATCACTTATAGTCGATACGAGATTAATTCTCCAGAATACGACTCCGAAAAAGGTAAGAAAATTAAAAAATAAATAAAGACTTCACAGACGGAGAGAAGTATCAATATTATCGGCCGAATCAGAACTTTCAAGCCTAATTTCTGAAGTACAAACCAGAGTCGCATCAGCAAAACACGATTTTGCAAGATTTCCAATTCGGCCCACATGATCCATCCCCCGTGAATTATCCTGCTTGACGATTTCTAATTCTGTATCTGGCCAGAGTGACAAAGAAAGTTGGCAATGTGGCCTATGGTCAGGAGGAGGAAGAAACCTCTGTTCGGAGCCTGAAAACGTCGTCGTTTGCCGCTCATGAGGTACTGTGACGATTGGTGGTGGACTGTATTCGGACAACATTAATCTCATTAGTTCTTTTTCTTGTCTCAATTCTTTCATCTTCTCAAGTTGTCTGAACCTTTCTTGCAGCAAAGCAATTGAGGAAAGACTAATAACACCATTCATCATATGATCAGCTTCCCTCACCATCTTTAATTTTTTTTTTTTTTTTGAATTACAGATCAGATATAGAAATGATGATCAAGAAATTTAATGGGCTTGAATGGGTTTTTGCTGCATGGCTATATATTACATATATTAGAGGCTACATGTGAGATTAATAGGGGTCCACTTTTTTTCTTGAGAATCGGCTAAAATGGAGAAAATCCAAGTGGGAAAGGATAAAAATCCAATCTTGCAAAGAACGATCTTAGTGTTTGTAGTGAGAGAGGCCAAAGTGGAGTAAAGAAGAAAGGGGTTGAGGAGAAAAATCCAAAAAAAGGGGTTAAAACTAGCACATGGAAGGGTGTGTTTGGAGGAATAATAAGTTGGATTGATGCTCTGTCACATTGTCCTAAAAGGCCCCTTCTTTTAGGTTTTAAGAAGGTGGTGCCCTGTTTTCGTGGGTGCACAAATCATCCCAACTTTTCCTTTTTCTATTTTTTTTTTTTTTTTGTTATTTCAACACATAAGGTGAATATCATGTGTACTATAATGACTTCATACTAAGTGACGGAGCTAGGGGTTGGCGGCAGCTCCCCTCCCCCTCAACGTCATAAATTAAATTTTCAAAATTAAGGTAATTATATTTTTATATGTAGTTAAAATTATAATTTTTCTATGTATAATTATTAAAGTTTAAAATCTTGCCCCCTTGAAATTGAAAAACATTTCTTTAATATATCTATCTCATTCCCCTATTATTAATTTTTGGTTCTATTCCCACGTTTAAAATTATAGACATGACAATCATCCATGTGATGGAATATGAGATGAAACACCATCTTAAAATAAAAAATCTCATCCGCTTTTTTCCCCTTCAATAATTATGTTTGCCTTTCAAATAATACTTTAATTTTCCTTCATCTAAATTATACCTATATTTGAAAATCCTTTTCTTTTCTTTTGTTGTTAGGGCACCCACAATGGTGGGTGCATTTCTTACAAATATTTGTGGGTCCATTAGTCCACATAATCAATCAAATATCCCACTCTTCTAAATATCCCACAACCCACAATCAAATATCCCACCAACCATATATTTATGGGTCCCATTATTACTTAACTAATATTTTGATATTGTTTTTATTAATATCTTTAGTTTATATTAAATTGATTTTACATATTTTGATAATTATATAAATTTACCTAATTTGATAATTATCAATCAAAATAAATTTAATATAAAATTTTTATTTTGATAAATTTAAAAGTAAATGGTACAATATAGTAGTACAAACGTTTGACAAAGTAGAATGTAAATTAACTAAATACTTTAGTAGTTGATAATTTTTTCATTCACGGATATAGTAGTACAAACGCGTTTGATAACTTTGGAAATTTTGAGAATATGGTGGTGCATGTAGAAAATTGTGGAAATTTTGTGGGTATTGTGATTGAGCATAAAATTGAGAATATTGGAGATTAGGATGAACCGAGAATTTTCATCACTTGCATTTTCTTCGACATTTGGAGAATTCAACAAATTTCTAAAAGACCCACTGTAATTTTTATCCATTTCGGATAAAAAAAATCAAAATATATAATACAAATGTAATAAAAAGAAGTATCACAAGCTATAAAATTAGAAGAATATTGGAATGAATATAACATTTTTCCAAATTTTTATAGGTAAAGTTTCCAAAAAAAAAAAGAAATTACGCATAGCCGTTACTCAACGGATCTTACATTTGTATTTTAAAAAGAGATCAAAATGACGTTACAAAATTGATCGTTTCAACAAAATATTTTCTTAACTTTTTGGTAAAAGTTGTTTTTAAAAACAAAAAAAAAATCATTTAAAAAGAAAAAGTAGGAAAAGGTTTCCTACATAAAAAAACAAAAAAGTTGAAAAAGCAACATAAAGTTGCTGTGCAATTGTAGAAGGCATTGTTTCAGCCCATCCATACGCGCCGTGCATATAACGCACTCTTACCTTTATGCGTGAAAAGCACAATTCCTCATGCAACTTGTTTTCATTTTTCTTCTATAAATCAAATATCCGGGCACAAAGTTTGCTCCTCATATTTGACATGCCATCAAAGTATTCTCCCTACAAAGGTTATTGAACATTTCATGGGGATATTTGGAGAAATATTTTGTCCAAATATTATGGCCTTGGAATGTTATGGCCTTGAAATATTTGACATGCCATCAAAATATTTTGTCCAAATATTATGGCCTTGGAACTTAAATATTATGGCCTTGAAATATTTAAGTGAGACTATGAAAAAGTTTGGATTTATTTCTACTGTCTGTAAAAAACTGAACTGGAAAGATAATTGGAGATGTGTTGATCCGTTAGGTAGGAGTGGTGGCTTATTATTGGCTTGGTCTGAATCTGTTACTATTATTAGTATGAGGACTAGTGAGTTTTGTTTTGAAGTGGAGTATGAGATGGTTGATAAGAAGGAAAAGGGTTGGGGCATTTTTGTTTATGCTAGTCCTAATGCCTATACTAGAAGGCTTCAATGGGAATTTTTGATCAGAGCTAAAGCAAAATGGGGAGATGTGTGGTTTATGGGGGGGGGATTTTAATGACATTATCTGTGGAGAAGAGAAAAGAGGTGGGAGAACTAGACTTCCTTCTAGTTTTCTGGATTTTAAAAACTTCATCCATTGTATGAGTATGGGGGAGATTCTCAGTGATAATCCTAGGTTTACTTGGTCCAACAATAGAGAGGGAGAGGGATATGTTGAAGAAAAACTTGACAGAATTTTTGGCTCTTCGGATTGGCTGGTTAATTTCCCTAATGCTACTATTGCATATGAGGAGAAGCAGTCTTCAGATCATTGTCTTTTGATTCTCCTTTTTTCAATCCCGATGCCCCTAAATTCAAAAAAACGGTTCATCTTTGACCGAGAGATGGGTGAAATTGGATGGTATTGATAAAATGATTGCGCCCACGGGCCTTTCGACTAGAGGAACTCCTTTTTTTTCGTAGTGCAATCCAAAATCAAAAATTGCCGAATACAAATCTTGAATTGGCATAAAGAGCGAGAATCACAATTCCTTTAAGAAAATTCAAACTATTAAGGAGTTATGGATAATCTCAAAAATCAAAGAGGGGATAGAATTTGGTTTGCTTGGAATAGCCTTAAAAGATCCCTATCTGAGTCCTATGCGGAGGAGGAGCAATATTGGAAACAAAAGGCTAGGGTTGATGGTTGAAGGAAGGTGGCCAAATACAAAGTTTTTTCATGCATCTTTCATTCAAAAAAAATCAAAACCAATAGTCTTTTTAATTTGGAAAAAATGATGGAAGTTTATGTGAATCATGGATGATATAAAATCGAGTGGTCTCTAATTTCTACACTCAACTTTTCACTTCTTCCAATCCTTATCTCTCAATCCATTCTTGAAGGCATCTCCATTTCCATCAATGAAGAAATGAATCAGAATTTGGTGCAACAAGTGGATGACACTGAAATCAAAGCATCGCTCTTTGCTATGAATCCTAATAAATCCCCCGGGATGGATGGTATGACTCCTTTCTTCTTTCGATTTCTTTTGGAAATACATTCAATTTGATTTATGTCATCTTTGTTAAAAGTTTCTTTCTCTCGGGTAGACTTAAAAGTGTTAATCACACATTTATCACTCTTATTCCCAAAATTAAGCATCATTCCTCCATGACTCACTTTAGGCCCATTAGTCTCTGTTACGCTTTTCTTACAAAATCATTTCAAAAATTTTGGCGAGAGACTTAAACATTGTCTCGAAACATTGCATTAGTGAACCTCAATCTGCTTTTTGCACGAGAGACAAATTCTTGACAATGTTGTTGTTGCCCATGAATGCCTTCATTTCTTAAATAGTCTTAGAACGGAAAAAAAAAGATACATGGCAATCAAACCGGATATGTCTAAGGCCTGATGATAGAGTGGAATGGATTTGTGTGAAACAAGTCATGTCTAGGATGGGTTTTTCTCACATTTTTGTTGCTTGGATTTTTGAGTGTATTTCTACAATGTCTTTTCTTTTAATTTGGGCCGAAATTCTCATGGCTTTGTTACCCCTACCCGAGGTATTAGGCAAGGGGATCCCATTTCTCCCTACCTTTTTCTCATCATTTCGAGATGTTCACCTCTCTCATAAACATTGCTAAGAGTAAGAATACATTTTTCGGTCTTAGAATTTGTAAAAACAAATTTATTATTACTCATCTTCTTTTTCTTGCCGACTCTCTTCTTTTTTCTCGTGAAGCTAATCTTTCCCAAGCCATTAATCTTAAAAATCTCCTTGAAGAGTATAGGGTAGCTTCTGCCAACAGTTAATCTTGACAAATCTTCTATCTTTTTTTAGTAAAAATACCCCAACTGAGTGTAGAGAGGAAATTTGTGGTACACTGGACTCTATTACTGAACATATGAGTGCTAAATACTTAGGTCTCCCTATGGTGATTGGTAAATCCAAAAGAGAAGTTTTCCAATTTGTGTCTGATGCTGTTCAGTCTAGAATCAATAATTGGAAGAATAAATTTCTTTCACAGGCGGGGAAGGGTGTTTTGATTAATGCTATCATTGATGCATTACCTGTTTATGTGATGTCTTGCTTTAAATTACCAGTGGGGGTGTGCAGTAACATTTATAAATTGGCAGCTTCATTTTGGTGGGGTCAAAAGGAGAATGGGGGGGACTCTCTTCATTGGGCGGCTTGGGAAAAAATGGTGGGTAGGAAATCTGAAGGTGGGCTTGGCTTTCATGATCTTCAATGTTTCAATGACGCATTAATTGCTAAGCAACAATGGAGGATTATCACTAAACCTAACCTTCTCATGAGTAAAGTGTTGAAAGCTAAATATTTTCCAAATTGCTCTCTTTTGGATGCTAGCTTTAATCAATCCGCCTCTTGGCTTTGGAAATGTTGGTTAAAAGCTAGATATGTTCTTAGATTGGGGATGAGATTTCAATTGGGAGATGGAAAGTCTATCAAGATTTGGGATTCTCCCTGGATTCCAAATGCATTGTCTTTCAAAATTCAGTTTTCTACTCCTAATCATTCTTCCCCTATTTGGGCATGTGATCTGCTGAATGAGGATGGTAGTGGTTGGAATGTTAATCTCATCAATAAAATGTTCCATATTAATGATGCGATTAATATTTTGAAGGTGCAGGTCCCTAATTCCAACAGAAAGGATAGATGGTTTTGGCATTTTCAAAAAGATGGCTTGTTCTCGGTGCGCTCAGCCTATGATTTACTTTTGATAGCCAAAAAAAGAGAGGATCCCATTGAGAGTAGCTCTGCTTGGTCTGGTTCTAATTATATGTGGAAGCAAACATGAAAATTGAATGTTAAAGGTAATCTAAAATTCTTTTTGTGGAGATGTTGCAAAAATATCTTGCCTACGGGGACCAATCTTTGTAAAAGGAAAGTTCAAATAGATTCAATGTGTCATTTGTGTGGCGAAGAACAGGAGTCTATGCACCATATCTTTTTTGCTTGTAAAAGAGCTCAAATTATTTGGAAATTGGCTCCCATTAGTAAAGGTCTGAAAAATGGGATACTGAGGTTCCGTTCTGTGCTTGGTGGCAACATATTTGTGGTTCGGTTTCTTTTTCAAATTGTCAAGAAAGAATCCAATTAACTACTTATCTTCTTTGGTGGATTTGGAAAACACGAAATCAATGGCTTTTTGAAAGGAAGTGGAAATCTGAAAAGGATACGGTCGATGCGGCTTTTGGGGAATGGCAAGAATTTTTGGCTTCTTCAAACGGTATTTCAATGGTGAAGGCTGCTGGTCGTGTGATTGATCCGGGAGACGGCATGATATCGAATAGCGAAAGGGTGGTAGGATGTAAATCTTTTTACATCAGTGCTGTTTTTTCTTCTTTAGCTAAATCTGGTTTTGGTGGATTGATTGTGGATGGTGATGATAAAATTTTTCAAGCATGGGCATGTCCAAGGAACTCATCTTTGGGTTCAGTTGATATTTTTGATAATGCTATTATTCATGCTTTGTTGTTGGCTTTCAAGATGGGGTGGAAAGTGGTTTCCATATTCATTGATGATGAGGATATTGCCAAAAGAGCTTCTCAGTTCTCATTCTTTTCAGAGGGGCAAGAAACAATATCTAAGGACATCAATATTTTGAAATCTCTGTTTCATTCTGTAAAAATCAGTTTTAGGAGTGATAAACTCATGTCTTGTTGTAAGTTATTATCTAGATTTGATGTATGTTCTATGGTATCTCATCATTGGGTTACTGATTTCCCTTCTTGGATTGTCTCTTGTAACCAAGAAGGTTCCCAGGCTAGTTAGCCTCGTTTGTATGTTTTGATTGAGTTAATACATATTGCTATCGTTTGAAAAAAAAAAAGAATGTGGTCGTTGGATAGGTAGGCCAAAAAAAAATGGGGGAATTGGAAAAGGACAAACATTAGAAAAGTGGGAATAATCAAAAGAGGTTATGATTCTTTGATTGAACTATAATGGTACGTACTATGATGGATTTTAAATTAGAAAAAGACTGTAACATTCCCTCTATCGCCTTGATAATTGTAAAAACAACAAAAAATTCTCCCTCACAATTTATGTTTCTTGTCTTTGTGTAATTGGAATTGCATGGCATGCTGAGATCAAACCTGCAGATGCTGCCGTTGCTGATAGAGTGATAGGATGTTTTGTTAATTTTATTATATGGAGGAAAAAAATTAATTGAAGGTGACCCCTTTAATTTATTATCAATTAATTAATTAATACTCCATTTTGGAATTAAAATCCAGCTTTGGAGTTTGGGTTCAGAAATTTAATTAAGATTGATATTAGACAAAGCGTGCATTTTTGTATGGTGGCCTTGTCAGCACTTAGGTGTTTACATGTTTATGTTTTTTTTTTTTTTTTTTTTGAGGGAAATGTTTACATGTTTATGTTATGTTGTGAACACAACCTCTATTTCTCTCACAAACAAATTAAACATGTTTTTGTAATATACATCCTAGATAAACTTCATTGAGTAATTTGCCTAATCAGGAAAGAGATACTGAGATACTCATAATGGCCTAATGGGCGACATAAGGTCAATTAGGGGTGTATACAAATTGAGTCGAGGCAAACACAAAATTATTCGAGCTTATTGTAGATTTTATCGAACTTCAAAAAGTGTGTTTGAGTTTGATATGAATTTTGATTGAGCCGAGCAAAACGACTTTTAATCAACTCAATCAAATATGAATCTAGCTCATAGCTTAATATTTTTATACTTTTACTAATTAAGTCGAGTTTCAAATCTTACTAAATGAAAACCTTTTTAAGTTAATAGATTGATCTTAAACGACTTTTTATTACTTAATTGGAATCGAGTATGAAATAAGTTTGTTCTATTTTCAGGCCTAGGGCTAGTACGAACTATCACCTCATGTAATCATATATGTTCACTAACAACTGCCATATCTAACATTCATTAGTTGGCAGTTAATAACCAATAAATATTCAGCAATTAGCATTTAGAGCTATTTTAGGTTGGAGAGGTTGAGCTAAAGCATGAACTCTATCTCCAAGGGCTCCTACTGTCCTATCCTAGAGCATCGTGAAGAAGGTGAATTGCGGGATATGTATTAATGGACCAGAGTCATGGGAGCCCACTCGAGAAAATCACGAAATCGAAAACACTCCCCGGAACCCTCAACCTCCGATCCAGCTCAGCTACCTCCTCCTCCGCCGCCACCACGTCATCGCAGACGAGCAAACTCGAATCGCCGTCGAAACTCCGCAAACAACGCCGTGGCCAGAGAGGAGAAGCGAAGAAGTAAGAAATCACGAATCGGATAATGAGAGAGACACGATCCGGACGAGGACAACGAGTCCGGTCGGATTTGGAGCGGGAGAGTCCGGAGGATGTGGTGAATTTTATCTTGAAGGACTAGTTTCCTCTGCTGTTTTTAGGGATTTAGAGCAGTCACGAACAACGGGTATGTATCGTGGCGTACACTTGAACCGTAAAGAACGAGAAAATGGCGGCACTTGTGCGATAGCTTCAAAATTGCTTAGCTTTCCCGTTCATGGTGGCCCCTTTTCTTCTCCACCGGATGGTCAAGATACATCGATAATCCTCCTCTTAAATCTTATGCCAATGTTCTTTGCTCTTCTTCTCCGAGCCAGTTAATCTCTCTTTCGGTCGAAGAAAATCATTCCAATTGGCACTTCAGAAAATAAAGAAGGACAGAAGGCTCTGCTTTTTTCTTCTTTGGAGACAGAACGACTCGACGCAGCGTGGAGACTTACCTTGATTGGAAAATTTTCATTCGCCATCCCTCATGCTCAAGCAATCGGCAAAGGCTTATCCTCCTTGGGAATCAAAGGCCCATTTTCTTGGAGTTTTGCTAATCAGTCCCATATTATCATCAAGCTTCAGTTGGAAGAGGATTATAATCTTCTTTGGATGGGAACGATTTGGATGTTCGGGGCATGTCCGATGCGCATACTCAAATGGACACCTACATTTAATCCGAAAATGGAAGCACCCTTGGCACCTGTTTGGATCAGACTTCCAGGTTTGCCTATTCAGTTTTTCGATTACCATGCTTTATTTGCTATTTCGAAAGAATTGGGCAGCCCTCTTCAAGTTGATCCTCCTACAGCTTGTAAAACTAGACTTTCATTTGCTAGAGTTTGCATTGAACTGAATCTTGAGAATGGACGAATTGAGGAAATTATTCTGAAATTTGGGAATACTAGCCATACTCAGAAAATTATTTATGAAAGAGTCCCTCCTTATTGTAATTTTTGTAAGCATATTGGCCATAGTTTGGAGGATTGCTATATGAACGGTAATAAAGCTAAACCACCACCGCCTGTTAGGCATCCGACTACACAAGCAGGTAATTCGAATTGTGGTGGTAAGCAAGTTGTTACTAGTAATCCGGCTTGGATTATGGTAAACAAGAAAGTAGCAAAAGAAACGGGATTGGTACCTAAGGAGCTTTTGAACACAACCAAAAAATCGAAACACACATATTTTGAAGCTTCTCATTCAAATATTGAGGGATCATCTTCGAATCAGTTTTCCATCCTTGCTAATGAAGTGTTCGAGTCGTTGGATGATAGACTCCAATCAATTAAGGGTCAGGATCTTTCTAAGGGATCAAATATGGATGTTTCCTTTCCTAAAAACATGGACGAAAATCAAGAAAAGGGGCCGCACACTACTACAAATCCGGAGTTAGTTGTTTGTGCGGGAAATAATATGGAAGGTGCGAATCATTCTTTTAATGGGAGTCAAAAATCGTGCATTAGGAATAAGGAAGGTTTTAATATTTTACATACCACTAAGGAGGATAATTTGGTAATTGAGACTTTTCCTAATATTATGGCCAACCCAGTTAAGGAAAACCTGGACACTTTTTGAAAACCAACACAAAATCTGGGAATGATTTGGATGAGGAAGCTTTGGTGGAGGAAGGCGATTCTATCTCCTAAAATTTGAAAAACAGGCGTGGTTATGTGGAAAATGGGGCTTGCAATTCAATTGATTGAATGAAAATAGAGTCTTGAGATATTACCTTATTTATTGCATGGCAATGGAGACAAAACGGTTAAGAACAATGATAAAGACGCTCAAAAAAACAAGGAGCGTTCGTTGGTGGTCTACGAATCGCCACCATCAAGTATTGTTCATGATCAGGCACAGACTGACCAGTTGATTGACAAGGAGAATGCTAACTTAAATAAGACCATAGAGACCGGTAATAACAGTAACCCTCTTAGTAATTACGTGTTAACACCTAGTGCTCCTTCGAAAAGTTTTAATTCGACCAATTTCGGGGAAGCTTTCAAGCCATGGCGGCAATAGTCCCAAAGAGGTGGTCCGATATGGCGGAAGACGAAGAGCAAGATGAAGAAGAACAACACAAATTAGAGGCTTTAAAGACCAAGCTAGGTGTCTATTCAACAACTCTGTTTGTCATTCACTCATGTGCTTCCTCAGAAGCTATGAAGAATTTGGACACTATAGCTAGAGGATCCTGGTCCGACATTGTACAAGATACATCAGACCATCAAGACGATACTCGCGCACGTGCAATAACAACAAATAACAATATCACTCGAAAATCTTTGAGACAGAAACGCCCTTCACTCAAATTGCGTTTTTAAGTTAATCTTTTTTTTTTTTGCTACATGATCGGCTTGTGATCAAGACTTTTTCATTTTTTTCTATATATTTTCATTTCATTTAAAAAAAAAATTAATGGACCAGAGTCCTAAGCTGCATTAGATTCAGCCACTATATATATATAAAATCCTCCTCCAACCTATTAACAGGCGGATTCGAACCTCTACACTGCAGGTGCCAGCGAAGCGGACATCACATCATCTAGGTCATTTGCACCAATTGAACTATGTCCGATGGTTTTTAAAGATGAAAATCCAGCCACTCAGTGGAGAGGTTGAGTTATAAACAGCACTCATCAAAAGAATCAAGACCCAAAGTTCATAAACTTAATTACATGAGTCATTAATAAATTTTATTATATTATTATTAAATAATGGGAGAATCCGCAGCCAGAGACGAGGCCACATTAGGGCCAGGGGGCACTGGCCCCCCTGGAATTTTGTAAAAAATATAAGGGTATTTTAGTAATTTGAATTTATTACTTATTAAAAATACATAAAATAGGAATGTTTTGGGTATTTTCTTCCCCTTTTCCATTTGTGAATCTTGAAAAAAAATTGGGTCTAGAACTAGAACCAGAACCGTAGTCTCACGGTTCCGGTTCCAAAAATTGGGCCTCCCTACACTAAATGTATGGCTTCATCACTGTCCGCAGCAACACTAACAGAGACAGGGGGCTATACTACCCTCAGGCCAAGCCCAAACCTGTCTTCGGTCCGACAGTATTAAGAAAAATTACTAATAAAATAGTTATAGCTTAAATATTTTTATTTGAGTTTTCCATCTCAACCCTTTTTCGCATACCTTAAATGATTATGCAATTCTTCCATATCGATCAATTGGCATCTCTCTCACCTTCTGCATAAATTGGATTCAACAATGAAACTAACATTCCGTATAGGGTTTATAAGTTGAAATCTCCAGGTAGACCTGATTGATAAGTGTATATTTCAGAAAATAATTTTAAAATCTATAAAATACAAAATAAAATCGTAATTGTAATAGAAAATCATAAACCCAATAATGTACTGACCCAGTTCCCATGTTATTTCCTTGCTTTGTATTGTTGAAATATTGTTGGTAGCGTTGTTAGGTTAGGGTAATAGGGTGGGCTTGAAAGCAATTTTGCCTTTTTCTTCTTATACATTTTTCTTTTTTTCTTTTTCAAAAACATTTTATAATATTTGTTGCTTGATATTAATACTAGCTCGTTGATTAGTTTATTAACAGGTTTAGCCATCTAGAATTCCACTCTTAAACATATATTGAGATAATACCAATGCATTCGGTATTTTTTAAAGGAAAAAAAAAAAGTAAAGGATATAAGTTCGGAGGAAAAATAAAAATATTTAATCGCTGCAATTTGATCCGTCGTTGGGGGCAACTTGGCAATTAGATATTGTTGTGCACAATCCATTCAAAGGCCGAAGCCCAAGGAGAACCGGTCCAGTCAAAAACGCTTGCCCGATTGTTGGAAAAGTCCAATAGAGAGTTTGAACTTTCTTCTTTATACATATATATACTCCATCCGTCCCGCATATAGGCCATCATTCCTTTTTGTTCGTCCCCAATTATATTTTTTTTATTGAGAGTATTAATTATACAAAAATAGACTATACTATATTAAAAGACGATTGTAAAAGAGAAAATATAAAACTGAAATATAGAACTTGCATACCTTGTGAAGGTCATAGAGCTACAATATATATACACCAAGTTTGCTGCTTCTAGAAACCTCAACTAACCAACTAACTTCTCAACAAACTCCTAACTAACTAACTGTACATCTAACAGCTAATGTAACAGTATCTTCAATACACCCCCTTCAAACCAAGCCATGGGAAGTACTAAGAGAAAACTTGCGACAAAGAAATTTAAAACGGTTTACAGACAAAGGTTTAGTTAGGATATCAGCAATTTGATCTTCTGACGGGACAAAACGAACTTCAACTTCCTTGTTGTGGATCTTCTCACGAATGTAGTGAACATCTACTTCGATATGCTTAGTACGAGCATGAAACACCGAGTTAGAGGCCAAAGAGATAGCACTGACATTGTCACACCAGAGAATAGATGGATCAACAAGAGACAGACCAAGCTCAGAGAAAAGAGACTTAATCCAAATAAGATCCATAGTAGCAGTGGCTAAGACACGATAATCGGATTCCGTACTACTGCGGGCAACCACATCTTGTTTCTTGGAACTCCAAGTGATGAGATTCGAACCAAGGTAAACACAAAAACCTCCAGTGGAACGACGATCATCAAGAGAGCTAGCCCAATCGGCATCCGCAAAACCATGAAGTTGCATCTTGGTAAAGGGCTGAAACAGAAGGCCTTGAGAAAGAGACCCTTTAATGTAACGAAGAACCCTTTTGCAGGCACCCCAATGCTGGATAGTAGAAGCATGCAAAAACTGACTTAACTTGTTTACGATGAAGGACAGATCAGGCCGGGTCAAAGTGAGATATTGAAGGGCACCTATAGTGCTTCTGTAGAGAGTAGGCGGGGAAAATGATCACTATCGCAAAGAGAGAGCTTCGAGTTTTGCATTATAAGAAATTTGTCATAGGGCTTGGAATCCGACATATTAGTTTTCTTCAGGATATCAGTGGCATACTTAGTTTGGTTAAGCAAAATACCAGCAGACAACTTGTGAGTTTCAATTCCCAGAAAGTAATGAACTTCCCCCAAATGTTTCAGTGCAAAAGTTTTGTTCAACTGCTGAATAATGGAAAGCACAGAACTATGATCATCCCCTGTGAGAAGTATATTATCAACATAAACAAGAACCAAAACAAGATGAGGCCCAGTCTTTAGAAAAAACAAGGAAGGATCTAACATAGAACTTTTGAACCCGATGGACATGAGAAAGTCTTTTAGCTTGTCATTCCAAGCCTTTGGAGCTTGTTTCAACCCATAGAGAGCCTTAGTCAATTTGCAAACATGATGGGGCCTCAAAGAATCAACAAAACCAACAGGCTGAGACATATACACTGTTTCATTAATATCTTCATTAAGAAACGCATTGTTTATATCCACCTGTTCAATTTTCCAACCTCTGGCAGTAGCTAATGAAAACATAAGCCTGATGGTGATAGGTTTGACAACTGGGCTAAATGTTTCAAAATAATCAATACCAGGCAATTGTTGAAAACCTTTAGCAACTAAACGAGCCTTTAACCTATCAACTGTACCATCTGAGTGATATTTAACTCTGGAAACCCATTTATGATCAACAATCTGCATATGAGGAGAGGGAGGAACTAAGTCCCAAGTGTGATTAGAGATTAAGACATTGAACTCAGCTTGCATAGCACTTTTCCACTGGGGATCAGAGAGAGCCTCACTAATTGATTTTGGTTCAGAAACAGATGTGAGAGCAATGAAGATTTTAGGTTTATGGATACCTGCTCTAGCTCTAGTGATCATGGGATGAATAGGAGCAGGAGAGGGTGAGGGAATGGGCAAATGAGAGATAGGTGGAGAATGAGGAGCTGGAACAGGAGGAGGGATGATAGAAGTACTTGGAGCAGAAGAGGGAACAAAAATGGTTTGTTGTGCCAAGAACTTAGGGGGAATAGGTGTGGCAGAGACAGACCTGGGAGATGGAGACTGAGAGACTGAGGGAAACAACGAGGGATAGGGAAACTCAAGTTCATTAAAATTGACAGTTCTACATATATAGATGCGGCCAGATGGATGTAGACATTTGTAGCCTTTGTGTAGGGGGATATAGCCAAGGAAAACACATTTAGATGATCTAAATTGAAGTTTGGAATGAACATAAGGCCTTAGAAAAGGAAAACAAGAACAACCAAAAGCTTTAAGGAAAGAATAATCAGGAGTATATTTGAAAAGATACTGAAAAGGAGATGGATTGTGGAGAACAGGAGTAGGTAACCTGTTAATGAGAAAGACTGCACATTCAAAAGCATCCCACCAATACTTATAAGGAAAATGTGCACCAACAAGGAGTGTGAGGCCCATATCAGTGATGTGTTGATGTTTTCTCTCAGGGAGACCATTTTGTTGGTGTGTATATGGACAAGGGTGACGTATTTGAACACTTAAGTAGTGAAGAAAAGTGGCATAGTCATATTCACCCCAAAGTCAGATTGAAAGGCTTTTATTTTAGTATCAAATTGTCTCTCAGCAAGAAGAATAAAATGTTTTAAACATGAAAGGGCATCACTTCTGATGTGCATAGGATAGATCCACGTGTATCTAGTGAATGCATCTACAAAATGAATATAATATCTGAAGCCATGAGTAGATGGTGTGGAAGCAGACCCCCATACATCAGAAAAAATTAAATCAAAAGGAGCTAGAGCATGAGAGACAATTGATGAAAAAGAAAAACTATGTAATTTGCCAATATTACAATCATCATAAAAAGAATTATGTCTTACAGAGAATGGCTTATTCAGAATTTTTAGTACAGCAGAAACAACAGCAGGACATGCATGTCCTAACCTTTTGTGCCACAAGAACTGATCACTAGAAGACTCAGTATTGGAAACAAAATAACATGGAGAATTACTGAAGGATGAAGAAGACTTCAGTTTCCGAGGAAGAAGTTGGTTGAGATCCATGTGATAAAGACCTCCTTTAAGAGTTCCTCTCAGCAGGATTTGATGTGTGTTTTTGTCCTTGACAAAACAAGAAGATTTGTGAAATTCAATATACACATTATTGTCATTGGTAAATTGAGAAATGCTCAGCAAATTTTTTGTGATTTAGGAACATAGAGGATATTGTGTAATAGAAAAGGCTTGTGAATTGTGGGAGATGGAATGAAAGAGGAACCAATAGAGGAAATATGAAGAGATGAACCATTCCCAACAGTTAACTCCTCAGAGCCAGTGTAGGGTGAATGAAGGTTGAGGTTGCCAAAATCCGAAGTCACATGTGTTGAGGCTCCACTATCAACGAACCAGTTGCCATCATTCAAAGGTGCAACAGAGGAATAATTCCGGTAGGGAGAAGGAGGACTTCCAAGAATAGAAGGAGAGCCTCCATGAGATCCATCCATACCATAAGAAGCACCTGAAGATATACTTGAGCAAGAGGGAGACATAGGAGACGCGGCGGGCGAGAGCACCATGAGAAGTGGAACCAGAAAAATGTGGAGTAGGAAAAGCAGCAAGATGATCCTGAGCAGAGTTGAAATTTAAGCCTTGGAGCGTGGAATCAAATCTTTTGAAACACTTCGAGGCTATGTGATTTGCTTTACCACAGATTTGACAAACCACACGATTTCTACCAAACCGACCTCTACCTCGTCCTCTAAAAAAACTACCTCGAGGAGGAAAACCTTCAGGAGCTCTCTTAGGCAATCCATTGAACATTACATTTGCAGAAGGAGATTGAAATGGAATATCAATAGAAGGAGTAACACTTTGAGATGACTGCTGAATACGCATCTCATGAGTCTATAGCGTATATTGAGCATCTTGTAAAGAAATATCACCAGATCTAGAACTAAGAATAACAATAACAGCCTCATACTCACTACCACATCCAGCCAATATGTATGAAATCAGATCCTCATCAGATATAATTTTTCCAGCAGCATGAAGATTGTCAACAATACTACGCATTTTTAAGAAATATTCTTCAATAGTTAAATCACCTTTCTTCGTGTTGAGTAGTAAATTTCGGAGATGCATAACACGAGCCGTGGACTGAGTATGAAAGAGAGATTCCAAAACAGACCATAGCTCAGCAGAAGAAGTGCACCTGGAGACATTGTAACGACCCGCCTTCCAAATCGACGACTGTCTCCACAAACCAACACGAGTCTTTCCAGCGCGCTTTGTCCTCACTCACGCGCACCCTGAGAGCAGCTTCCCAGGGGGTCACCCATCATGTTATTGCTCCGGGCCAAACACGCTTAACTTCGGAGTTTTTACATGATGAGCACCAGAAAAGAAGATGCATCTTGTTGATATGAGTAGTACCTATCAAATCTTTTAAGCTCTCTCAATCGTATAGTCCCATACCTACACGCTTTGAGAATCTCCTCTTCTTCGGGTGTGGGATCGGTTCATTCATGTCCCCTCCGCCTAGAAACTGCCGCGGAGCCGCTCTTTGTCCGTGTCTTCTTGCACCGGCGATCACTCCCCGTCCTCTTCGGGCCCTGGCATCACAAGCCCACCAACTTCCGCTTGGTTCGTCCCCGAACCACACCTTACCAGGAGAGGTCCCGCGATACTATCTGTACTGCTGCGCTTCCGGATCGGCGACTTTCCCCAAAACCAACACGAGTCTTTTGAGTCTTTTGTCGCCATTTGTCACTCACTCACGCGCGAGAGCCACTTTCCGGGGGTCACCCATCATATAATTGATGTGGGCCAAGCACGCTTAACTTGAGTTTTTATATGATGAGCACCGAGAAAAGAAGATGCATCTTGTTGATATGAGTAGTACACTATCAAATCTTTTAAGCTCTCTTCAATCGTATAGTCCCATACCTCACAGTCTCTCGAGAATCTCCTCTTATTCGGGTGTGGGATCGATTCATTCATTCATGTCCCCTCTGCTGGCTTTGCCAGAGCGCTCCTTGTCAGTGTCTTCTTGCACGCGATCACTCCCGTCCTCTTCGGCCCGGGCGTCACAAGCCCACCAACTTCCGCTTGGTTCGTCCCCGAACCACACATAACGCCCCGCCTTTCGGATCGACGACTTTCCCCACAAACCAACACGAGTCTTTCAGTAGCGCTTTGTCTCACTCATGCGCGCCTGAGCCGCTTCCCGGTCACCCATCATATAATTGTTGTGGGCCAAGCACGCTTAACTTTAGAGTTTTTATATGATGAGCACGAGAAAAGAAGATGCATCTTGTTGATATGAGTAGTACTATCAAATCTTTTAAACTCTCATCAAGTATATAGTCCCATACCTACACATCTCGAGAATCTCCTCTTATTCGGGTGTGGGATCGGTTTATTCATTCATGTCCCCTCTGCTGAAGCTTTGCCGAGCCGCTCCTTGTCCGTGCTTTCTTGCACGGCGATCACTCCCCGCCCTCTTCGGCCCGGGCGTCACATGCCCACCACGCTCCGCGTGCAAAAAGCACGGACAAGGAGCGGCTCTGGCGGGCTTCTAGCGAGAGGGGACATGAATTAACCGATCCCACACCCGAAGAAGAAGGAGATTCTCGAGATCGTGTAGGTATGGGACTATACGATTGAGGAAAGCTTAAAAGATTTGATAGTACTTACTCATATCAACAAGATGCATCTTCTTTTCTGTGCTCATCTCGTAAAAACTCGAGTTAAGCGTGCTTGGCCCGGAGCAATTGTGGGATGGGTGACCCCTGGGAAGTCGCTCTCGAGTGCGTGGTGAGTGAGACAAAACGCTACTGGAAAGACTGTGTTGGTTTGTGGGGAGAGTCGTCGATCCGGAAAAGCGGCCGTCTGAGATGGTATCAGGCGGGACCTCTCTCCTAGTATGGTGTGGTTCGGGGGCCGAACCAAGCGGGAAGTTCGTGGGCATGTGACGCCCGTGGTCCGAAGAGGGGGGGAGTGATCGCCGGTGCAAGAAGGCACGGACAAGGAGCGGCTCTGGCAGCTTCTAAGGCGGAGGGGCCATGAATGAATGAATCGATCCCACACCCGAATAAGAGGAGATTCTCGAGATCTGTGTAGGTATGAGACTATACGATTGAGAGAGCTTAAAAGATTTGATAGATGACTACTCATATCAACAAGATGCATCTTTTTTTCTTCGGGTGCTCATCATATAAAAACTCGAAGTTAAGCGTGCTTGACCTAGAGCAATTATATGATGGGTGACCCCCCTGAAGGAAGGGCTCTCGCGAGTGCGCGTGAGTGAGAGCGACAAAGCACTGGAAAGACTCGTGTTGTTTGTGAGGAAAGTCGTCGATCCGAAAAAATGCGGCGTCTGAGGCATATGACCTAACATCGACTCGAAATCGTAGATAGTAGCCAACCGAAAAGAAACTGATCACGTCTTTGCCAATTTTGAGATTGAATGTCCATCGGAGAATCAGTAGCACCATCGGAAGAACTCGGAGAAGGTTGAGAAGGAGTGGAACCAAGAAGAACACTATCAAAAGCATGAGCTCTGATATTTGACAGAATTTGCGTACACCAGAAAAAATAGTTAGAGCGATCTAGACGAATCGAGATAGGCGCAAAGGTAGGAAGAACCAGAGGAGAGATAGTCGTCGACGCAGGAGCCATCGGAGCAATCACCGGAGAAGATGACCGGAGAGAGAGAGAGAGCAGCGAAAAAAGAGTGAGACCAAGATGGCTCAGGATACCATGTTGAAAGACGATTGTAAAAGAGAAAATATAAAACTGAAATATAGAACTTGCATACCTTGTGAAGGTCACAGAGCTACATTATATATACACCAAGTTTGCTGCTTCTAGAAACCTCAACTAACCAACTAACTTATCGACAAACTCCTAACTAACTAACTGTACATCTAATAGCTAATGTAACAGTATCTTCAATATACTACCCTTATTTAATTCACTTTACTTGAGACTAACAATGATATATTTTGACTTAATGCCACGGCAAAGTAGGAAAAATATGAAAAAAAGAATATGATCTCAATTATATTTATTAAGATTTCTTAATATATAACATGTGAAATAGTCTATTTGTCTGTCTTACTAAGATTAAGGGAGTACTTTTTTTGTTCTTTTGAGTGCATATCTCATAAAATGAGGATGATGTGAATCGAACCTCAAATATGATATGTATTTGTGAGTTTTAACCATTTACAAGCTGCATGTATTATTTTTTTGTCGAATGATAGTATTTTATTATAACAACTCAAAAATTAAAATTACAACTACAATCGTAGCCTACGGGCTAAGAGCCGACATGACTAACTAAAAGCCAAGCGGGGAATTGGTAAGACCAATTCAAATTCACAACATGAACTTAAAAGCCTACCCACCCGAACTAAATCACTCCACGTCGGAGACTTGGACTCACTGAGATCGGAGACGTAACATATTAAAAAAGCGAAACCGGGCACGAGCAACCACGACATCTTTGCGAACGAGAAAAAAATTGATCCGCCTATGAGTTTCGCAAATCAACCGGAAAAAGAAAATACAAACAAAATAAGAAAACAACAACTATAGCTAAAAAACGAGAGAAAAAAATACAAAAAATTGCCTCTACCTCACCCAACTCTACTGTTGCAGTCCATCATCTACTCAGCTCCGAGACACCTCCGTGGAGCTCCGACCCGCTATCACCCTGGAACGAAAATATCGGTCACCTCCGAATATCACAAGGAACCACCATCGTCTGCCCTCCAGCAGAAAACATGGAAGGGGAGGGGGAGGGGTGAGGGTGGCGGCTGTGGTTGGGGAGGGAGGGGAAAATGATATTAGGTTTGAGTTTTTTTTGGGTTAGAGAGAAAGGAGAGAAAAGTTAAGTTAGAGAGAGGTTAGGTGTGGAAGTCTTTAGCTGCAAGTATTAGTAGACTAGAGCTCTTCAAGCAAAAATTAAGAGTTTGTTCGTTTTGCTTTGGAATTTTTTTTTTCAAAATAATTATACATTAACACACTCAAATAAATGATCCCTTTCCTAAAAGAATCTCACATCACGAAGTCTAGACATTTTCCGAGTAAGTCGGTTTATCTTCACACTTTTTTTTCTTTCCCTTTTAACGTATTAAAACAGAAAAAGAAATAATAAAAAATGATTGGCAAAGCAGATTAGTTGATAACGTCTATCGCATTATGTTGGTCTTTTTTGGCTTTCGGGTCTTCATTACAGAAAGCGCAAAGCAGATTCGCCATAGCATAAAAGAAAAAAAGGGATGATATATTGATATATATATGATGCAACTTCAGATAAATGTGATATATCTTGCGACTGGTTAGGGACCCAAATGGACCGGGTACATTAGAAAATTATTTTTAAGATTAATTTAAGTGATAATTAAATTTGGTTTCGACAGATTTTAATTGGATTGAACTAAATTATCTTTCACTAATCAAATCGAACTATAGGCCATTTTTAAATTTTATCGAATGTAAAAATATATATTGCCAATCAAATTTGAGAATGTTCTTATAGTTTTTTTTTTTTAGAAATTTTATTTCCCTGTTCATGCATCTATATGCATTTACTCGTAAAATTATTGGCTCAAAATTACCATTCCGTACTTACTAAAAGAATGAAGGTTCACGACTTCGGTTTATTATATGCCAAGTGGGTAGCTATACACTTGGGCGCATGGGGTGAACTCCACCCATGACTTCATGCTAAAAAAAAGATAAGAATAAAGGTTAGGGCTGCAAATAAACTAGGTCGCTCATATACTATTCAGAGCTCAACTTGATAAAAGTTCATCTGGGCTCCTTTAAGGAGGCTCATTAAAATGAATGACGTAAACTCAAACTTAACACTATTCAACTTGTTAGCTCGCGAACAAACTCGTTAGTAAATTCATGAATTACCTCGTATAATTTAAACTAATAGTTTGGCTTATTTAATCTTTAAATGCTTCTTTATGATAAATATAAAATAAACTTATTTGCTCGCATAAAGTTATAGATTTTAGTAGATATTATGGGTTTTAGAAATACATAATTTTATTTTGTAATAAATAGAAGAATAATTTAATTTATGACTGATATTTACTATATTCATTTAGACTTGATGTAGCTCAAAAAAGCTCGTGAATCATTATTATATTTCATAAATTTAGCTTAAGCTCGACTTGATAATAAATTAGTCAAGCTTAAACTCTCAAAAGCTCGGCTTGGCTCGGCTCGAATATTCGATTCGATTCAGTTCGATTGTTCCCTGCTAGCTTTTCACAAAACATGAAAATAATGACTAAATACATATTAATAATGTCATTTGTACGAAATATAAATAATTAATTACATGTTGAAACTTTTATAATCTTTAAAAAAAATGATTCTTGAAACTTCTTTCACACGTTGCTTTCCATTTTAGATTATAAAAAAAAAATTGAATTGAAAAAAACTAGTTTTATAAATCAAACAGAAACAGCCACATGGAAAAACTCAGAGAAGAACAGTATTACATGTTTGTGTTGCCTTTTGTGCTAGAAAATGAGCAAACACGTTCTTAAACCTAATATTGTGACTACAACGGTTTCATTTAATATATTGGTACATTGAATATTATTAATATACGGAATCGAACCTAAACGAATAATACTACACTTTTTTTTTAATCAAATAATTACATGTCATTACATCACATATAGTCTATAGATATGTTCAACTAACAATTAATTAGTAATAAAATATCAACAATTAATAAGTACCACAACCAACAATCAATCAAACACTAATTAAAATAGACAAAATTTAATTGAGGCACATACAGAATGTGCCGCTTCAAAAAAGAGGTCAACAAATGTTCTAAATCTTCGGGAGGATGGAGGAGAACTTGCATGTGTGTGGCTTTCGATCTTGGCGAGATCACGACTAGTTGAGATAACCCGCACTTCAAATCCTCCACGAAACTACAGGCGGCGAAGGCGGTGGGGCGCCGAGGATGGGGTTCATCATTTTAAAAAAGAGGTCAATAAATGTTCTAAATCTTTGAACGTGGTTTCCCTTTTCCTACAGATCAATTATATTGCGGTTCACGTTGCTCCTTTACTTTTTATGTTTTTTATAACTCAGCTTCTACTTTACGTTTGACTATGATTGATGACAGTAACTCCGCCTCTTATTGCTGCAACAAAAGTAAGACGCAGGATTTGCACAAACTAACATATGTTATGTTAAGAGTCGACGCGTGAATCGCATCCTCGATAAGAATAATAATTATGCCCGATCCTTTATATCTAATAATAATTGATCTCTCCTAAAATTGAACCCACACAGATGCTATTCGGTATGAGTTTTTACTTTCCACCGAATCTTCATCGGCTCGCATAGTTGGTCTTTTACTTACCTGAATCTCATATTGCTCAACTTATATGGGTATTCCCTACACCAAATAATTTTAACAAATTAATAACTGAAAGCTTGTGAGTGTCAAGATTTTTATAGGTTTTCTTTTCGGATTTTACAAAAATATATGAAATTATTAACTTACTGTTTTTATATATATTTTTTGTACGTAAAATGCTGTTTATTCGAAAGTTATTGATTGTAATTAACCATTATTTGTTATCCTTTTTTATGCAAGTTTTCTAGATGGGTCATTTATTTTACTTTGATATTTCTTCTCGTATTATGCATTACAAATATATTCAGTGCGTAAACATTTTCTTAACATTTGATATGAATTTTATATACTTATTGTGTATTTATAAAATAAAATATCAATTTTAAATAAAAAAAATTATCTCACTCGATTCATTTTAATAAGGGGCAGAAATGAATTTTCAATTGATAAGAAATAGTTTAATTTATTTTTCAACTTTAAAAAAGAGATTGCGAAGCGTGACATGGACAGAGCAGCTCAGGGTCAGCTGCTCCGTTATTTCCATTACTCTGAGAAATTTAGTTCGGAGAATATATATTTTTTGTTTGTATTATTCTTCTTCTGCGAATAGTAAAGACATATGGGGAATAATATATCTGATGCTTCTTGGAACAACACTCTCACATCATAAACCCGCGCTTTTATTTTATTTACAGATAAGCCACTCTCACGCTTTTATAATTTATGGCAATGGCAATTGTCTCGTACGGAATCGACCGTCCAGCGTTTATCAATTATCATTTATCAGGCCTTTTATTTTTTTGTTGATAGATAACCCAGCCACTGCGCATTACGCCTAACTACGCCTCCTCGGGTAAGAAAACAATTATGTTCGACCCCCCAATCTACTAATAACGATCTCTCCCCAAATCGAGCAATTTGATGGAGCAGGGATATGAACCTCTGACCTCCACCCTACAAAACAATTTGATGGAGCAGGGATTTGAACCCCTGACCTCCATCCCACAATTGATTGTGGTGGTCAGGTGGGCTAAGCCACCTGGTTTATGGATAAGGGTGTCAATTTAGGACCCGACACGCAAACCCAACACGAACCTAACACGAAATTAATGGGTATGGGTCCAGGCTTCGTGGGTCCGGGTTGTAATTGGGTCGGACCCGACTAACCTGTCAATTAAACAGGTCGGGTCCGGGTCAACCTACTATGACCCGTTTAACCCGTTTGTGAATTAAAAAGTAAATTAAGTAAATAACTAATTGTAAGAAAAAATAACAAATAAGACATATCTTTAAAACTCAAATTATAAAACCTCCTTAATTATGTATTTGTTATTATTTTGCATGTCTTTTTAATATTGTCCTCAAAATCTGATTAGTATGTTATGTTATTTATGCAATTATATTATTTCTTTTTGTATGTTGTGAATTGTAAATTTGTAATATTGGTTATCGATCGAATAATGTATGGTAGTGATTGATTTTGGAAAAAACAAATTTATTCAGTTAAAACTATTAAATGTATATTAAAATAATTTTATTAGACGGGTTAAGTGGGTTGGGTCCGGGTTACCTGTGAAAAAGCAGGTTGGGTCCGAGTTCAAGATTCTGACACGAATAATTAAACAGGTCGGGTTCGGCGGCTATTTCTGACACGCGAACCTGCGAACCTGAACCCACGAACCCGGACCCAACTCAAATTGACACCGCTAGTTATGGACTTATGGTTGAAGGGTCAAATCTCATATAATGTTGAAAAATAAGTTTAAAACAATTATTATTTTTCATGTGAAAAAAATTGTGTTTAGATGAACGATTGAAAATTAAATTTTATATAGATTTGATGCGTCCACTTTCAACAATTTTATATAGATTTGGTGCGTCCACTTTCAAAAAAATTAAATTGAGTAGTTTTGAATTAATTTTTATGCGTAAATAATTGTAAAATTGATAATGGTGCGTCCACTTTCAACATTTTAATTTAAATATATGTTTTTATATATGTGAGCTATCATTTTCAATTTTCTCATAAACATCTTAAATCTATAATTCAAACACTATTATATTTTCCTGAATAGTATATATTAGCTAATTTAACAATATTTGTACATAATCAATAATTAGGAATCGACGTTACCTTTTGATTAGGCAGTGGATAAATCAATCGATTCGATTTTATGTGAGCCCTTTTTCTTTAATGACTCATCTACTAGTTTCCTTCTGGTGATGCATCTTGTTCTTATCTTGATCGAGCAATCCTATAAATGGTGTACAACAACTTCCTTCTCATACCACGAATGATGTATGACAAATAGAGCTGACAATGGATCGAGCCTGCCCGGTCCGAGCCCATCGGGGTTTTGAGAAATTTCGGGCCAGTTCGGGCCGCAGAAATGTTTGGCCCATCTCAGCTCATATATGTACTTTGTGTATAAAAATGTTGGGCCAGACAAAAAAGTCGGGCAAACACCGATCCATCGGGCCAAATAGACCCGACTTTTTCGGTCCTAAAAAACATGGTCCATCCGCCCTAAACTCGAGTCGGTCATGTGTTGGGCTTAATTTTGTCACCTCTAATGACAACGTCCTTTTCGCTCCAATCAATCTACCACCGAATAAATATTTGGTAATGCTCAAAGAAGATAACCGTTGAGAAAAAATTTATGAGAGATTATTTTTAGTTGTATATACACGTGTCATTCAGTTAAGCAAATGGAATAAAAATCCGATCCTTTTTTTTCAATTAGGCCTATTATTACAGATATTCGAATACGGATCTCTTCATTGAAGAGTAATATCCGTGGCCACGGGGCTAACCCAATATTTTATAAATTTGATCCATGTTATCCAACCATAGTAGTGAAATTTGGAACGTTAAAACAGTGACGTCCGTACACGTGAGAATTAAATGAGTTCTTTTTGTCTAGTTTTTAGAATAGTAGAGAATTAAAATAGTTTTTTTAGGGAGAGAATTATCAGAGTTGAGCGAGGGAAATTACACGCCAGGGAGTGGGCCCACACGTTTACCCAGGGGCATTTACGTGGTAACCTCATTAATGAAGGGCATTTGTTGAACTCCACAGCTATATATAATAAATCCAACTCCGTTAAACACCATATTTTATCACTCCAACAGAAAACGAAATCCCTCTTCCACATCTCTTCTCTGCCATCGTATTTGAAAATTCAGAACTCCACAGAAATCATTTCAAAGGTATGTTGTGCTAATTCAACCTCATCTCTGCTTCAACATTTTTGTTTCAGTTTAATTTAAGTATCCAAATTAATTAGAGGGTAAGTTTCATGTTTTAATTTTTGTGCATGTTTAGCTGTAGTTTTATTTTGACTCTTTAATTGGGCAATAGATTTGTAGCAAAACTGTTTTTCCTTGGATTATGATTTATGAACCTGATTTTCTGTAGCTTGGTTGGGGAGGGGGCTCAGTTTGTGAAATTAGACTTTTGTGTAAATTAGACGCTTCACTAATCTTGTGAAAGTTGAGATCCAGTTTGAAATCATCGTTCGTCTGAGTAAATAAATTGTGGATAATTAAAATAAGGTCGTGCTGCTAGGTTGTGGGTGATAAATTAAGTAAAAGTAAAAACAAAAGGTAAATTCCCCTTACTGATGATGTAGTGGTTGTATTAAATGCAATTTTTTTTTCTTTATCCGGAACCTTCCTTTTCCCTTCTCCCTTGTAGTTGGATGTGTTTAGCAAGCTACTAAAGATAATTGGTATGTTGATAACCTTGTATGGAATTTGTAAACTCCTATGTGAGACCTAAGATAATTTCCCTTTCCTTGTCCATATGACCTTGTTGTCAAAGAAAGGAGTAAGTTATATATGAATTGTTGTTACCTTATCTGTTTTTTGCCTACCTGCCTGTGTTAGCTAGTGTATTGTATTCGCCACATTAGTTCTTTACGATAGGTTTCATTATTGCTACTAAACTTGACGGTTGCTTGTACTTGATATTTCTTGCAATTTTTCTTTCTTGTTAAGCCACCAACAAAGAGTTTGTAAGAATTTTTGCTGTTTAACTTGATACAAAGACTTGTTGGTTGTTGAAAAGCATTAACCCCTTCTTCTTTCAAATGGCAGATTTTGTTGGTCTTCGTATTAAGCCATAAAGGTGTCCACAAATCGACTTCTTTGAGAGGTAGTTGATGCTATCTTTTCTTGAGATGCAAGCAACACAGGAATTTCAAACATCTTCTGGGGTCCACAATTTTTACCATCAGCCTGTGCAACAGATTGATCCATATCGTTTTTCGAATTTTCAAGGTTCGAACGACTCAACTCATGGTAGAAGCAAGGGGACTCAACTCCCGTTCCAGACTTACACACAATTCCACACTCTGGATTCAACACCAGCAACTGATTGTGCTGTCTACAATTCACCATTAGCTGTAAGCGTCTCTTCCAATAGGAGCCCTTTTTCTCCACAATGTTCTCATTCATACACATCGGACTTCCATCACTCGTCCGATAACACTTATGGTTCACCCTTGAGTGGTTCTTCTTTGGTCGATGACGAAAACAAGTTGATGCATACACTATGGGCATTGAAGAACGGATTGCTGGGACCTGAATGTGATATTGATTACAGCGGCTCATTAAACAGTCTAGTCATGCAAACTTCTTCCTTCACTAAGTACGACAAAATCCTGGAAATGGCCCCACGCATGGACCTAAAACAATTGCTCATCGCCTGTGCTGAAACTGTGTCTGAAGCTGATACTCTATCTTTGTCTGAAAGAAAGGTAGCAATAACAGCTTCAGAAGCTCTCATGGACATGTTAGAAAAAAGGGTGTCTGTATCTGGTGAACCTTTACAGAGATTAAGTGCATACTTGCTGGAAGGGCTTAGAGCAAGATTGTTATCATCTGGTAGCATAATTTATAAAAAATTGAAGTGCAATGAACCAAAAGGTTCCGAATTGATGTCTTACATGCATGTGCTTTACCAAATCTGCCCTTACTACAAGTTCGCGTATATCTCTGCTAATGCTGTCATTGGCGAAGCCATGGAAAATGAAAACAGAATCCACATAATCGATTTCCAGATCGCGCAGGGCAGCCAGTGGGTGTCCTTCATTCAGGCTCTCTCGCGTCGGCCCCGTGGCCCCCCACATATTCGCATTACGGGCGTCGATGATTCTGAGTCGGCTTATGCTCGAGGCGGAGGACTACAGTTAGTTGGCGAGAGATTAGCCCAAGTAGCCGAGTCATGTGGAGTACCTTTCGAGTTCCACGGCGCGGCAATGTCAGGGTGTGAGGTGCAACTGGAGAATCTTCAGGTACAACATGGAGAAGCCTTGGCCGTAAACTTTCCCTACATATTACATCACATGCCGGACGAGAGCGTGAGCACTATGAATCATCGTGATCGCCTTCTTAGACTGATCAAAAGCTTGTCCCCGAAGGTTGTGACACTCGTCGAACAAGAATCCAACACGAACACAACTAATTTCTTTCAACGATTTTGCGAAACCCTGGATTATTACATGGCGATGTTCGAGTCCATAGACGTAGCGCGTCCGAGGGAAGACAAGCAGCGTATTAACGCGGAGGAACACTGCGTGGCGAAGGATGTTGTCAACATAATAGCTTGTGAGGGGAATGATCGGGTGGAGAGGCATGAGCTTTTTGGTAAGTGGAGATTGAGGCTATCAATGGCTGGATTTTCTCCAATCCCATTGAGCTCATCAGTTAGCAATAGTGTAAGGGGTATGTTGAAAGAATATAGCTCAAATTACAGACTAGCTGAGGGCAATGGTGCTCTGTATCTTGGATGGAAAAACAGAGCGTTGGTAACATCTTCTGCTTGGAGATGATTATCAAAGAGAAAAAAGAAAAATAGGAACTTTGGGGTATAATCATAATAGTGTAGTTTTTTTCTGTAGTTTTACCTGAGTAATGTAAATCCTTGCTGTTATTTGAGCATTTTTTATGTTATTATTGTTCATTTACACTTTACTCTTTCTTTACTGTATCCTTTTTAATAATTTTGGAAGAATTGACCATACTTTTGCCGTGAGAACTGAGAATCCTTAGACCATCTCCAACCCAACTTTAAAACCCACACCAAAACACCAAATATCTAAAAAACACCCTCCAACCCAACTCTAAACATCACACCAAATTTGGTGTAATGAATAGTGTTACACCAAATTTGGTGTAACACTATTCCTTTACACCAAATTTGGTGTAATACAAATATTCCCTCTTTGCCCTCCAATTTCTTCTACTTCAAGCTTTTAATTCCTATTGTATCCTATATTTGATATATAATTCATTTGTAACATGGTTTTAGTTATTTAAATTTTGTATATAATTATTATTTTGGATGAACAATAGTTAATATTTACCAATAAATTATTATAAACTAAACTTAAAATTTTGATAAACTAAAATAATTAATAAACAAAATTATAATTTAATTAAAAAAGCATCAAAGTCTATCATAAAATACAAAACACTAACATTATAATTAAACTTGAAATTTAAAAAACAAAATACCAAGCAAACTAAATTCCTAATAGTAGATAATTTATGAGTAGATGATAGTGCAATTTAGTATTTTTATTTATTGTGATATTAGTTGTAATATTTATTTTGCAATATAATTAATTAATGTAATATTAGTTAAACATAAATTTTTATTTAGTTACATTAATAATAATAAAATATAAGCAATAGAAATAATTGCATAAACAAATAAATTTGCTATTCCAAAATGAAAAGAAAATATTAAAATATTCATTTGGTGTAAGATTTATTGTAGTGGGTTGGAGATGGGTTTTGTAAAATTACACCAAAACACCAAATTTGTTGTGATTTTCACGCCAAATTTGGTGTTATGGGTTGGAGATGCCCTTAGGTAGTTTCTTTTCAAAATTCCAATTTCCAACTGAACTGAAAACTAGTCATGTTTGTGGGAGCCTGACATTAGGTTCATCTAATGTGAAAAGGACAAATTGGTCTTAAATCTCTATTTATTTATTTTTATGGATCGATAAAACGTATGCAGCCAAATGATATAAGTGCTTTGCAAAACATATGCGAGTCCCTGTTCAGTGTTCCCTTGATCCTCCCAAATGCTTTAGGTATTTGTGAATGTCTTTGGAAAGGGCAAATGAAACAAAACATTACATGAATTAGTTCTGATAAAGAAGCTTTCATAGCTCAGTTGGTTAGAGCACCCGTTTAGTAAGCGGGAGGTCTTGAGTTCGACTCTCAATGAAAGCATTATCTCCATTTTGGAAAATACTTTTTTTATTTTTAATTTTTTAACAGGTATAAATAAGTTTTTGCTTTTAACTATTAAGTTTATTTCTGCAATTATATATTGTTTCTCATCTCTTATCCATATTTTTTCTCTTTCTCTGTTCTTTTTCTTTTTTAATAATTTAAACCATGTTATTGGCCTATTACATAGAATAATTCCAATTATCAACTTTGCTTCAAATTTTTTCTTCAGTTTATAATTTCATTTTTGTGCCATTCCATTGCTTTGTTTGTTTGAAAATAAAGGACTAGAAAAGTGGAATGATAAAATAGTCGGTGACGACCATCTCATGAATCTATTCCTTCTTCTTTTTATCTCTCTTTTTTTTCCTTAATTAAATAATGAATTAACATTTCCGTCAATTATGATTATTTCTCAATATAATATCACTTAATTTTTGTGGCACTTTATTCAAAGTTGCAAACACACCCAAGCTGCATAGCACGCCAACCACTAATTTGTCTAATCAATGATTCCACTTTCACTTCTTGAGTTCGACTCTCAATGAAAGCATTATCTCCATTTTGGAAAATACTTTTTTTATTTTTAATTTTTTAACAGGTATAAATAAGTTTTTGCTTTTAACTATTAAGTTTATTTCTGCAATTATATATTGTTTCTCATCTCTTATCCATATTTTTTCTCTTTCTCTGTTCTTTTTCTTTTTAATAATTTAAACCATGTTATTGGCCTATTACATAGAATAATTCCAATTATCAACTTTGCTTCAAATTTTTCTTCAGTTTATAATTTCATTTTTGTGCCATTCCATTGCTTTGTTTGTTTGAAAATAAAGGACTAGAAAAGTGGAATGATAAAATAGTCGGTGACGACCATCTCATGAATCTATTCCTTCTTCTTTTTATCTCTCTTTTTTTTCCTTAATTAAATAATGAATTAACATTTCCGTCAATTATGATTATTTCTCAATATAATATCACTTAATTTTTGTGGCACTTTATTCAAAGTTGCAAACACACCCAAGCTGCATAGCACGCCAACCACTAATTTGTCTAATCAATGATTCCACTTTCACACCCCATCGTTTTTCTTTTAACTCGAACTTTCTGCGCTACGCCCCACTATGACCCAAACAACAATGATTCGGCCCCACATTGTTGCCATCAAGGTAAACTGTAAATCGCGAGATGTGCATGAACTGACCGATGTTCGATGATGTATTATATGAATATGTGTGTGTGTGTTTGATTAACTTAAAAGAATACTTTAGTATAACAAGAGAGGAACTTATTCAATTTTGCATTTATAGTTAAGTTTTTCTTAAAAAAAAAAAATCAACCATAAGAATTGGGTAAAAAGTTTAAGCGTGTTGACTTCCTTAAACGTTTGATTTTCAAAACCTAGCTAAAACATGTATACCACTATATATATACTTTTTTGTAATTAATTTTCAAATTATTAATATCATTATTTACTACATGTTTGTACTAATTGAGAAACTATGCTTGTTTAATATTTATATGACATTTGTGAATACTGTCTGTAAACATATCTGTTGGAAAGCATGTTTTGATGACAGAGCATTTTTTGTTTTCTTCTCTTCTTATACTGAGTAGTAAATACTGCTAACTAGCATTTGTCTTTAGGTGCCTTATCTGAGTGCTCCAAAATTGTGAATCTTTTGCACAAAATTGAATCACTCTTAAAATGATAATGTCGTTCGAAAATTCTCTATAAATAGACGTTCTTCAGTTAAAATGCGTCTTTAAGTTATTTTTGTTATTTTTTTTCCTCTAAAGTTTAACATTGTTTTTCTTTGCTACCTGATCGGTTTGTGATCATAATTTCTTTTTTTATATATTTCCATTTATTCAATAAAATTGAGTCACTCTTAAATTTGTAAAAAATAATTAAATAGCTGTGAGGAGGTTATCACACGCGCGCGCGCGCACATATATATATATATATATATATATGTGGAAGAATGCTACTGTAAAAAATAGGAAAATTTTTGGTATAAAATATGGGTTTCTTGAAAAATAAATGTTTTTTTTTTTTGAAAACTTGAAAAATAAATGTTGGTTATATCATGTATGACATAATTGCATGTGCACTAAGCATTATTCCAGTGATTGATGAGTAGGCAAACAAGCAATTACTTCTGTCCATCACACATATCCCACTTTATTTTTTAATATTTTTATACCACTCTAAAATTTGAAATAAAATGATTTAAGAATATAATGATATTATATATCATTGATTAATTTTCAAATTTTTTTTTTTCACTCCACCTTAATTGTTACCAAATTCAATTGAGTGAATCAATTACACCAACACTTATTAAAATTAGTTAAGTAAAAAAGCCAAAACTACTTATATTTTAGATTTAATATCTTCCGACCAGTACCCTCCAACTTTTTTTTCTATTATTTACGCGATAAAAATGAGTAATAAATTTACGAGCTGCATATAATATTTTTTTATAGTTTTTCTTTATGACAAGAATTTTTTTGATAGTTCTAAAATCCTCAATTTTGTAATGTATAGCTTTTAAAACCTATCAATTCTTCCAAAAAAAAAAGATTTAAAAACTATATATCAATATATATTTTGTACTGCATACACACATTAATTGTTTAATTTTAAGAATAGATGTAGCATGTGAGAGGACAGAGCCGCCGCCGTGGATTTCATTTAGGGTTCGTCACTTGCCTCGCAACTATATATATATACATATATTCAAATTCAATTTGTGTCCAATCTTTTTTGTTACCCTTTTTCTTCTTTTATTTTCAATAAACCAGAAATTTTTCTTCACAGCATCAAGCAATTTGATGATACTTATCATGAGTAAATTTTGATTATCAACTAGTTTCGCTTAAAAAATTTACTTTAATATACTCACCAAGAGTTTCCTACAAAAATACAAGTTTTAGATTTGAATATTTACTTTATACAAATTTAAACCATGTTTCCTGGAAAATGGTCAATTAAAAGACAAACCTCAAATTCAAGTTACAACATGCCAACATTCAATTGCAATGCATGGAGCCAACATACGAAAGTGTGGTGAGACAAATGAAAACCTAAATAAAAAATTCATATAAGCTATAACTAATTTAATTTTTAAATTCTTAACATTGTTGTCTGTCGAACCGAAGACAGGATTGTTCAATTGAAAATTAGAAAAGACCTCAATCACAATGAGAATTGTGGAAATAAATTCTCAAAAATATTATACATATTAACTCCATCCGCTTCAAAATAAACTCGTATGACTAAATTTCACCTTAAATTTAAATATAAGTAACAAATTATTTAATGCGACAATTGCCACAATAAGTGTGAAAAGAAAATTGAATTTCATCGAGTATAATTAACAAGGACATCAAACTTGACCGCAAAAATTAGACTAATCCATGGCGAAAATCATTACACGTTTCATATATCCATCTTATTATGAAATGTGAATATAATAAATTCACTAATCCAATTTTAATGACCATAAAACACATTATTAAAGAAGATTTGCCATCAATCTCGAAAAGGACAACCTTGATAATGCAGCTGCAAAAACTATAAGGTAGAAAAAGAAAATACTTACAAAATGATGGGTCAAATGACAATTTATTAATTTAACATCCACTTATTTTCTTTTCTTTTTCCCCATACGAAAATTTCAAAAATCTATAAACAGAGCCTAGTCACCGATTCCATCTTCTCGTCTTCTACATTTCTTACACGAGAGGATAGCCAAAGAGCTCTCTTTCTCTCTCTAAAAAAATTATAGAAACTATATAAACACATAGTTACCCATTTTCGGATGTGAAAATCAATCTCCACGGGCCACACTATCTATCTTTTTTGCTATTTCACATAAAAATATACTACAAATATATCATATTTGGAAATTCTTAACAAAGACTGAATTTTAGTAAACAAGAATAAGAAAAAGAAAAAGAAAAGGGGGAGAAAAGAAGAGGGGCTTCAGTCCTCTGCTTGTATATCTATGCATCCTCTTAGATCTTGAATTTGAATTCATTTTTGTTCTGGGTTCTGTTTCTGGTAAAATATAAGCTGTTGTTTTTTTGATGTATTGTTCTTTTGTTGCTTGCTTCAAGTCAAGGTTTGAGTCTTGATCGGTTTTTCAGGTGTTTTGGTTTCTGGGTGCTTTTTATTTTCAATCTGTTAAAGATCAGATGGTCTCTTGTTGAACAAGAATTTGAGAATCGCCAGTTTTCTGTCTGTAAGGTATTGTTTTCTTTGCTCAATCTACATTATCATGTTTCGCAATGATTGGATTATATTTATTTGATGGATGGTTTCTTAATTGATTAAGCTATGCGAAATATGGAAATTGAATTGTAAATACTAAGTACTCTAGTGATCTAGCTTACTTGTTAGTGGATCCCTCTGTTTGTTTTTTTTTTTTTTTTTAACCTTTAATGGCTGGTTTTATTCTTTGATGATTGTGTAGTGGAAATATGGAGTTAGTGATAGTTGTTGATATACTCGAATCGTTTGGATATTATCGGAGATATATTGACTGCCAATTGATTGATTTATTGGCAATCAGCCAATCAGGTGTGAAGAGAATGGAAATGGAAGCAGGGAAGTTGTTCATTGGTGGGATTTCTTGGGACACCAGTGAAGAGCGTCTCCGAGAATATTTTCAAGCTTTTGGTGAAGTAGTTGAAGCTGTGATAATGAAAGATAGAACAACGGGCCGTGCCCGTGGTTTTGGTTTTATAGTCTTTGCCAATGCTTCTGTTGCTGAAAGAGTTGTTAGAGAAAGGCACATCATAGATGGTAGAACTGTAAGTCATGCATCCGTTTACTGATCGAATTTGCTGCCTCATTCTTTTGCAATTGATTTATGGAATTCAGTCGATTATATTCATCAAATCTACGACCTGATTGTGTAGTGTGTTTTTTTAGATCAAAATTTCTAAATGCTGATTAATCGACAATGGATATACCTGCTTGATGGCATTTCAGTTTATTTAAGACATTACTCCCATTGGCCCATATACATTAAGAAAAGCATATTATGGTTCATTTTGATTTTTTTTTTGTTGTTGTTGTAAAACGCGACATTTCAATGCAAGTACTGTAACAATTCAAATTGTATTTAATGTCTGAGTCTTTGATATCTGCCAGTGTGATGTTTGGTGTCGCTTAGGAATCAAGAAACAGATTGCAGAACAGGCTATTTCAACTAGCCAAATCCTAGCGCCTTCGTACATCTTAATAGTATTCTGGAAAACAGAATATTGTTGATTAAACCTGTGGAGAAAGAATTTTACATTATCATTCGCACCAGTGAATTTAAATATGGTGATGTTTATTAAAACTTTGCAGCAGGTAAATTTCTTTATTATCTTTCATTCATCAGGTAGAGGCAAAGAAGGCTGTTCCTAGGGACGACCATCAAAACTTCAACAGAAACAATGGCAGCATTCACGGGTCCCCTGGTCCAGCCCGTACGAAAAAGATATTTGTCGGAGGTTTAGCATCCACAGTCACCGAAAGTGACTTCAAGGGGTACTTTGATCAATTTGGAACGATAACAGATGTAGTGGTGATGTATGACCACAACACACAAAGGCCTAGAGGTTTCGGGTTTATAACTTATGATTCCGAGGATGCAGTCGATAAAGTTTTAGTGAAAACCTTTCACGAACTTAATGGGAAAATGGTCGAGGTTAAGCGGGCCGTTCCAAAAGAGTCATCTCCTGGCCCAACACGCAGCCCATCAAACTATGGTCTGAATCGAGCGGGCAGTTTGCTTAATACTTATTCTCCAGTACATAATCCAAATTCGACGGGTGGCTATGGAATGAGAATGGATGGTCGATTTAGTCCTGTAACCGTTGGTCGAAGTGGATATCCACCTTACAGCCCGAGTAATCATAGCATAGGACTGAATTTGGACTCTGGACTCGGTTTAAATTATGGGGTAAGTGGGGATTCTGGTTTGGGCTATAGAAATGAGATGAACTCTTATTTTGGTGGAAATGCAAGTAGATATGCTAATCCCGTTGCGTATGGTGGTTCTTTGTTTAGTAATACAAACCGAAATGCGTGGGGCAATGAAAATCCTAATTACGGCGCAAACTTAGTGAAATCAAATGATTTCCTTGGCTCTCGAATTGGAAATGATGGTATAGTTGGTAGTTTTGGAAGTATAGGGGAAATTTGGGGTGGCTCTCCATTTTCTGCTAAACACGGGGGAGAGGGTTCCTTAAGTAACGAAAATATTGTATATGAACGTGCGGACAATAACTTTGGCGCCACTGCTGGATCAACATCATTATCTTATGTCAATAACAATGTTCGTGACGGGGGTTTTGGGAACTTATATGGGGGTGATCCGTTTTATCAGGATCATACTTGGCATTCATCGTCCCGAGAGCTTGAGGGGCCTGCCACTTTTGGTTATGGACGTGGGAGGGCAACGGCAGATGTTACGTCTGACAATTCAGTTGGTTATGTTGGTGATTATAGTGTTACTAGGTCAAACAGAGGTATAACCATTTTCATATACATCTTTAATTTGCATATACTGTTTTTTCATAATTGTTCTCCAGTCCGACTGGCAGCCGTAAAAGGGGATGATATTTTCTTAATGTTTGAAACTATTGGAATTTGTCCGTGTTTTCTAGTATATTTATAAAAAAAAATATTGTCCGCTCATGTAAGAATAAATAAAGCCGACGTTTCATGAGTGAATCTTATGAATCTATGCTGATGAAGTTATTCACTGTTTTGTTGTCAAACAGGAATTGCAGCCTAGGGAAATTGCTATATGGATTACTTCAAAGGTTATGTATACAAGTGAAACAAAAAATGTAGGACCGTTTCACGTTCTAGAGACGTATATTTAATAGAGCTATTAGGTGTACCGTTCCAGAAGACTCATTACCGTGAGCAACTGCGAAAGCTTTTGCATAAGGTCTGAAGTTGAGTTTTTTTAATAGTTTTTTTTTTGTGATTTTGTTTGAGATGTGAAATTGAGTTAAGGGATGCTGTACTCGAAAGATATATTATCATATATCTTTGTTTTGACATGTTAAGACATAAGATGCCACTATACTTTTGTGTAGACTCTGTTATTCTTCTGCTGTAAGGTTCCCAGTTTCTTGTTTCTGTTCTTGACAGACTGAAAATTACATCTTATGTACTTTGCTTAGCATAAGCCATGTTTGTTTTTCTAGTTCTTTCTCATTTTAGCTTAGTAGATTTCTCTTTCAGCATTGTTATACTGTTTTATGGACTTTATAGCTTCCTTAACTTGTTCTGATTGAAGTCATTGAAGCCAAACATGCCCTAAGACTTACACTTTGTGGGCTCAATGGCAATTCCTTTGTGTTGATACTCAGAAGTTGTTGATCATATGTTAAAGTTCATTAATTACTCCCAATATTGTATATTTTTCTGTTGCCAATATTGACTTCTTCAAGCTAAAGTTTTTATGATTCATGTTATATTGTTGTTATTGGTACAACACAAAATGAATTTTAATGTGTATTGCACATTTTATTGATATTGTTAGTTTGTTGTTTTTATTATGTCAATCTATTATTTTGGCATACAAATGAACACAAACACGATAAAGAATTAACTCTTGAACAGGCCGGGTTTTGGGTGCGGGCCAGGGAGGTCCTCTATTAAGTAAGAGTGGGGCGGATCTCGAGTCCAGTTTTTAGCGGGTCATATATAGAGTTGACAATGGGTCGGATCGGTCGGCCAGCTTAAGTCTATCAGGCTTTTGCAAAATAATGGTTGGGTCAGGCTGTCCACAAAAATGACTGGCCCAAAAAAGTTGGGCTAGCTAGACCCATCGGGCCATTAGGATTGGACCTAATAGGGCCGTTTTTTTTAGCCTAAAAAATCATGCCCCAGCCTGATCCAAACATCGGGCCCAACTTAATTTACCACCTCTAGTTATTTATTGGGGTTGATCAAAGCCACACCGACCAGCCCCTTGTCATCCCTGATCAAAAAGTGTCCAGACCAGAATATAATTGGGTGGTCCACATTGACAAAGGCCCTGATTGAATAAGATGGGACCACTGATAACGTTTTTCTTTATCTGTTCTAGTCCATACTTGTTTAAATTGTTTTCTCTAAATATATGATTTAAAGAAAAAAAGTTAATATAAAAAATTAATTATTTTCTTTACTTGTTTGGGTATTGATCTAAAAGAATCGATCACGTTGACAGTTAATTGACTTGGGATGATAAGACAGATGGAGATTCTTTAGAACTCCTCTACTGTTTTAAAATTTAGTTGACTTTTATTTTTCTATTCTCACCTAATTTTAATTGATTTTTTGAATATCAACTTCCAGAATAGTTATTCTTTTCCCGAAAGGATTAATTACAAAAACTACTACCGAGGTTCAACCTAATTACAAAAAAAATTCAATTATATCTGCCGTCTGCATTCATTTTGCCTAGGATACACGTTTAAGAGTCATACGAAATGAATATTTTCGGCTCTTATCTCTTTTCATAAGTGCATTTGAGAACCTTGACGATACAACACAAGTTTTGAAGAATATTAATTTAACTTTACTTAATGAATATTGAACCTTTTAATTGAGCTAAACACATAAGAAAACATTAATCCTAATTCGGGGGAAGCGTCCCTCCAAGAAGAGGGGTCTGGTCTCCCATCTTCCATGTGATAGTCCCTCTTGCTGGTTCCTGGCTCCAAGGCCGGAAACTTCAAAATTGCATTAAGAATTTATTTATGAAGAAAAAGGATTGGGATATTTGTTAGGTAAATAAAAAACTCAAAGAAAAAATTTTAATTTCAAGATTTTTGTATTTAAATTAAACTATTAGCCCGGAAAGAAACCTTTTAAACATGGAGCGCTACACTGCAACATGTTAATAAGTAAAGGCATATCTTTTTTTTTTATTTATTATTTTTTGGACTAAAAAAAAATATCTAATAAGTGAAACATACAAGTTTTTGGATGATCTAGTCAAATTAGATAACTCGCAAGAAGTTTTTGGGTTAGGCGAGACTTGGGCAAGGTTAGACGAGACCTAATCGAAAGAAAAACGTAAATGGACAAGAGAGCTGCGCTGGCGGGGACTAATCTGGAATGGCGGAGATTTTTTAAAACGATCTTAGTAAGAATATGCACCAAGGGAAGAAACAAGAAAAATAATTAAAAACATTATCAAAAATTTCTAAACCCACTCAAGTCATTTACAATTTCCAGTACACAACTACATATTCTTCTGTGGCCCAGATATTCCAAGAAACTAGTACACTCAAAAATAGACATTCCAAGAAAACTACATGAAACATTGCCCCAGGCTACACTTTTAACATCAAAAACAACTACAACCACTTCTAAAGATGATATACCAAAAGGGCTTTTAAGAGGATCACATAACCCATTCATGAAAAGGGTAAGAAAACATTCCTCAAGATGAACAACACCCACCTTTTTTACTTTGTCCATCTTCTCCCTGGTTCTCATCAGCCTGTAAAACAACCGTTTTCCCGTCCGCCATCCAGCCGGGGTCTTTTTGCTCGGGCTCTTGAGATTGCATAACTTTCCTACTCAAAATGTTGTAAATCTCTCCCACGACCGTCTGAAAGGCCACAGCAACGTTTGAGGAATCGAGAGCCGAAGTTTCGATGAAGAACAGACCCTGCGTCTCGGCCAAGGCCTTGCCTTCGGCGGTTGTGACCTCCCGCCCGTCTTTGAGGTCCGATTTGTTGCCCACTAGTATCGTTACTACGTTCATGTCGGAGTGAGCTGTTCAAATTTAAGCATTGTAATAAGCAAGTGATATCAAGGCTAGAGAAGCAAAATGTTGGAACAATCAACAATTTTCCAGCAACTCATGAGCAACATATATCAGTTTACATTAAAACAAGGGATAATTACACAAAAAAAAAAGGTTCGGAATAATTACAAAAAACTCCAGAGGTTTTTGAAAATTACAAAAAAAACCATCATCTTTGATTTCGTCTTACATTTTCCACCTTTATAAGAAAAAAAACATTTCAAAAGACCCCTAATATTTATAGAATATTACAATTACCCCCTTAAATTTAAGACATAATCAAACATGAGTTTTTCTTTTCTTTTTTTTTTTTTACTTTGAAACATCTCTGGATTTTTTTGTAATTAGCCAAAACTTCAGGGTCTTTTTTTGTAATTATCCCTAAACATAAATTACCTTCAAGGTTTAATTAACAAACACAGTTATCTTTCAAAATTATCAATACCCCCTTGAAATTTGTTTATGTTCTACGAATTGCACCTTGTGAAGGGGTATTTGTAAAAAAAGGAAAAACCAACAAACAAACCTCAAGGGGATATTTGTTTATTTTCAGAGACAACTGGATTTTTATGTAATTAGACTAAACCTCAGGGGTAGTTCTGTATTTTCCCTAAAAATAACGTTGATTCGTATCATCTTAATTTTCCTGGTTCCACTTTGACTGAGCAAACAAATTGCTGGAATCTATTGTCTCCAAATTATTATTCAAATAAAAATATTCTATGCAACTTCAACAAATGATTTTACATAGAACTCAGTTTCATGTCTAGAAAATCATAATCTTATAATGTGTGAGTTCCAATACACAAGATGCAAAGGCAGTAGGTTGAAGCATTGTATTAGTATCCTAATAGGAACATAAACACATAAAAAATAGATATAAAGAAAATCACAAAAACACCCTTGAGGTTTGGGCTAATTACAAAAAAACCCAAAGACATTTCAAAATTGCCAAAAGAAAAGCTTAGGTTTGATTATGTCTTAAATTTAAGGGGGTAACTGTAATATTCTTATAAATTTCAGAGGTTTATTGAAATGTTTTTTTGCTTATGAACTGGAAAATTAATGACAGAATCAAACTTATGGGTTTTTTTGCAATTTTCAAAAAACTCTGGGTTTTTTTGTAATTAGCCCGAACCTCACAGAGGGGTTTTTGTAATTATGCCTATAAAAATTTAATATCATATTTCTTACTCTGAAGTTCATTAAGCCATCTGCCGATGCTTTCAAACGTCTGGCGTCTGCTGATGTCATAGACGAGAAGCGCTCCAACGGCCCCTCTATAATACGCAGACGTAACAGCCCTAAACCGCTCCTGTCCGGCAGTATCCCATATCTGAGCCTTAATTTCCTTACCACTAATATTCATCTTCTGCGTTTGAAATTCAACTCCAATAGTAGATTTCGAGTTAGGGTAAAACTCGTCTCTAGCAAATCTAGAGAGCAAGTTCGATTTACCAACAGCTGAATCACCAACCAACACAATCTTGAAAAGGTAATCCTCAGTTTGTTCCTCAGTATAAAAAGCCATCTTTCAAACTTTCGATGTTGCAAATTACAAAACCATATTTTTTGCTGATGTATATATACTAATAAAATCAGGAGGCCTTGTGAATGCTAAACATTAAATAATATGAGTACAACGGTTTAGGAGGAAGCTTGTAAGGTGGGTAAGGTATATGAAGAATAAAGGCAGCAAGAGGAAGGAAGGAATCTGGGATTATATCTGTGCACAGAAATTCTCGAGCCGTTTTTGTTTTTCATACGAAAGCTTTTTCCCATATTTGGCTTCCGAGTCCTTCCCCCTTGTTCGAACTCGAACCTATATAAACAGTTTTGATATTTTGAATGCGTCAACAGCTTGGTACTTGTATTAAACTCAACATGCAAACTATTTTCCGATGAAAAAGGGAAAAGGGAATGCGATAACATTCTACACTGATAATAGTTATGGCAATTTTCCAGGGGAAAAAGAAAATACTAGCGAAAATAATCTGCCCTGCCGCATAAGCCTTTATATTGTAAGTTCATTTTAGATTTCTTGATGATAGTACATGACCTCTAACATTTTACCAAAAACTTGTATTTGAAATTTTAAAGTGAAATTAAAGTTGTTCTCAGCAAGAAAAATTTCATCACAAATCCCACATCAACAACAATCACATGAAAAAGATCTGATTTTTCTTCCATAAAATTGTGGCCCGTAATATGGTGCGATCCTGACTTAATAGATATACAATAATTAGAAGCAAATTAAGCTTTTTCTTGTACATCTTACACAGTTTCCAGTACATTGCATTGCCTCCACTCTCAAATATATAGTTTGTAGACAGGAAATTTAAGAAGAAGATTAGTTTATAGCTTTCAACTCTTTATCTACTAAAGGAAAAAAAAACATATATCTCCAAGAAATAACATTTCCTTCACAATATGCCCAAAGTTAGTGCTGATTTCTTTGTCAGCCAGAAATAGAAAGCAATCATCTTGAAGTTAAAAATACCAAAAATGTTAATTTCAGCAATTCCGCAACACAAGAAAGTACATAAAAAAAAAAATCATGTTTATCCTTCAAAGAAAAAGAGACATTATTCTCAACAATTCATGAAAAATATACATAAAAACGCATAACAGGAAAACAAGAATAAAAAGAAAAATGAAATGAAACATACCCACTAAACAAATGCAAATCCCTGCCCTAATTTTCAAGTCCCTCGAAACTCTGTCATCAAATCAGAACCTATATAAGAGCAGATCAAAATAAGAGAGAAAATGGGCAAAAGAAAACAAAGTAAATACAGATTCTTTACATATTTCAGGTGACGAAAAGGGATCAAATCAACCTTAATGGTTCAGATTAAGGACAGATTTGGGGCAGGTTTCAAGATTTGATGAGACACAGGTGGGGGAAGGAAGACAGAGAAGCCAGGATTTATTTTACAGTTTGGGCGAAAGCACAAATAAAATGGCTGAATCAAGAAAGACCGGGCCGAACAATTCTTGTCCGGGCCAATATAATCAGAGATTGGATTAATAAAATATTAAAAAAAAAAAATGGCAACCCTATAAATTATATGAGTACTTTTATTTAGCACGAACACAATAAGATTTCGTTACTCCTGTGTTACATTTATATAAAATAAGCGGTGGATGCTGACACCTACATTGTTAGGTAATCCAGACAAATTTAGCTAGGTTGGTCCCCTCTACTTGTGTCTAGTGATACGCATTGTTTTTTCATATGATTTGATTTACTTCATATGGTTTGTTTTTATTTTTCATATTAAATGATTAGTTACCCTGTTTAATTTTTTTTTTGAAACGAATTACACTGTTTAGTTTAGTTCTAATAAAATATGAGATTGGAAATGGATAACAATCGAGTGGTTAAAAATTCTAAAGTTTTGTGTTTGATTCTCGTCACTACTCCCATTTCAGAATATGCACTAAAACAAGTTTTGAAAACATAATGATAAATGTTGAGAGCATAATTGAATATGAGATAAAACTGTAATGATAAAATTTACTTTATATATAAATAATAAAATAATAATTGAATATGATTGGTGATTGGAATAAGTAGAGAGTAAATTTTGTGATAAGAAGTGTGATAACTAGAGATGGTAATGGGTGGGGACGGAACCCCCATCCCCAAATCTCATTCTAAATACCATCAATGTACCATTTTCCACTTTGGGTGTCTGGTATGGGGCTAGATGATCCCATGTTCTCGCGGGGAATCGAGTTACCATTTTATATGTATTAATTAAAATAATCTGTAAAATAAATTACATAAAATAACTAATAATTAAAATAAATAAAATCAGCACAACTCTCTAATTTGGCTAATTTGTAAAAAAAAAGAATGAGAACTAGGAAAATTATAGAGATTAAATGTTTAGTTTTTAGAATTAACAAAATAAAATATTATAAATAGATTTAATTAATAATAGATAATACATAATATTATATATATATAATATATTCAGGGAATGAAAATGGGGACGAAGAATCATCGTTCTAGATAACCTAGGATCTTCATCCCCAAATTAACCAGGGATTCTCCATCTTATTTTATTTGGGTACTAATGGGGATGGTAACTCGAGGATTTTGACATCCGTGGTTGTAACAAATGACGAATTCATCGTTTTGTTTGAGAAAATATTTTGATGTGCTTGGAGAGAGAAAACATGAAAGTGGTTGTATAATATATTTTTCGAATTGCGCTTTAGATAGGGGTGAAAATGGGCCAAGTCAAGCCGGACTTTGAGTTGGAAAGCATGAGCTTCATTAAGTCTAAGCCCAAGCCTGACCTATTATTTGTAATAGGCTTTTTTCGTAGGCTCGGCCTGACATTTTTATGTAAGAGCCTATTTAAAACTTGTTTAAGCATATCAAAGTCAATTTAAAAAAAAATTGTAAACTACGAAAATCACTCGACAAGTCACGATAGTGAATGCAAAATGTGATGATGCAATATTCAATAAGTCCATAACAATAATAAATTCAAATTCAAATAAGTGTTTGATTATTGTTGTTATATTATATTTATATATAAGATGTATGTAATTATTTTATATAATTTATATCTTTAATATATATAATATAATACATACATGTATTATATATAATATATTTATTTATGTATATATATTGTACATGTATCATATGTAATATTATATATATTATATAGAGGCTTTAAATAGGTCAGTATGTTGAGCTCAAAAACTTTTCTAAAATGTCTAGCTCAATTATATAAATAAGCTTTATAAAAGGCATAAATCTGATTTAATTTTAAATAAGTCAAGCTAAGTTAGACCTTTAGTAGACCAACTATAGGCCTTTATTTAAGTAACCTGACCTATTTGTTGTCCTAATTTTAACGTGGCCCTGTGATAAGATAAGAACTCCGCAAAGTGCAAAGGCCGAATCGCTAATACTGAGGAGCAACTTCGGTACATCCGCCAATGAATTTTTAATGGTGCCAAGCCCAATAACATCAAGTGTGGTCCCATTTCAAATTTTTTGTCTTCTTGACAATTATTGCCTATTAATACGACCAATTACTAACTAGTGTCTGTAATTATTTCTTTCTCTCAAATATATAGTGCAATATTCCTTTTTGGAATATTTCAAATATACAGTCCATTTATATTTAATAGTATTTTTTATATTCTTTTACTATTATAATATTATTTAATATGCATTTTGTAATTTACACTATTCATTACATGAGGACAAATCAAGTAAATCTTTTTACATATTTGTAATTTCCAAAAATTTTTCTTAATTTGTGTGAAAAGTCCAATTGGACTATATAATTGAGACGAATAAAATATTAAGAACAAAAAACGCTCAAGCACGTAAAAAGAGGAAATCAAAACATAAACAGGATAAGTCTGTAAAAAAAAGTATTTTATTTTCTGATAATGATAATATTACAAGGCATCTCTATATAAAGACATGTGGATTACAAAAATAAAGGAAAGAACTAATGAAAAGGAAATGATAGGGATGGCAAAATCACCGCGGGGAACCATCCCCGTTGGTACCCGAATAAATTGGGACGGGGAATCCCGACACTCGGGGATGGGAGCGAGGATGGGGATTCCTTTTCAAATCCGGGGATGGGACGGGGATGGTATTTATATCCCCCATCCATCCCCGTCCCCCGTCCCTCAACCGAAATATATATATATATATATATATATATATGCATATATATTATTACTAGTCTACTAAAAAATAGTTGTTAGTGAAAAGGATTTATGTTTATATTTTTTTATTTTATTAAATTGTAAAATTAAATCCTAAAAATTATGTGTTTTATATTGTAATGATTTTTAATTTTTAAAATTACAAGACTTTGTATTTTAAAAATTGTCGTATTTAACTCAATTTGTTAAAGTATTTTATATAGTGGAGTTATTATAAGATTAGCTAGTGATTCATGATATTTTATCTAATTTAATTATTAATTATTTTATGTAAAAAATATATATTTTTTATATTAATAAATACAAAACGGGGACCCCGTTCCCCGAACGGGGATTCCCCACCCCCGTACCAGATGCCTAAAACGAGGAATGGTATGGGGATGGTATTTGAAATGGAATTCGGGGACGGGGATGGTATGTCCCATACCAGCCCCGTCCCCGCCCATTGTCATCCCTAGGAAATGATACAAAAATCCCTCAAACAATGCAATACGGTCCTGGATTAAAGGCTAGAAATAATCTAAACCTTTTCTTAAATTAATCAATTCTTAATATTCTCCGTTCAAGTTGGAGAGTAGGAACACGAAGCACCAACTTGCGAAGAAAAAATTGAAATCGTTCTCGACCAAGAGCCTTTGTAAACATGTGAGCCAATTGATGCTTGGAAGGAACATGTGCTTATTGTGATTCAGATTGGGCTAATTGTTTAACAAGTCGACGATCCACCTCGGGTTTTATTATTTTACTTGGCTCTGCCCCTATTGCTTGGCGTTCTAAGAAGCAAAATATTGTATTTTATTTTGCTATAAAGACATGTGGATTACAAAAATAAAGGAAAGAACTAATGAAAAGGAAATGATACAAAAATCCCTCAAACAATGCAATACGGTCCTGGATTAAAGGCTAGAAATAATCTAAATCTTTTCTTAAATTAATCAATTCTTAATATTCTCCGTTCAAGTTGGAGAGTAGGAACACGAAGCACCAACTTGCGAAGAAAAAATTGAAATCGTTCTCGACCAAGAGCCTTTGTAAACATGCGAGCCAATTGATGCTTGGAAGGAACATATGCTTATTGTGATTCAGATTGGGCTAATTGTTTAACAAGTCGACGATCCACCTCGGGTTTTATTATTTTACTTGGCTCTGCCCCTATTGCTTGGCGTTCTAAGAAGCAAAATATTGTATTTTATTTTGCTATAAAGACATGTGGATTACAAAAATAAAGGAAAGAACTAATGAAAAGGAAATGATACAAAAATCCCTTAAAAAATGCAATACAGTCCTGGATTAAAGGCTAGAAATAATCTAAATCTTTTCTTAAATTAATCAATTCTTAATAAAGTCAAAGCAAATTTTTTTTGAGAGATAAATCAAAGCAAATATAAGATCTCAAGTTTAGGCACATACATACATCAATATAAAACAGATATAATTTCATTAAAAATAAAAAAATTATGATGAATAAGGACTCGCTGGAAATAAATTTGTTGACAGACTTATGATCAACAACACACCAACAAAATATGAGAATAAGATGTGAATATAGTTAATGACCTCGATCGAAATAAATTTGAGGGGAAGTAATAGGAAGAATATATTTAGATATCTAAATCTGAAAATATATAAATCAGAGGAAATGTTTTTTTCGTTGCGGAGGAGTTTGTATCCCAAAGCGGTGAGGTAAACACTCACTAATTCAGTATCGTAGTTGGATAGAAAAATTGTGATAAAATATTTGTATGTCTGGTCAGTGGGTAGAACCAGCCTGGCCAAGCCCTTCTCCCTCAAGATGGTTGCTTTAAGGCGCCAGTTTTAGGTACTGATCATAAATGACAGGATAAACTAGCACTGATCAGAAATGACAGGGGTTCCAATCCCATTTCCTTTGTCAAATGTGAGGATATTCTATTTGTATTTAAAATATTATTCGAATACAATAATCTATTCTTATTCTTATTTGAAATTATATACGAAACAATTTGAATTTTAATATGTATATTCTGAATTCAAACATAATGTGAATCTAGAAAACATTAATATGTATTTAATCAAAAAATATTATTTAGGAATTAAATATTTGGAATAAGAGAGAAAAGAGGACAACGAATTTGCTAACATGTTTTTTTGAGGGGAAATGATCAACCCTCTATGATTTATACCAAGACAAGCCTCCAACTAACAACTATGATTTATTTGATCTAATGACTATAATTCATCCACTTTAATAGCCTAACAAAATATATATTACTCAAGAATTATTTACAAATTTTATTCTACTAAGTATCTAGATATTTTCCCAAAATGTTTATAGAAAACTTCTAGAAACTGGGCTTCACGGACTATATTTAACAAACTATTTTTTTTTATTTTTTACTCAAAAATATTTTTTAAGCCCAATATTATTTGGATCAAATTAAATTTGTTTCGAACATGTTTATTTGATATTAATGATTTATAAAAATAAACATATATTTATATACAAAGAATATATATGAGTGTTTGGTACAATATATATTTAATATTATTCAAATTGTATTTTTTCAATCACTTGAATCGAATACAATAATATGCATATTTGTATTCATATAATATACGTATCTCAATAAATATTTGTGAACAAGAAGAAATTGAAGAGATGGTCATCTACTCATCTCACTCATTCTTTTAATCACTATTCACTAATCAGTTTTCCTTATATTTCTCATTGATTTTTTTTTAAAATTTTTTTATTATGAGTTTTATTGCATTTAATATTATATTACACTAATTGTTGTCACGACTCACGTGCATATTTTAGGATATGATTTCAGACCTATTAGATAAGATTTCAAATAACATAGTAAATGACATTATAAAATAGAAATGGGATAATGTTTTGGAACAACAATGATATACTTCTAAGTGATGAAGTGAATTAATTGTAATAATTTGCTTACCGAAATTAAATAAAGCAAAATAAAAAATGGATAAAGTGTGATACAGTAATTTATGATTAACTATTGGTCGACATATACTATATTTGTCTGTTTTCCTCCAATTATGAATTACTTGGATAGGATTGAAATTGTTGAAAGAATGTTAGTGCATGTTTTAAAAGAAAAGGAAAATGAAAAGATTATCCAATTTCCATTTGCTATATACTTTAGTAGCGAATAAACTTTTACTTGATTGTTAAAAAAAAACAAAATTTTACTTGATATGCAAGAACAATTTGAATGGCAAAAACTTGTATGAGACGGTCTCATGTATATTGTTAATGAGACGGATCCTACATGTAACTAGAATTTCAATCCAAACCCAAACCCATAAAAAAGGCCCATGGTTTTTGTGCTTTATAGGATCCGTCTCATTAATTTAAGTCTATGGGACCGTCTCACATAAGACCACCTCAATTTGAATAAATGATGCCACCCAAAAAAGAAATCCTCACCCATTCACTCATCAACATCACTAGCTAAGCACTCCTTTAGGGCATCTCCAACTCATAATACCAAATTTGGTGTGAAAATCACACCAAATTTGGTGTTTTGGTGTAATTTTGCAAAACCCATCTCCAACCCACTACACTAAATCTTACACCAAATGAATATTTTAATATTTTCTTTTCATTTTGGAATAGCAAATTTATTTGTTTATGCAATTATTTCTTTTACTTATATTTTATTATTATTAATGTAACTAAATAAAAACTTATATTCAACTAATATTACATTAATTAATTATATTACAAAATTAATATTACAACTAATATCACAATAAATAAATTATAACTAATATCACAATATAACTTATATTTAATTAATATTTAACTAATATTACATTAATTAATTTATTTGTTTATGCAATTATTTCTTTGATGCTTTTTTAATTAAATTATAATTTTGTTTATTAATTATTTTAGTTTATCAAAATTTTAAGTTTAGTTTATAATAATTTATTGGTAAATATGAACTATTGTTCATCCAAAATAATAATTATATACAAAATTTAAATAACTAAAACCATGTTACAAATGAATTATATATCAAATATATGATACAACAGGATAAAAGTTTGAAGTAGAAGAAATTGGAGGGCAAAGAGGGAATATTTGTATTACACCAAATTTGGTGTAAAACTATTCATTACACCAAATTTGGTGTTATGTTTAGAGTTGGGTTGGAGGGTGTTTTTTAGATATTTGGTGTTTTGGTGTGAGTTTTAGAGTTGGGTTGAAGATGGTCTTAGCGGTATATAAGATAATAATAAATACGGTTAGATTTTCTTCCTTTTACGTTTCCCTTATATTTCTCATCAACCTTATTACTCTTCAATAAATGGACTTGAGTTCGAGTTTTTGCAATGACAGGGCTAAATTTTAAAAGTAAAAATCTTTAAACCTTATTTTGAGCAAATTTCCAAGTAATCGTGGTGTGAACTGTGAATTCTAAACTATTTATATAAAATTATTTGAAATATTTATCCAAAATCATTCCCTCAAATCCAAGTGTTTCCATTCAAATTCAACCTATTATCTGTTTAATAGTAAATAATGTAAAATCAAATATGAACGTCTTCCATGCTTTATCGAGGAACACGAGTGACTTCACCTATTTTGGAATTATTATCGACGACATAAAGCTTTTCTTAGATAGTTTTTCTTTCTAAGGAATTAAAAGCTTTATCCTAAATAATATCTAACGATTTAAGTACATTTAATTGATATTATATTTATCCATTTTAATTAAAATATTATCTTATGAAATTAATTTTAGATTCTAAATCAATTCCATGTCTTTAGTATCTTAAATGTTTTATTAGGAGACTTAAATTGGACATACAATATCGAATTGCTTGGGAATCGCGTAGTAGCCATTGGCGGATCTAGGACTGAGCCAATTGGGCCCTGGCCCAACCTTTTTTCTTCCCTTTAAAAGCTATAATTTGTATTATTTTTTTCGTATTTTCTATCCGATCCATTCTATTTTCGTGTATCGGCCCACCCTGTTAGGGTCACCTAGCTCCGCCATTGGTAATAGTCTAGCTAGTGGTAAGACGTTGTAAAACTCAGACACATATCTGAATTCGATTCCCACCTAACTCCCTCCCCTCAGGATTTGTACGAAAACAAAATCTTCCCAAATTGCTTATTTACTAAATCAGATTTAAATTCCATAGACATTAGAAATATCCAGCACATCCAATTATGAAATTTGGTATTTAATTAGTCAAACTCAAAATTTCTGTCAAACACCAACTCATTGTATCCCTATCCTATCCTTTATATAGGTATATAACATCATATTTTATCCATTCTTTTATTTGGGCTATCTCACGTGTGCAAAAAATTATCCAGAAGGGAAAATCCCAACAAATAGGCATGCAGTCGAGAAGTTGAATAAAAAGTGCAGAAAAAGCTTACTGAGGTATTGTAGATCTGCCTATTCTCATTTTTCTTTTCACGTTTTCTTGTTATTTATCAAGAAATCGCATTGTTGGGAAAAAAAAAAATCAAGAAATCGCATTGGATCAGTTTTTCTGGATATTATTTGCGATTTCTCTTATGTCGTGTTTTGAATCGCGTTTGTTGTGTAGTCCACCTGTATGAAGAAAGGACGAAAATACAGTTCGTTTGATTTCTTTACTCTCTGTTCATTGCTCTTTTTGATACATAGTAACAAAATTCTTCAAACTTTGTATTATTAGAATAAAATTCGTTATTTTCATATGACACTGAAATCTCATATATATGTGACTCATAAATAACAGGGATAATTACAAAAGCACTCCTGAGGTATGAGGTAATTACAAAAAAATCCACAAATTTTTGAAAATTACGAAAAACCCCTTAAGGTTTGATTTTGTTTTAAATTTAAGGGGTTAACTGTGATATTTCTATAAAATCAATGGAGGTTAACGGTAATTTTCAAAAATCTCTTGCTTTTTTACAATTAGCCCAAACCTCAAGGTTTTTTTGTAATTATCCCTAAATAATATTATGTCAAAATCTCCCAGATTTTTTGTTAATAAAGCGATTTATGCTCAAGTTTTTTTTCTTTTAAATAAAGATGTTAATATATAAATTTATTTTTCTATTTTTTATACAATATAATAATTTGTCTGGTAATATAATCTTTAAGAAAAGTTTATTGAGAATATTTCCATGAGAATGTATTAGTTTATATGGAATAATTGAATATTTGTATCGTTATATTCTCGAATTAATTGCATAATACACTAAAGTTTTTTGTTGTATAACCGAGATTTTTGTAGAAATTTTTCCAACTTCGATATATGTTGGATACTACTGCTCATAAATCACTAGTTATCCTCCGAGATTCCTCAATTGTATATATTATCAGTAGGGATAATTACAAAACACCCCCTGAGGTTTGGACTAATTACAAAAAAATCGAGAGATTTTTTAACGTTACAAAAAATCCCTGGAGATTTGATTTTGTCTTAAATTTCAGGGATAGCTGTAATATTTCAATAAATGTCGGGAGGGTTTTGAAATATTTTTTGCGAGGAAATTGTACGACAATATCAAAAGTCAAGGGGGTTTCTGTATTTATAAAAAATCTCTCCTTTTTTTTTTAATTAGCACAAACCTTAGGGGTGTTGTTGTAATTATCCCTTATTAGTATGGAAAAGCAAGAATGCATTTTTTACCCAATTTTCTTCTTATCTTGAACTGATGATTCCCATATTCAACAGGTTGTTCAACACCCTTCTACATTATAGAGTTCTTTTTTACTTGGTAAAAAAAGTGGTGTGAAGAGGTAAATTATCAAGAACATGGAGGGCGGTGTTGTTAAACCTGATAAAACAGAATTCACAGAATGTTGGCGCACAAGTTGGAAAACACCCTACATTATGCGGTTAGCCTTATCTGCTGGCATTGGAGGCCTATTGTTTGGTTATGACACAGGTAAAAATGAGAAAATAATTTGGTTTCTCAAAAGCAAAACTCATTCTTTTGATGTAGTGACCACGAACTTGAAATTTCAGTGGTATCGCTTACCCGTGTATGTGTTGACCGGAGTTTATCTTTTAGTTTCTTTGAAATTTATCATTTCCCCTCCAACCACTCTTCCCAACTTATTTAAAAAAATGTCGTGTTGCTAACCCTTTAAATCAGGAGTGGTTGCAAACTTTTTAAAAAAAAAAGTGATCGTCAAATTTCGCGGAAAAAGTTTTTCTTTTTTTTGTTTTCAAACGGCAATGGGAGATGTGCTTTAGATATTCTAATTCTGCTTTTGATTTCATTTTGAAATAAGTAAAGCACTTTTACAACTTGTTTATCAAACGCTCTTTATTGACTTATTCAACTTTTCAGTTTTCGTTTGCAAACACTACTAATTTTTGATGCTCAGGTGCATTTTACTTCTTCTGCAATCACTTCATTTAAAAACAGAAAGTTTTGCAAACACTTCCTAAATCTTGGTCAATTATTATTGTTTTGTTACCTGATAAATAAATTGTTGCTGTTTCCAGGTGTTATTTCCGGTGCCCTGCTCTATATTCGAGACGACTATAAATCTGTCGACAAGCAAACATGGTTGCAGGCAAGTAGCCTTCAATTTTAATTTTAAACTTTCACACATTTTAGGATAATTACAAAAACTAACCCTGAAGTCTAACGTAATTACAGAAAACCAATTATCTTTTAAAATTACAAGTACTCAAGCTGTTACAAAACAAACACCCCATTGATGTTCGGATTTACCTTACAAATACTCCCCCTGATGGTGCAATTTGTACAATAGAAATAAATGTCAAGGGTGTATCAGTCATATTGAAAAGTAATTGGGATCTTTTTATAATTAAGCTAAACTTCAGGGGTCATTTTTGTAATTATCCGTAAATTATATCGCCACGATCATCACCTGTTTTGTTTCCAACAAGCAGGAAACAATCGTGAGCATGGCCGTAGCAGGAGCCATCTTCGGCGCTGCATTTGGTGGTTGGATCAACGACAAGTACGGTCGGAAAAAATCCATTCTTTTGGCCGACATTTTGTTCTTCATTGGCGCGATTGTGATGGCTGCTGCTGTAGCTCCTTGGATGATAATCCTCGGAAGAATATTCGTTGGTCTCGGAGTTGGAATGGCGTCCATGACATCGCCACTTTATATTTCCGAATCGTCTCCTGCTAGAATCAGAGGAGCATTAGTTAGTACCAATGGTTTGCTGATTACAGGAGGACAATTTTTGGCGTATCTTATTAACTTAGCATTTACTAAGGTAATCTTTTGTTTCATGGCTTTATGTTTCGAAGGGTTATTTTTGATCATTGAGTGTAACATGTTATGAATGTGTGTTTTTAAGACACCGGGAACTTGGCGATGGATGCTTGGAGTAGCCGGAGTTCCGGCCGTTGTACAGTTTTTCTTAATGTTATCACTTCCTGAATCTCCCAGATGGTTATATAGCCAGGTAAAATTTTCAAACACGTAAAGGTAAAAATATAGTCTCTAGTGCTTTCAAATGTCAACTTCTGTTTTTGATTCTGCATAATTTAATCAGCTAAAAGCGTTTAGATTTCCAATTCTACTTTATGACTTCTATACACAAATAAAGTATTTTTACAATTTATTCACGAAAATATTCCCTTTTTAACTTATTTAACTATTAGCTTCTATTTGTTAATCACTACCAATTTCTGATTCCACTTCTACAGTTCTACTACAATAAATCCTCTTTAAATAGAAGTTTTTGCAAATACTCCCACAATTTCCAATTTCCATATCAATTTCTAGTTTTAAGTGGCTAACTTGTAGCATTAATTTCTCATTCACCTGGAATTGGTTTTGAGAAATTCAAAATGCCAATCAATGGGAGTGTTAGCAATCACTAAAAAAATCAGCTTTTGGTTAGAAAAAACATCTTTTAGTGTTTGCAAATGTGTTTGCAAAGTTCCGCTTCGATTTTCCTTCATTTAATCAAAATGTAAAACATAGAGATTTTATCCTTTAATTAGATTTCAGGTTTGACCTTTACAAACAAATAAGCACTTTTACAACTTTTTCACCAAACACTCTCAACTTCTGATTCTCAACTTATGATTCCATTTGCAAACACTACTAACTTCTAATTATCAACTACTTGTACTTTTGCTACAATAAATCACTTCTTCTAAAAGTAGAAGTTTTTGCAAACACTCCCACTAAATACGGATCTTTAACTTGTCAACTGTGATCAGGACAAGGTAAAAGAAGCCAGAGCAATTCTAGAGAAAATCTACCCTGCCAATGAAGTCGAACAAGAAATGCAGGCTTTACAATCCTCCATTGAAGCCGATAAGGCCAGCGAAGTCTCTATCGGCCACGGTTTCATTTCAAAAGTGAAACATATTTGGGGTAACGATGTTGTCCGTAGAGGCCTCTACGCGGGCATCACCGTTCAAGTAGCTCAGCAATTCGTCGGCATAAACACCGTCATGTACTACAGTCCCACAATCGTTCAGCTCGCGGGATTTGCCTCTAACAAGACAGCTTTGGCACTGTCACTTATCACTTCCGGTCTGAACGCCGTTGGCTCAATCGTTAGCATGGCGTTTGTCGACAGGTTTGGGAGACGGCGTCTGATGATCGTGTCGATGTTTGGAATCATAGTTTGCCTTATCGCGTTATCCGTCATGTTTCATCAAGCGTCGAATCATGCGCCGGCTGTCAGTAGCTTTGAATCACTACACTTTGGGAGAAATTCGACTTGTGGCAGTTTCTTGAATGCCTATGAGCCATCAAATTGGAATTGTATGTCTTGTCTGAAAGCATCTTCGGATTGTGGCTTTTGTGCTAATGGAGATAGCAAGGTAAGATTTATTTATATGGAATTTCAACTTTGTATGATTGATCCTTGGACAAAATCAAAATTCACACATCAATCTTTAGCAATAATCAGCTAACATTTCAATATTCGAACTTTTGCTTAATTACAAAACATGTCATTGGAATTTAGTCTAATTACAAAAAAACACGCCATGTTTCAAAATTACAAATACTTCTTGACATTTTTTTTCTATTTTACAATTTACACCCTCAAGAGATGGTATTTGTTGAATAAATACAAACTTAAGGGGGTGTTTGTAATATCATAAAGGGATAATTACAAAAACACCCCTGAGGTTTGGGTTAATTACAAAAAACCCAAAGATGTTTCAAAATTACGAAAACCCCTTTAGGTTTCGTTTTGTCTTAAATTTAAAGGGGGTAACTGTAGTATTTTTGTAAATGTCAGGGTCTTTTTTTTAAAATCACCGGGAAAAATATAAAACGGAATCAAACCAGCGGTTTTTTGTAATTTTCAAAGAACTCTGGGTTTTTTTTGTAAGTAGCCCAACCTCAGGGGTATTTTTGTAATTATTCCTATCATAAATGGTATTTCTAGGGACTGTTTGCGAACACCAAAAACATAATTCTCCACTTTTAGCTGGAAAAAAAATTACTTTTTAGTGTTTGCAAATGTGTGCTTTTGATTCCAATTTTGCTTCGTTTGACCAAAATCCAAAAGCAAACGGAAGGGTACTTTAGATTTTTTTATTCTGCTTTTGGTTTGACTTGTAGACACAAATAAAATACTTTTACAAGTTATCCACCAAACACTCTCTTTTGACTTAATCAATTCCCATATTCTATTTACAAACACGACCAACTTCTGATTATCAACTAATTGTCGTTTCCGAATCAACAATAAATCACTTTCTCCAAAAGCAGAACCGTTTGTAATATGTTTTTGTAACATTCACAATTTGACCGAACTTTAATCATCCTAATGTATTTTCTCATGTCTTTGCATTCCCTATCAGTATCATCCCGGAGCATGCTTGGCTGCAACGGACGCTGTAAAAGGCATGTGCAAAGGAGAACATCGCACGTGGTACACCAAAGGTTGTCCGAGCAAGTTTGGTTTTTTCGCGGTTCTGCTACTAGGATTGTACATCATATCTTACTCGCCCGGAATGGGGACCGCGCCTTGGATTGTCAACTCGGAAATATATCCGTTGAAATACAGAGGCATTGGAGGAGGGATCGCGGCGGTTTCTAACTGGGTTTCCAATCTCATAGTGAGCGAGACATTCTTAACTCTGACCGAAGCGCTTGGTTCTTCTGGCACGTTTCTGTTGTTTGCTGGATTTTCGACCATTGGACTTGTGGCAATATATTTCTTAGTGCCAGAAACAAAAGGGTTGCAGTTTGAGGAGGTTGAAAAGATGCTGGAAAAGGGGTTTAAACCAAGCCTATGTGGGAATGTAAAGGAGGATGATTCTAAATAAAAAGAGACTATATATCTTCCTTTATTTAGTTCAATATTTATGGTTCATGTCTGAGATTTTTTAGCTATGGACTGGGTATAATAGGACTTGACAGTGATCATTTAACTTTTTTTTTTGTTCTTTTTTATTCAACATTTTCCTTAGGAATTTGGATACTCTATAAAATAGCAAAATCTATTTTATTTGTAATTGTCGATTTTTTATTTCTGTTATTCAACTATTCGCCAGATGTGATTATTTTCTTGTCAATTGTTTGATTGGCCTTAGTGCCAGCCTTTCTTGGCTATTTTTGCACAATTGCACTTTCCAAATTTAAGGTTCATCAATCAGTGTCATTTGGCATCTTCGTTTTGTTCAACCAAACAAGATAAAACTCTTGGTGTCATACAATAAATTATAATAAGATCGGCAGTATGTTCTCTATTTCCTAATATATTCTATTATGTATTTTAATAAGGACCAAATTTCATGTTCCACTTTTCCATCCCACTTCATATTTCACCTAATTGAATGAATAACACATGTAGTTGAAATAAACAAGGGTTGGTGATTGTTTTAACATATTTGCACATGCCATTCATACAAATGATAGAAAAGAAAGTGGAACAAAAAAAATGGAATAGAAAATCTGAATCAGTCTAATATATTCCACTAAGTATCACTAAATATACATTTTAAATATGCATTTTTACATGTGACAGATCACAGATGATGGAATAAGACACATATTAAAATTCTGCTCTTGCTCACCTTTCCCAGGTGAAAATTCATGTAAAAGATAAAATACTAGTGCAATGAAGTAGTGTATTCACACCGACACCATAGACCAAGAGAAAACATAAAAATAAATAAAAGAAATTAAAACAAAGAGTTAGAAAAATAGACTGTCCAAATAGCAGGACAAAAACAAACCTGCTGTGCCAGCTAATGCAATAATAACATGACAAAGGCAAAAGAGAAAAAAAGAAAGACTCAGAGATATTTACCAAACTCAGTAATATGCACTGTTTTTTTGGTGGTTAGAAATTAGAATGGCTCTACCATGGTGGATCAACTTTACAACAAAAAAAGACTCAGTCTTCAAGGGTCCCACTCCATGCTTATGTATTTAATCCTACTCTTAACCAAAAGTATCTCATAAAGTGCAGGACAAATTTGGTCAATATTAAGACACACTATGCATTTTTATATGGTACAGCCGCTTTTGATTGGAGTCTAAGCTTAAATAATTAAGGTTGTTAAACAAACTGTGTAGGCCAGGTCAAAGGATCAAAATCTAAGGTTGACCTTACTCAGGTGAAAGTGAAAGCCATCCTTGTTGACAAATAAATACAGCAAGTTGGCCAGCTAAGGAGTTTTTGTCTGTCTTGAAGATATCATCAGTAAATGAAATTGGAGGGTTTTGTGTTCAAACCTCAAAAATTCACCTCCAACGGTTTTTCATCAAACCTAGACTTTTACCACAATTGGATGAAAAGTAACTTCACAAAGTAAAACACCAAAAAATTACAGATTGGAGGAGATAATTATTACAATTTACATGGTATAATCACAAAAAGTCAAAAACTACACTGAAGTTTAGTCTAATTACAAAAAACTCCAGTTATCTTTTAGAATTACGAGTAACCACTGTTCTAAAAATCCACTCCTAGCCCCAATTAGTCCCCTAGGCGCTAGACCCCCCTTGTCCGCCTACATAATTCTTCCGATTAGGCCTCGCCTAACCCCGCCTGCAGGTCCCGTCTAACCCCGCCTGCCTCGCTAGGCGCAGCGCTAGCCGCTACCGTCCGACTAGCTAGCCTTTTAGTCTTTTTAACACCGAGGTTTGCATTTACTAACAATTACCCAATCTTGAGGTCTTAAGGGTGCAATTTTGTAAGCTAAAATAATTTTGAACTGATTCTTTTTGTAATTAGGCTAAATCTCAAGGGTAGTTTTTATAATTAACACTAATTATTATATTACAAACACAGCTCATGAACACTCAAAACTTTTATGTAATCTTGGATCAGACAATCAGCAAAATCTTACAAATTTGGATCACCCCAAGAAAACTAGGATGATAACCCAAATTGTCAAACAAAACAAGTTTCCTTACCAACAAAGACAAAAAACAACTAATAAGAACCTGGTCAACCAAATTACAACTTCAAGGTCAGCTTCTTCTCACTAGCTTCTAAACATTTGTCCAATTTTTTTTTATTTTTTTTGATCTAAAAACTCTCAAAATATTCAACCACTCTGTACAATCCCATCAAAACACTTCCTATATACAGCCAACAGCAAGCCAGTACACAGCACAAGATAATAGAAACCATCCAAAATTTACCCACACTTTATGGACTTGAAGAAGAAGCTTCCTGCCTTGGTTCTCTCAAATACCCAAGAAGTGTTTCAGCCTGCCAAAAGTGAAAGCATTAAGCACACCATTCGATTAAAGAAACATGGCGTGAAGAACATTGCAGCTTTTAATTCACAGAGAAGAATATTATAGACAAAAATATAGTAGACCATCACAGTCAATGAAAGCAACATTGCAACAGATATTATACCTCCAAATGATGCAAGAGTAATATATCAATAAGAGCATTGGGACATTTACTTACCCAATTATGGGTAACAAAACATACAAGAATAAGTACCCAACAAGCAATCAAGATCACATGACAATTAATTGGAAGAAAATATTGGGAGATTGTTAGAATTATGAAAACTAGTGATGCTAACTAACTCATAATGTCATCATCATCATTATCATTTTTTCAATAAGTTGTGAGTAATGGTTAGAGGGGAGGAGATAAATTTCAAAGAAACTGAAAGATACCGGGTTCGAACCCCGGTTAACACCCTTACGAAGGGTGAACAATACCACTTGAGTTGCAAACTCGTGGTATCATCATCATTACCATTATAATTCATAAAGATGAATGCAACTTCAAGGACAGTCCGCATCACTTATTTTTTACAATGAATCTAAATAATTAAGATTGGGCAGAAAATCACAACTTAATTAAGCAGTATAACCCAAGAACCGGAAAAGATTATGCTCCAAGATGTATTGACACAAATCCAATATCCCAAGTCCATAGAGCAAAACACATGAACATCTAATCCAATCTTTCTATCAAGAATTTAAGGCCACACACAAAAACACAGAAATCAACAACATAAACAAAAGAATCAACTTCAATGAAACAACTCAAAGGGAAACAAACACACAATTATGTTTCAATACTGACCTTATGCTTAGCTTTCACCGTCCCATTCTGAGATAACGCAACCAACGGTGGTATACCCCCTTCTCCCACAAGCAATCCCCTGTTAGTAACACTTTCACCACACAACTGCAAAAGCGTCATAACTGCAAATTCCTTCCCTTTATCACTCCCATCCTCAATAGCCTCCAGCAACGCAGCAATCCCACCTTCTCCCACAATAGCCTCGATTCCCATCTCAATCGCCGCCAAGCTACTTAAAACCACCATAGCCTTCTCGGCCAATCCGGTGCCCTGTTCCGCCACGAGCGCCACCAGTGGCCTCACAGCCCCAGCGCTCACCGCTCTCTCCTTGTTCAATCTCACCGAGCTTAACTTGTAAAGAGTCGTGAGCGCATCCTTTTTCCCTCTGTTGGACCCGTTAATCAGTAACGCAACCAAAGGGGGTATGGCGCCACAAGCACCTATCGACAATTTATTCTCGTCGGTCAAAGCTACGCTAAGCAAAGTGCAAGCAGCGTTTTGCTTAGAGGTCTCGGTGCCGGTTTTCAAGACGTAAATTAGGGATTTCACAGCGCCGGCGTTCATGATCAAGCTTTTGTTGCTTTCATGGAGGGAGAGATTAAGCAAAGCCGTAACTGCGTGTTCCTGCGTCATCGGGTCGGAGCAACGAAGAAGAGGGATTAAAGCGGGTACGGCTCCGGATTCTCCAATCAGGACCCGATTATCGGCCCGATTTTTCGCCAACAGCCGTAATTTAGCCGCTGCAGACCTTTTCAGCGGAATTGACGACGACTGCAACGCATCTACACAGAGCTTCACGGTAGGTTGAAGGTCTTCGGGGGAGATGCTCTCGATAATTTCCGTGGAAAACGTTTCTCTCTGTAAAAATCCAGAACACGGTTCCCGCTCGAGCTCGGAGCTAGGACCCTGATTTGGTCCAGGATCAGGGATAGTGGCGAGACGCTGGAGTTCACCGGAAATATCGCTAGAGCACGCCGAGAAATCGCTGAAGGCACGTGAGATGTCCAGCAAATCGTCGATATCGGAAAACGACGGATTTTTCGAATTACTCGACGATTTACTGGCGAGCTCCCCGAGCCGTAGGTCAATAACTGAGTCGGTGAGATTCTCCGACACGTTAGGCGAGTTATCGGGGATTGAGCCGGGCTGGTCGGCTTGGAAGATGGTAGACCGGACAGTGCGCATAGAACGGCCGAAGGACCGGCTGATTGTTGCCGAAGACGGCGGCGGAGTGTAGTAGTAGTACGGCCGCGTTAGAGGGTAGCGAGTTGTACTGTTGGTGTTGCAGTGAGAGTGAGAGTGGGAATCTTCTACGGAAACCATGATGAGAAATAGAAACAATAACCAAACTAAACCTTGAACTTCGATTACTGAAAGTCTGAAAGGATTTTATAAGTGTTTTAAGCTTAAATTACCATGGCTGACAGTGGTGGAAGAAATAGCTCACTGGGGGAGACGAATGGTAGAGTTATATCGATGATTTTTTGAAATTCTTTTTTCTTTTTTTTATTGTTGATGGATCAACGAGTGGATTTTATTGGTGATATTGAGTGTGGGCCCATGGGCTTTTGGGTTTGTTCTAAACTCACAGCTGGAAGGTTTTTGGGCTCACACCGGCGAAGGGCTCTCGAAAAAATTGATTGATGCGTGTGCAAAGTGTGTAGGGGCGTTAATACACGAGCCGCACTTTTTTTTTTTTTTTATAACTCAGCTTCCGCGCTGCGCTGACTATACCGGCGACAACAACTCGCTTTTTATCGCCGCATAAGAAACCGCAGGATGTGCACGATCTTGGCCAAAATGTGTTAAACTTTATCTCTTGACAACTGTGATCCTCCTGCGTAAAAAGAACAATTATATTCGACCACCCAATCTACTAATAACGATCTCTCCCCGAATCAAACTCACATAGATGTTATTCAGTATTGGAAACATATTTCTCAGGCTCACTACATTTTGGGGAGCAATTACACGAGCCGCACTCTTATTGTGTGGGAACATATTTCTCAGGCTCACTACAGTTTAGGGTCCTGTCATCTTAGCAAAACCCTGATACTATTAGGGGCAGTCGGCGATGGCTTAAGTGTCGTCGTTTTGCATCTAAATTCATTTTTATGGCCATGAAATTAGATTTAGTGGGACTAAGAAATTGAAAATGAATAGTTTATAAATTTCTAAAGTAAGAATTTTTAAATTTAAAATTTATTAGCTAAACTCAACTATTTCGAGCTTTGATTTAATTATTTTTCTTATCGGTGATTTAAATATTTTAAAACTATATATGTGTCCTATATTTTTTTATTCATGTCAAGAGACAATATATTATTGACATCACGATTAATTATTCTCTAAACTATTTGATTCATATATCATTAGGATCTGGGGAACAAGATTTCGTAAAATTATAAAGAGCGACACTGTTCGAAATTTTTATTCCACTTTATTTCATCCGATGTTCCAATATACTAGGTAAATGTCACATGTAATTTATATTTGCAAACATTGTGTTGAAATAATTTTTTTGGAAATCGGATAGTGGTCAAATTGGTAAGAACTTAAGACCAAGTTAAAAGTTTGAGGTTCAATTCTCATTACTCATTTCTCCTCAAGTCTCACGATGTGTATTTAAAAAAATAAAAAGAATTTTGAATTGAAGATGACCTTATAATTTTTTTCCTCCTAATTATAGTTCGGCCTTGATAAGGGCAAAAGATTGTCTGGACCGACCTGACCAGACTTATGACATTGGGGACCTGGCAAGGCCCATAGTATTGGGCTGATATATTAAGACAAGACTGGCCGATCCGGGAGCTTACGATATGGGGTTGATCTTCTAAAGGCATGCGTATTGGGGACCTCCACGAGCCCATACAGGTGGGAGGCCTATCATATTGGGCCGACCTATTAAGGCCCGAGTATGAGTGGTTCTGAAGGGATGTTTATTGGGCTGACCTATGTAAGGTTCGTTATATTAAACCGACCTGTCAAGCCCTGCGTGGCTAAGGCGATCTGTTGTTGACCCGTTGTATTCTATAAGGACTTCGGGGGTACAGTTCAGCTCGGCCCGAAAGATGTATGAGGCATTGAGGATGCCTTGGAGAATTAAAGGGGCTTTATATTAATACATTGGGCCGAGATGTTTTGAAACAGGTCGGAGCTATGGTCTTAGGGGCGTAAAATTAGGGTTTTTAAGAGATCCGATCCTAATCTAATGATGATTCTGACACCAAATCGTAACGGAATCCCGGATTTTACGGAAACCCTAATCCTAGCTAAGGTATAAAAGGCCCAAACCCAAGTTCATTCTAACCTAATCCCATTTTTTTTTACTGTTACATTGTTTTTCCTCTCTAGTCTTTCCTTCCTTTCCAAGACACTGACTTAAGCATCGGAGAGGGTACGCCAGAGCCCTCCTCCGGCCCCCCTTGTGCAGGTTTCACGGTGGACTTCGTCTTGGAAGGTGATCGGCGAGGAGAGGTCGTTTTTGGGAGCTACCAGGCCTTAATCCTCCAGTTGGCTTCATAACAAACCAGCATCGCCACTTGCACCAGGACACTCTCTGAAATGTATTGTAATTAGCAGTGTCAAAGTACAGTTGTTCTTTTAATGACGCATATGAAGATGTTTCGCACGTGCTGCGGGGCATGAGCTTTGATGAGGAGGTTTATCCATTATCATTGAATTTATATTAATCACACTAAAATTCAATAACTAATTGCATGGGCTCACTGTTATGATAACTAGCAATTTCTTGTATTAACATACTTAAGTTACTCATTCACTTTAACACTGAGTTATGATGTGTGTCATAACGCGTTGAAGAAATAAATTGAAGTGCTTTTAGTTTAAGGAAATCTCTTAATAGGATAGGATCCACTCATTTTTCCTAAGAAGAAACCCAACTCAAACTCGACTCGAATTTCTATAGAAAATATGAGCACTACACTTAATGATGAAAAAACGACATTTATTACACATATACGTGGTTGATTCCAGATCCCTCCAATTCTTCATAATTGCCTTTCGTCTGAACTCTGCCGTTGACTTGCACAAAAGATAGAGTCGGAGAGTTGCTTCGGAGTATCCTCTCCGATGTTCAAGTTAGAAATATGCTCACATAGAAGTAATGTGAAAGTATAAGAGTGATTAGGGTTATAATGCACTTGTACGACAATATTTTATAGATATGTCATGATTAGGGTTTTCATAAAATCCGAATTTCGTTACGAAAATATCATTAAGATAAGTTCAGTTTTCCATAGAGGTCATTCTAATGAACAATTCGGACCTCGGGATAATTTGACTATCTCAAAATATCTCAACCCATATACTTCTCGTGTATCAGACCTCTAAACTTCATAGCTTTACTCCCGAGGTGTAACTCAATCCTCTGGAATTCTAAGAGATTGACTCGGGTCCCCTTATTATTCCAACTAGATCATGTATTTATAATTTTATACCACACGAATATATTTCGGTCTCTTTCTGAACAGGTCGGTCAGACTCATAGACCCATCAATTTTCCATCCCACTTACTCACTTTAATTCACGAGGCCGGATTATTTTAGTCCTTATCAATATGAATATAAAATTGCATAAGAGGATTACCTCAACAGGCCTAACTAAACTGAAGAAAATGAATTTTGCTAAAATAAAGTGAATTAAATAAATGTATTTTACTCTATTATTGTGTAATTAATACTATCAATAAGGAAACAAACATATAAATTGGCGAACAGACGAAAAAGGAAAACTGGTCTATGTTAGTGGGACATAGCTAGGGAGTAATAATTAATATCAACTGGAATTGCAGTTGGCAATTAGGCAGTAGTCTAGTGGTTAAGACTCTTATGCTCAGGCCAATTCGAGAAAAAAAATTGGAATTGTAATTGAATATTTCATTAGTACTACCCCTAAATAAAAAAGTATCATCCGAATGTTCACGATTGATATAATCTTTCCTTTTAGCTAGCTCATCATAACTTCGCCACTCACAGTTTCGTCCAACTAGCTGCACCCCAACTACTATTGATATCATGCATGATATCATAACTCATCAAACGACAGTTTATTATAACCATACATGTTTCACAGTTATGGGATATATTACCATGATTTTCAAATAAAAACCCACACATCAAACAATTTGTCTCTATTCAAATCAAGATTGCTGTATTTTAAAAAAAATCGGTGAGGGTAAAATTTCAACCTAAATTTCCAATTGTGGATATTTTGACGAGATTAAATTAAAGAGTTCACAAAATATTGACATTTTATTCTAACATGTTTCGTCACGTGACTAAAAAAAATATTGAATTTTCATTAAAAAAAAATAGAATTACCGGTCGAATTGAATCGAGGTTAGTGTAAGTGTGTAACTGTGTAAGTTGGACCCAAATCACACAAAAAAATTTAAACTATATACTTATACATCAGACCTTAAACATAAACAGCTGGCTAGCATTAATGAAAAACCTGAAAATTTTCGACTTTATTTTTTCGGAATCGAAAATTCATACTTAATTCGGAATAATTTGATTTTTAATTTTATCTTGTTTGGTTGTTGTATTTAATTGGAGTTGAGCTTGTACTATATACGTACTATCAAGATCATCTTTTTTATTAATTTATTTTGATGAAAATAATTTGCTAGTAGAGTGTACGTTCAATGCTTCAGGCAGATCTTTGTATTATATAATATACATAGTGTAAACAAATATATATACCAAGAAAAGTGCATTGAACCAATATATATGATTTATTAAATCAACATTCTATGTACTTTTGCGACAATAGTTGACGTACAGTGAAAGAAAACTATTTAATACTTTAAAAAAAAATTATATAACAGTTGCGTCTGTCAATACTTAAATACATGGTCCCTTACGGTATTATTTAATTATCATCAGATTACGTAATGCAAATATTTAAAATAAATTAATTCTTACATTATATTCATTACTTTAATTTGTTCTTTTCATACGTGACATGCTGAGCTGTTTATTACCTGCTTAATTATATTAATTGTTTCTATGGCGAGGGAAAAGATTTGGGTTGTCCCTAATTAATACTAAGATAATAGAGAAATTATAACCAGGTGGCTTAGCCCACCTGGCCACCACAAACAATTGTGGGATGGAGGTTAGGGGTTCAAATCCCTGCTCCATCAAATTATTTGTGGGGTGGAGGTCAGGGGTTCTTATCCCTGCTCCATCAAATTGCTCCCCGGGGCATATGCGAGCTGGTGAAGATTTGGTGGGAATAGCATCCGTGTGGGTTCGATTCGGGAGAGATCGTTATTAGTAGATTGGGGGTCGAACATAATTGTTCTCTTTACCCGTGAGGATCCGGTTTGTCACGTGCCGCCACGACTCGCCGTAACACTCGCACACGTGCGTTGGCAATCACGTGACAATGATAATGCAAACATAATGTCCTTTATATTCTCAGAGTAAATGTACTAATATACTTAATAATATTATTAATTATGATATTGGTACCCGGTTTAATCGTACATAAGTCGACAACCTTGCAAATAATTACATAAATTATTAACGTTGTGTTTAGGATTCAGGACAAAGGACTAAATTGAAGTTTTTAATAATGTTTGTTGGAATTGGTCTTTGATAAATGGGGTGTTGACCCGATTTTGACCAATTAATTAAGTGGTTTCCATTTGTGAAAAATGGAATTAAATTATTTGTAAAAATTCTACTTAGAGAGTAGATGAGAATAGCATTTGGAATTTCTCAAAACCGATTCCGGGTGAATGAGAAATTAATGCTAGAAGTTAGCCACTTAATACAAATAAATGGTATGGAAAATGAGAAATATGGGGGAGGAGAGATGCTCCATCCCACATAGGAAAAAGGAGGTAAAGTTGCACACTTTATTTATCCTAAGTTGGACAAATGGGTTTGGGCCTTGGGGGGCACCCAAGTTTTTAAAGGAGAGGGACTACACGCTTGTGGGTTTGGTCAAAGCACACACGCGCGCGCCGCCGCCGCCGGCCGGGTCGCGGGCTTGGGCTTGGGCTTCAAGGCCCTTATTCTTTTTGGACCAAAAACCTTTTAAAAATTAAATATTTAATTAATTTTTGTAATTAATTAAATAGATTTAATTAATTTTTGTAATTAATTAATAGAGTTCAACTGGGAAAAACTTTCGGCCCCGCGCACGGGCAGGAGCACGCCCGTGCGGTCGGGTCGTGCTACCTGCCGAGGGTCTGCCGCCTACACGCACGACGGCGCGACGCCCGTGCGTCTTCAGTCGTGGCTTTGGTGCCGAAAGTTTGAGCTCACGCACGGGCAGCGCACGCGCCCGTGTCGTCTCAGGCCGTGCTCTCTCTGCAAAAAGTGCGTCTGCTCAAAAAAGGTGTCTTTTCGAGCCAAAAGACATGTTCTTTCCATACGGGCCTCGAGGCTTATAAAAGTCGATCCCGGTGATCAAATACATACGAAAAATACGAAAATACTCGAAAATAACCAAATCATTTGCATCATACAAGCATATTGATTTTCCCTTTCGTTCAAAGCTTGAAAGTTCGAACTTTTAGTTGTTCGTGTGTTTCGAGTTTGCAAGTCTTTGTAAACTCGAGACGTAAAGTCGTTGTATCTTAGAGGCGAACGCCGAACCGTAAGCACTCGATGTACGGGCGTTTTAAATCTTGCGGAGACCGATTCAAATCGTGCCTCGACTTAAATCATACACTAAATCCAAATGCATTTTCAAAAAAAACTATACACCAAAGATATTACCCAAAAATCGCAAGACGAAAATTCGTTATTCCTACGAGTTTATTGTTTCGCTCGAGAAGATGGCTTCCGATCGTTCACACCGATGGCTCCAGCTAAGATTGCTTCTCCTGCTCATGGCGAAAACCGGCGAAGTTCTCCTGTCGACTTCAAGAGATGGCAACAGAAGATGCTTTTTTACGTGATGACTTTGGGACTATCTCGTTTCGTGAAGGAGAACCCCCGCAGCGTTGGTGATGAAGAATCCGACAATGAACGGAGAATCGCCGCGATGCTTGGCATAACAGTGATTTCCTTTGTCGGAATTATATTTTGAACGGAGTAGACGATACCTTGTACAACGCCTATAGTTCGTTCAAAACGTCCAAAGAGTTGTGGGACTCTTTGGAGAAAAAGTATAAAACAGAAGATGCCGGTGCAAAGAAATTTGTAGTCGGTAAATTTCTGGATTATAAGATGGTTGACACCAAGACGGTGATTAGCCAAGTGCAAGAGATTCAAATCATACTTCACGACTTAAATATTCTGGGGATGATTCTGAACGAGTCTTTCCAAGTGGCTGCGATTATCGAAAAATTGCCGCTTTCGTGGAAAGATTTTAAGAATTATCTTAAGCACAAGCGGAAGGAAATGGGGCTTGAGAATTTGATAGTTCGACTTCGGATTGAGGAAGACAACCGGGATTCCGAATGGAAATCGGCAAATGTGGGGGTATGATCATACTTTGTGGAACACCAGTGGTGTAGTTTCGTTGCATTTTTAATATATAACAGAAGGTGTTGCCAAAAGTGTTGTAAATACTGAAACCACATTTGCATGAGGTGTTGTCGAAAGTGTTGACACCGAAGATGTGATAACATCGAAGGTTATACACCTTGTAAAAGATGAAATTGTTGGAACTAAGATCTCAAATCAAGAACGAGATTCTAACCGGATTGTCGGGATACTTGTTCTAACAAAATAAAATAGAGTGGCCGAGAGCCATAAAGTTCTGGGTAACTTTGTGTTAAACAAAGATACCTAAGTTGAAAGAGCGACTTGACTTTTAAGCAACCTACATAAAGGAGATTGCGCTTGAAATGTGGGGGTGCTTTGGAAAAAGTAGAAGTTTAAAGAAATAAATTCAAAGATTTATGATATAAGTGATGGTACGATCATTGAATCATGAAATGTTTTATTTATTAAAAGTGTCCTTTCGTGCAAAGGAAAGAGGTAAGTCTAGACATTTTTGTCGGAGACATAATACCAATAAACGGTTGATTTCGAATGGGGTTATTTCGGTTGACTACGCTCAAGTCAAAGGAAAACCTTGCGATCCGCTTACAAAAGGCATAAATCGAGATCACCGTATAAACTGTTAAGGAATGGGTTTAAAATCCACAACTTAAAGAATGTTCATAGCGGTAACCCAACCTTGTGAATTGGAGATCCCAAGACCTTGGTTCAATGGGACAACTAAGTTATGAATGTTCAAATTTAACACTTGGAAAATGTGTTAGCTCATTCTCGATACATCCAAGTGTATTTAAACCTGTGAATGTGGTGAGGTTAAGTTTAAGACTTTTAATGATTCCTATACCGATAGGTGGAGTATTGCAGATACTCTTCAATAGGAGATCACCTATATAAGTGAGAAGTAATGGACGCTTCAAATGAAACACTTATGAATCTAAGATATGGTCCAGTATTTAAATGGACACAACGTGAGAACAACAAGTGTTAGAGTTGTTATCATGTGTAAATCTTGTTGTCTTGGTTTACACAAACGGTGAGTAGTTCAAGACATCGCGTCACTAAGCGGCTAGTAAATCCGATAGTACCTTACTAAGGAAGGTTCAAAGCCACAAGCTACCTATCCTCGATGCAATAACGATTCGCCGAGACTTTCAAGCGAATCTGCATACACGTATGCATTAATTTCATTCATGTGGGGATTGTTGGAATTGGTCTTTGATAAATGGGGTGTTGACCCGATTTTGACCAATTAATTAAGTGGTTTCCATTTGTGAAAAATAGAATTAAATTATTTGTAAAAATTCTACTTAGAGAGTAGATGAGAATAACATTTGGAATTTCTCAAACCGATTCCGGTGAATGAGAAATTAATGCTAGAAGTTAGCCACTTAATACAAATAAATGGTATGGAAAATGAGAAATGTGGGGGAGGAGAGATGCTCCATCCCACATAGGAAAAAGGAGGTAAAGTTGCACACTTTATTTATCCTAAGTTGACAAATGGGTTTGGGCCAGGGGCACCCAAGTTTTTAAAGGGAGATGACCTACATGTTTGTGGGTTTGGTCAGCACACACGCACGCGCCTGCCGCCCCGCCGCCCCCGCCCGCCGGGTGGCTCGGCTCGGCCGGGTCGTGGGTCGTGGGTCGCGGCCCGGGCTTGGGCTTCAAGACCCTTATTCTTTTGGACCAAAACCTTTTAAAAATTAAATATTTAATTAATTTTTGTAATTAATTAAATAGATTTAATTAATTTTTGTAATTAATTAAAAGAGTTCAACTGGGAAAAACTTTCGGCCCACAAGACGGGCAGAGCACGCCCGTGCGGCTCGGGTCGTGCTACTGGCCGAGGGTCTCGCGCCTACACGCACAGGCAGCGCACGCCCGTGCGTCCCCAGTCTTGGCCGGGTGCCGAAAGTTTGAGCCCGCACGCACGGGCAAGCGCACGCCCGTGCGTCTAGGCCGTGCTCTCCTGCGCAGGTGCGTCTGTTCAGTGCAAAAGGTGTCTTTTCAAGCCAAAAGACATGTTCTTTCCATACGGGCGTCTGAGGCTTTGATTTAAGTCGAGGCCTGGTGACTGAAATACATACGAAAAAATACGAAAATACTCAGAAAATAACCAGTCATTTGCATCATACAAGCATATTGATTTTCCCTTTCGTTCAAAGTTTGAAAGTTCGAACTTTTAGTTGTTCGCTGTGTTTCGAGTTTGCAAGTGTTGTAAACTCGAGACGTAAAAGTCGTTGTATCTTAGAGGCGAACGCCGGAACCGTAAGCACTCGGTGTACGGGGCGTTTTCGTCTTGCGGAGACTACGAAAAAATACGAAAATACTCAGAAAATAACCAGTCATTTGCATCATACAAGCATATTGATTTTCCCTTTCGTTCAAAGCTTGAAAGTTCGAACTTTTAGTTGTTCGTGTTTTCGAGTTTGCAAGTCTTGTAAACTCGAGACGTAAAAAGTCGTTGTATCTTAGAGGCGAACGCCGAACCGTAAGCACTCGATGTACGGGGCGTTGCGTTTTGCGGAGACCGATTCAAATCGCCTCGACTTAAATCATACACTAAATCCAAATGCATTTTCCGAAAAAAAACTATACACCAAAGATATTACCCAAAAATGTTGACAGTACAAATGTTACAATTTGAATTTGAATATATATATAAATAATTGAAATATGTAATTACATGTTGGCTTGGTCGTGGGAGGTGATTGTGAGATTTAGTATATAAAAAAAGAGGATTATTAAGTAATGAAGTCCCAAGTTGTGGCAGTGATTGGATCATAAGTTGCTAAATTCGTATTTAGTGATCTTAATCATGATTTTGGTAATTATAGTGACAGTTCAAGTTAATTAGTGGAGTTGTGATCTGATGCTTGGGGTAATTTTGGTGATGGTGGTGGTGATAATTACAATTATAACTTAGATATTTGTCCAGTTGTATGCTAGTATTTAATTTGTATATCATGAAAAAGTAAAACAAGCATTATTAAAAGAAGATTATTTAAGTTCAACATATAGGGAGATATGATACCGGTTGATACAACAACAACAATAATAATAATAATAATATTATTATTATTATTATTATTATTATTATTATTATTATAGGGGAAAGAAGAAATGAGATGTCCTTGTAGCCGTAGGCATGGGCGGATCCAAAAAAAATTTATGGCGGGGGTACACAATAAATACAATTATAAACTATATCAAGGATAATTAATGGAGACATCTTTTACATTTTTTTAATGTAATTAATATGTAGTTTTTTATAAATTTATATCACACTAATAATGTTATATAGCACTATTAATATTAATAATATTATATAATACTTTTTCAATCAATACTATTATAATATTATTAATTAGTTTTGTAAATTATAAGTTTAGGATAATGTTATATAAATAATAAACTATAGGGGCACGTGTCCCCATATTATGTCACTGCTGGTAGGGGAAGGGGATGAAATTCGAACCCGATTCTGCTTGTCAGTAACACGCCACTTGACCACACAAGCTACATCTGAATCCTGATACAACTTTTTTTGACCTAAAATTCTATCATGTGACTCGTTCAATTTGGTATATATCCCTCAACAGATGTAACAAATAATGACAAACGTCCACCCAACAAAAATAATGTTCACTTTAGTTGACCTCACGATTATATCTGAAATATATTCTTTTTCATGAAAAGAAAAGCTCCGACTCTCGCTTATAAGTTATAGTCCACCCATGTTCTCATTCGACGCGAGATGCATCTCTTTTACAACGATGTTAATGTTACAATGACCGTGTTTGCAAATAGGGTCTATCTATAAGTATTTGCTTGTATGCATATGTGTATGTTTATAAATATAGTTTGTGAATTTTGTACAAGTTACTGTGGGGAGATAAGACCGTAACTACCCTACAAATCATGATACATATAGTATGTGTAGGATGCTACAGCTGTACCTTAACAACCCCATCATTCTATCTTAATTATTATTGCACCATTCTCTGGTGCCGATAATCCCTTTTGCTTCGAACATTGATGACCTCTAAAATTTAAGTGGTTTGTTTTTGCTTTCATGAGATTCTAATACAATTTAATGATTTGTTTGACAAATTGGAATTTCTAAAATTGGTGGTTAGTATAGATGCATTCAAGGATATTTATTTGGGGCATAATTGAAAGAGTTTGTCTGATTGTGACAACTGGATGGGATCTTCTATTCCAAAACTGTGTTTCATCTTCTACTCCCAGTGTTCTAAAAATCGCTAAGCGCTAGTCGGGCGGCAGACTGGGGCCTAGCGCCTAAGTGGAGCCTGGGCGGGGTTAGATGGGACCTAAGCGGGATTAGACGGGGCCTAATTGAAAAAATAACATAAGCAGACAAGGGGGGCCTAACGCCTGCGGGGACTAATCGGGGCTAGGCGGGGTCTTTTAAACAGTGCCTATTCCAACTGTTGATGATAGACACGTGTATAACACTTACCATGTTATTTCAAAGCATAAATCAAGCAGAAAAATCGTGGGGTTATAATATAGTAACTATTATATACGCGTCAATCATCCATACTGTGAAATAAGAGATGAAACACGATTTTGAAATAGACCGCATTCGTGTGACGAGCTAAGTCTATTACACACTGGAATTTCTTATACCAAATATGTTTAATCTCATATTTCAAAAAATCTGAAAACCAAGTATGTATTGATGACGTCATTAATTTACGTGTTAAATATTTGGAATTGCCAGATTTTAAATCACTTTCAATCTGACAATTTCATTTGCTTGGTGCACTGAACTTGGTTACTTTTATGATAGAAGCTCCTAACTATATTTAACAAATATTTGTATATATACATAATACACCCACCATATACATCTATGATCTATATATAAAGTGAATAATGCAACATAATTTCTGATAAATTATAGCGGTCGAATTGGCTCTTATTCTGGCCCACATCCAAGCACTATGATCCATTGGGCTAGAGACAATGGGCCATCAAAAGGGGTTAGGGCTTGAACTCGTTCTAAATTATGATTGTCGTAGCTTCAATGTGATTAGGCATTGATCCAACAGGTATTTTACTCATACCGTTAGAAACAAAATAAATTAGTTAAATTTAAATATTGTAAAGTTATAAGACTGAATTTCTAAATCTGTTAAGTTATAAAACAAAGTAAAACTGTTAAGTTAGAGAACTGAATATCTAGAAATTTAAAAGCTAAAGGACTAAAACAATGAAGGTGACAACTTATATGACTAATTCTAAAAAAAGTTTTAACTTACATGACTAAAAATCATGTTTTCCCATAATATGACAAAGCAAAGCATGACATCGGCAAAATCTACAAGCAAATATTGCGCGCCATTTTTATGTCATTTCTTGATTCTATCATCTCCTCTCTTGTGTTTTTTTTTTCCTTATTTTCTAATTTTTCAATACTACTTTATGTTTGAGATTTTATGTCTTAGTTCAATAATAACCTTAATTTGCTGGTGCTATGACCAAACAAGAACTTTAGCCACTGTCCTAACAGATGAAACAAATATGAGAAGTAACAGTGAATATTACAAAGAGCTTCCTCATTGTGAATATTGCAGTGCCTCAACAAATGCATCCTTCAGAAGAGGATTCGAAGCTGCTACTCGGTGAGATGTGATGTCAAAATCCTTACCCGATCTGTTACAGAAAAGGAAAAAAAAAAGATCGTAATTTAGACAGAAAAGGCTGCGATTTTTTGTAATTTTGAAACATCTCTGGTTTTTTTGGTAATTAGCTCAAACCTCAGGGTCTTTTTTGTAATTATTATCATTCATTCTTTCCAAAAGAGTTGTTACTTACAGATCAAATACAAGTCCTCCAGCTTCATGTACAATAACAGCACCAGCAGCTACATCCCTGAAGAGACGACCCAAACTTCAGTAATTTATTCGACCATAATCCAATCGAGCATTTCAAAAATCTTACCAAGGGCCTCCAAATCCATGTTCATAAAACATATCAATCCTTCCACAAGCAATCCCACAGAGATCCAACGCACAAGAGCCACCTATCCGAAGGGACCTAACCTGATCGATTGAGAAACCAAACTCATGTTCTCAGCTATTTTTCACCATGACAAGTAAAATGAAAGAAGTTGTGAAATCATCATTGTTACGAGACCACTAACTACTAAGTTACCTTGAAGAGTAAGCGATTGATCCTGTCTGTAGATGCATCCACAGCAGACTTGTCACGATTCGTGCCCACCTGTTAAGATGATACTTGATTATCTCCTTATAAGTGGAAAAAATATAACGCAAATTTATGCAACTTTAATTGTAGGACTACACAGAAACAAGTATCGGCAAGTAATGATGAAATTAGGCCAGTATCCTCTCCACTACCCATTGAGTTCAGTCTAATTACAAATAATCTGCTATCTTTCAAAATTATTAATATCTCCTTGATATTTATTTCTGTTTTATAAATTACACTATCAAGAGAAGGGTATTTGTTATTGCACTAATACATTAAGCATTGTTCAACAATATGTTTAGCAGAGTACCTCTGTGGCAAGAAGGGACTTCACAAGCTCAGTTTGAGAAGACGCTGTGGAACACAAATATACGAGCAGGGATCACTGATCAGACAAACGATAACCTGAATGTGCAATAAAATATCTAAATGATAAAAAACAACTTACTCTTGATGGGTTTTCCGTTGAGAAAAGCACCTTTTCCACGAATTGCAGTAAAAAGCTATATATTGAAACCGATATTAGTTATCTAATCAACAAGCAAATTCCCTCAATAAAACAGTACAGTTGTGCAGAAAATGAGAAAAAAAAAATCACATAAATGGAAGAGAGCTATTGATCACTTCATTGGCTAGTCACATTCTTTTGTGGGATAATTACAAAAATTACTCTTGAGGTTTATCCTTACCCGACCCCAAGTAGTGGGATTAAGGCTTAGTTTGTTGTTGTTGTTTTAGTTTGTTGTTTACTCTTGAGGTTTATCCTAGTTACAAAAATAAAAATAAAAACAATTATCCTTCAAAATTATAAATACCCCCTTGAGATTTGTTTCTATTTTATAAAATGCACTCTCAGGAGGGCCGTATTAGTTAGGTAAATACAAATATCAAGGAGGTATTTGTAATTTTGAAAGATAACTAGAGCTTTTTGTAATTAATTTAAATCTCAGGGTAGTTTTTGTAATTATCTCTCTCTTTTTTTTGTATGACTATCACTTAGTGATTAGGAACATTTGAGCTTTATAAATGAGTCAGGTTTTAAGTTAAATATTGTACACCACCTATTATCTTGTCAATTCAAACAACTCAGATAACAAATTTTTTATACCAAACATACGAAATACAAGGATCGCATATGTGAAACCAATAGTACAATAATACATAATACTTGGAAGCCAGAAAACCTACCTCATCCATAATTGGGTTGTAGACAACACCAACTGTCGGAATTGTTCAATTGTGAGACCAATAGATACACATACAAACGGAAATCTGCAATCCATATTTTAAGACTTATGAGCACAGCATGGATATTGGGAAACTTCTAACAATAACTCTACAAACAAAAGATACTAGCCCGTGGACAAAATTAGTCGTTCCATCCAGAGGATCAACAATCCAAGTTGGTTCGTCGGTCAATTCTGTGGCGCCACAAGCAGCAGTTGTTTCTTCCCCAATGAACTAAGACGAAAAAAGATCAATATCAGATGTGAGAACAATAGAGCTAACCTTGGGGTCAATGGAGAATTATCCAACTCGCAATGTCGCTAGAAATAGGAAACAATGCAGAAATAGAGCTGACCTTGTGGTCAGGGTATTGTTGTTTGAGAAAATCAAATATGAGTTCTTCACATTTCTTATCAGTCTCTGTGACCAAATCCACCTACACAGAGAAAACAATGGATGGTTTGACATATATCACCAAATGACACAATTAGAGCCAAAACTGTCACCCTTACAGCATAGCTAAATATACAGATAAAGTGACAAAAATTCGTTAAATGGTAATCTTTGCTCAATCTCTGTCATCATCAGATGATTTACATATACAACAAAGGAATGAGAGACTTCGTGAAGCAATCACAGTATTCCCAAATTCAACACTCTAAAAATCACTCTTACCAGTAACCACCTTTAGCACAATTCAACACCCAAGATTACTAGTAAAATGAACTCTATACCAAAACCAGAAACCCCGTTACGCAACATTCAACAATATATAGATTACTCAAGATGCCTCTTTTATATCACTTTTTTGCACAAAGGTAAATTAGCAAAAATTGGAACATGGGCCGTCGATATGACGATGGAGCATGGAGGATCCTGTGATGATAGTGAGCTACTCCTCCCAACACCAATTGGTTTTAGGATAGAACCTCACTTGGTGGGCTTGGACTGCCCCTCTATATTGGGTACGCTTCATGTGTGGGACCGTACCAAGTCCCCCGAATTTAACATGGTATCAGAGCACTGGCGTAGCCAGGGGGGGCCAACCTGGGCCCTGGCCCCCCCCCCATTTTTTTTTAAAAAAAAATTTATAGGTAAAAATTTTTTAAAATTTTTTTTTATTAAATATTTACATGGTTTTTTTTGCTTTTTTTTATGTGGCACACCCCAATTTCGTGTATCGACCCACCCCCATTTATTTCCTGGCTACGCCATTGTATCAGAGCAGACCCCATGATCGGGCTGGGTGGGCTGTCGATACTACAGTGTATCATGGAGGATCCTGTGATGATAGTTAGTTATTCCTCTCATCACCAATTGATTTTACGATGAAACTTTGGGTACGTTTCATGTGTGAGACCGTACCAAGTCTCCGAATTTAACACATAACAATGCACCATGGTTCGCGCACACAGACGGTTGATAAATTTTTTTCGAAATTCATAAAATTACAAAAGCTAACATTTTACCAGGCCTTTGTGCTCCACTCGTTTTGTTTCATAGAACCCAGAACGAATAATCTGCAGCCCAAACAATAATTAACAAACCAAAAAAAAAAGCAAGAATACAACAACAGTAAACAAGGACTTAAGAGTTTAGATAGATAGCCACCTCTCCAGCACTCTTAGCAGCATCCACTGCCTTGGCCAAGAAATCCCCCAATGAACCTAAAAAATCAAACAATCCCATCAAGAAATCACTAAACAACATACGAAAACTAAATGCATTTGTGATGGCGTGTTTGTGTGCGTGGATTTGAAGAAGAAACATGGATGGGTTCTTGCCTTTTTCTGCCATTTTTATCGATCGGTGTTTCTTGAGTAGTGGGTGATGAGATCAGGAGAAAAGTTGATTGTAAATTGCAGGTTGGATGTTTTTTCCTTTCACGTAGCACCTGAAACGAAAACAAAAAGTTTTTTATATAAAGACAGAAATGTCATAGGTGGCACTGGATTTAATGGTGCGTCTGGTTTTCAGTTTTACACTTCTGAAATTGTATTTGTTAACCCGATTTTTTAAGAGATTCTCGTATTTATATTTATAAAAAATTAAAAAATCAATATACATTACTTACACCCAATTCAAAGTATATGGGTCTCATTACTTGGTGCACCCAGTTATTTTTCGCCACGTTTCCTGTTTTGTCATTTCCATTTTATATATTTTGTTAATCAAAATAACTAGTAATTCTAATTTTCTGAAGAATATATATATATATATATATATATATAGAGAGAGAGAGAGAGAGAGAGAGAGAGAGATTTAGTTTACTAAATTAAAATAAATAAAATCAGAAATCTAATTCAGTTTTATCACTAAATCAAATTAGCTCAAGTCTAAATCTAATTCAATCTACTCTATTAAATCAAAATAATAAAAAACTGATTTGATTTAATTTATTAAATCAAATATTTGAATTTGACTTAATTTTCTTTTTGAAATACAACTAATCAAATAAAAGAATCTGATTGTTTTTAACTAAATCTGAATAGTCCTATCAAAAAGCATCTAATACTGGGTTATGTAGATGCTTCTATTCTCTGAAAATTCTTTTTTTTTTTTTTTGAAAGCATTCTCTGAAAATTCTTGAGAATATTTATATATTATTCATTAATCATTAAGATACGCAACCCATCTATAAAATAAAACATTACCTTGTATGGTTAGCAGGTTACCGGTCCAGATTACTAAATTGAAATTATTTGTCATTATAATTGCTACAATCAAGCCCCAAGAACAAAAGTAACATTAATTTTAAGTATCAAAAGATGTGCCACTATTCAAGAAATGCCGTTTTTTTTTAAATCGTAATACATGGAATAAAGCAATATGCTGCTGCTTTAGTTTCTTCTATTATTAGAGGATTCTTGAGAATATTTAAACTTATTCAATAAGACACACAACCCCATTCAAAAAACAAAACATCACCATATATAATTCAACGACCTATAAAATACTTGCACAATAAACCCTCATGAGAAACACAGAGAAACTTAAGTAAGCTGCCAAAGAACAGGAAAGATCACTTTACACACAGCTTTGATATACTGAGAACATGGTTCATCAATCATCACATTACAGAAACATTGAAAATTCACATTTTTCTTTCTTTCCAAATAATTTCGAATGCTCAACAACAGCATCTACAAAATATGGGTTAACAAAATGTCTGAATCGAAATCACAAATTTCCAATGCCTACGAACTATTAATTAACAACTATATATATGGGGGAAATAAGAAGATACCAACAACTACGATTTACTCGTACAACACTGTCATGATAGATGATACATCAAATTAGAACTGAAATTCATGGTCGTTACTTGGGCTCAAGTTCAGCAATTTCTTTCATGACTTGTGCTTTATCAGCCTCAAACTGTTCGTCCTCTGCAACAAAAGAAACCAAATACTGAGACACACGTGGCCAATGAGGATGAAACGATTCTAGGATTATGAGCATGCATATACAAATATTTCTCACCTTTCTCCGTCTTAAAATCAGCAATGAGGCGAAGAAGCTTGTTTTGATTTGCGTGAAGGATACTAACAATATCTGGAGGTTTATTCTGATTGGCAGCGAATAACTGCGCACATATTTGTGATGAGTTAGAACAAACCATGAAAGATGGGCAAAACTATTCACTCACCTGTTTTTTCCTCGAGCTCAGATTAGGATGCGGGATTAATACCTTAAAAACATGAAACGCTTCAATCTGAATGCTCTTGCTCGATTCCTGCAACAAGGCAAGATTCTAAAATGAATGCGTGACACTGGAATTATTAAAATGGAACATGTTTTTGTAGTCTTTCAACTAAGATGATAAAAAAGGATCCATTTAAAGGGAGGCAGCATGCACATTTAAGTTCATGAAATAAGTTTCACTCACATCCGAATTTGAAACATATTATTGTCGTGTTTAATAATTTCTTTGCCATTTTTATTTATATTCAATTTATTTTCTCCACTTCTCAGCAAATGCACACGACAAGGAGGAAGGAGGAATATAACAGCCAAAAGGCAATCATACTCTAAGAAGATTCATGAGGATCCTCAGGTTGTCCCTTGAGCTAACATATCGAGTCATCACAGCCGAATTTGAACGATCAAGCAACATATCACCCAACAGCTGAAACAAGTACATCAAAAGCAAAATATTGAGTACCAAAATGAACCAAAAGAAATTAAGCAGAACAGGTACCATTTCCTACTTGAAAGTTTTCCTTGGGGGTTTGGTGCGGGTGGGCGGTTTGTGTGTGCATGAATTTGTCTCAACATGTGAATGGTCACAAATATACAACCCAAAAGAGAGTATGAATAGGTATTACCTTGATAGCTTGCCTTCTGGTGATATAATTGGTTGATTCAAGCAGCTTCGAGTTATACTCAGCAAAGAACTATCAAGGGAAAACTATCCAGCATATTAGAAAGTGGGGCTCATCCAGGAATTCTAAAACAATACTTAGTATCCAATGCGAGATTCAAATGATTTATAGAGAATAAATGCTACAGTGCATAAATGAGCATAATATTCATTAAAAGAAAGGGAGCTCTGTAAAGATCACTTCAGAAAATATAATGGCTTAAGAACGGAAACGCAACCATGTGACAGGGCAAAAACGCACTTTAAAGATGGTTAAGTTTCTAAAATAACATCGAATGTGAGTAACATGAAAGGATCCAGTCTACCAAAACAAAAATACTGACCCAGTCATAATTATTAGAGAGAAAATCAGCAACTGTTGACTTATGCCTAGTCAATAGTTCCTGCAACAAGACATGCAAGTTAAATCATATCAGTGTCAGTCCATGCCTGGAAAGACACTATAATGCATCAGAAAGAAAGGAAAAAGAACACAAATCAGAGCCAGTGTCCTATTTCGCTCAGATGTTCAAAAGCAACTAAAGAAAACTACCTGCTCAAGTTTTTTTTTTACAGTGCAATGCCCTTTTACACATCAAGATTATAGGTGAATGAGCATAATCAACTCAAAGTTGTAGTGCCATATGCCCATTCCTTTAGTACAAGTATATCAATGCATAAGAAGAAATTGCTCCATCTTTGGGAGAAAAGTTTTTAAATCTTATCCCAATATACTTTGTCTAATTAGTGAAAAGATTCCCAAAACTTTATTTCTTCCTTCTTTCATAAGAAAAATAAGTATCAATCTTTTTTCAATATATTTCCAATTAATAAAGAGATTTTTTGACTATATTGCCTTTTGTCTGACATTGATTATTAGTCTTTGACAAACCAGAGATCTGAAACACTGCAAGTTAGAAACTGGAATCAGAAGTATTAGTTAAAGTTTTTGACATGCAAAAACCTTCCGGTCGATAAAGAGTCCCCAGAAGAAAGAAATAAATTGAAACTTGGGTCATCCAAAAAAGTGTGCCGACAACCAACCTACTTAAGACCCTTCCAAATCACAGGAGTGGATCAAATAGCATAGAGAAGATCAAACAACAACATTAAATAAAAGGAGTTAATGCACTGCATAATTTCTCTATATCAGTCGGAATACATAACCTTGAAAGTGGCAGCAGCATCAGAAGCAATGTCAAAATTTGGGAGCTGTATATAGTCAAAAAATTTCTTCATATGCTCTGATTGCAAGACATACCTATAGACCAAAGCAGGATTCTTAATTTAACATCTGCAGTAATTCAGTATATATGTTATCAAACAAAAGATGCATGATAGGGATTCAGGCATCGACTGAATGACGAAAATTGCCACGTTATCTACAGGTACAGATACTTTAGGGTAAAGGTAAAGAACATTCCCGAGAGTGCATGTATTGACAAAAGATAGGATATTCATAAGCAGAACAGAAGTTCCTCAAGTTAGTTCCTCACAATATGGTAAACAGACCACAAAATACAGAGCTTGAAAAAATTTTGGGTTGTGGATGCGGCTGGAGGTAAAAACAATTTGCTCTCTTTACCCCTTCGTTTTTCACTGTAAATCAATTTATTTTTAATTCAGGCATAGAGAAAAAATGTTCTACCTATACAATACAATAATAGAAGTGAAACAAACAAAAAATATATAGGCTCGAAACGATGTAGACAGTGAGCTCAATAAGTCTATTGTTTCCCTGTTGAGTTATAATAATATTCTGGCGTGGAAGTTATCTCGATTGACTTGGATGGAGCATCAAACGTATTATGGATGTTACTCCTAGAACAATATCTTTTCAAATTGCAATGCATACAATCATTAAATAGAAGATGAAAGTGAATAATCAACTGACCTCGCAACACTTTGATGGCGTATGCATTCCCTCAACATTGTACCATAATGTAATGCCAGATCAGTATTCTCATAACTGGTGGCCCAAAGAAAAAAAAAAAGTTAGGATGTTGGGCGACTAAATATGAACACGAACAAAAAATGAGGGTAGCAGAGATGAGAATGCTAAGATGGATGTGCGGACACACTAGATTAGATAGAATAAGAAATGAACACATTAGAAACAAAGTGGGAGTAGCACCAATAGACGAGAAAATTAGAGAAACACGATTAAGATGGTTTGGACATGTTTATAGGAGATCTTTAGATGCACCTGTGCGACGTTTAGAAGGTAGAGAATCACTCACACAAATCAAAAGAGGGAGAGGTAGGCCTAAAAAGACTTGGAAAGAAGCTATTAAACATGACATGTTATACCTAGAAATAAACGAAAATATGGCTTATGACCGTAAACGATGGCGCGATATGATCCGTACAGCTGACCCCACGTAGTGGGATTAAGGCTCAGTTTGTTGTTGTTGTAAAGAAAGAAAGTCAGCATATAGTGAAATCATATAGTTTTTAAACAAAAAGATATCCAAAGTTTCTTGGCAAAATTTACTATTGGGATAAACAAGTTCCTATTCAAGCGAGACACTTAAGAAGAGAGCGACAATTTAATCCCAATAATCCACCCCTTCCTCCAAAATCTCACAAGCTAATTGACCTTCAAGAACAAAAAGAGGGTTCCTAAAACCATTTTGTGTAAATGTACAATACCTTTTGGGCTGAAATATGTTGTAACATCATGGAAGGTTCACAACCACAAACAAAAACTAATGAAACTAATGCACAAATATCAGCAGATGGACCAGTAAAGTTTAAAAACAAAAAAAAAAAAAGAAAATATAACATTAGCCAAGATCCTTGATCTATGTATCTTGATGTACATAAATCTAAAATACAACTCAGAGTTATACATCAGTCACATGTTTTGAGTAACAGTAAGATATAAGGACCTTTAATTCACAGAAGGAAAAATAAGAAGCTCCATTCAAACAAGACCAACATGTACAAAAGTAGGTGAAAAAAGAAGGGTAGAGGGAGGAAAATAGGACGTCATTTCTTACACAAATTAACCCAAAATTATACCCTACAACTGGCATTGACTCTTAAACATGTATTTGAATATTGACTAAAGTAGCAAAGGAAATTGTACGCGAAAGGAAAGATTGGAGAAGAGCAATAACTGTTAAAAATGTCAGTCTTTAGATGGATTTCTCATTGTGTGTGTGTATGTGGGTGACACACACACGGAGAGAGATGAACAAATATGTATTCCGGATCCAACTTAATCCACAATTTCAAAGGAATGAAGAAATATACGCTTTCTAAGCAAAGAAAATGGGATCAAAATTCCATGTCTTTATTGGACATGTATTAAAAATCTTCCCAATAACTAGTACTCTCATCTTTCAAATGTTTTACTACTGTAATTTAATTATCCAGTTCTAAAAGTTTCCAAACCATGAGCCTGAAACTTATATCATTTTCAACCAATTGACAATTTAGTCTAAAGTCTTCCGACGCAACCTTACCCTGTTGTCAAGATATCCATGAGATCCATGTTCTTTTCCAAGTAATCACAAGCAATCAACCTACATTGAACTTGTTGTCTCTGCAGATTTGCGACAATCTGCGTAGCATTTTTGCGGGCCTGCAAAAGTTTAGCTTATTACTCATCACATTTATCCTTAGGTTATCACGGTAAAGAACTAGCACAATAAAATCATATGTTTCAGAACCAAGAACAATAATTTTGCCCATAAAGCTAAAGACAAAGAGAAATCAGGTAGAACAAAGTAAATTAGAAATCCTCTCAAAATTACCTCTAAGTCCAACTTGGGAAGACAAATAATAAGCAGACGAAGAGTATTCTCCTTCATAAACTCTTGTGTCAACTGTGCACAAGCTTCTGAGACAGGTTCAGACTCACTGTCTCCATAAAGAACTTGCTTCAAATTTCGGATAAGTTTGCTCAGCTCCATCATCTATGCCCAAGAAAATTAAAACAAAAAATCTAAGAGTAGAAGCCAGAGAAAAAACTACCCCACCAGCTTACAGATTCCCACCCGATGCATCAACATGAAACACCACTAAAAACACAATAGAGGTCATCACACATTTGTCAATTATATAGCAGCGAGCCTTGAACTTCTGATATGGCAAAACAGATCCGTCTCAAACATCAAAGAGAAAAATAAAATGAAGATTCAATAGTACAACGGTTAGACAAGATACTGACACATCTGCTCGTCAAATAAACCAATAAAAACAATTATTGAACATATCAGAAGATCAATTTTCTGCTGGCAATAGCTCATGTCGATTAAGATCCACATTTCATCACAATGTCAAGTAACAATACCAGATCAAAGAAACAATTCAAATAATGCACCACCCAAAACACTAAAATGTCGAGAATAAACCTTCTCTTCGCGCTTGTTCTCCTTAGTATCCGGACCTCCGCGATCGACGAAGATGAGTAGATCGCGCGTCTGCCGCACCAAATCGGCGGGAGTCTTGGGCTTGGACTTGAACAAAGCCTTCATCTTAGCGTTATCACCACCAGCGTCGCTATTTTCCCTCAGGGAGAGCCTCCGCGTCACCGCCTGCGACGGCGAGGCCCGCTTCGCCGGTTGGCCTCCGGAAGACAAACAGCCTCCTATTTTTTTTAATATTTGTTTTCCTCCCCGATGTTTGCCCTTCAATTATCGATCACTGTGGGTTAGTGGATAATTTCAGCTGGGGTTTTAACTTTTTAGGGTTCACTCCAACTGATCTTCATCTTATATTTTACCGGGAATTTTGGGGTTCCATTACTGCATTTGTGAGCGGGTAAAGGAATCAGGTTGATGAGATGACTCACCTCATCCACGTTGAGACTTGAGAGTGCCCGCGTGTGTGGCTGTTCTCACTTCATTTTGGTAATTTATTTTGAGTACTTTTGTTTATCATATTTATTTTTATTATTCTTTTGGAAAATTAATAAATCAAACTAGCATAACCACTACTTGAAGAAATTATTCTAAAAAAAAAAATACTTGAAGAAATTCGTCACATACATATATACAATGAGATGAAAACAAATAAATGGCCTAATATACGAGACGACAATTTTGCCCGACCAACGGGTACCCGCCTCAGCCAGACTCATTTGACCCCGTCTAGGGATGTCAACGGGGCGGGTTTGGGCGGGTTTGCCAAAACCCGGGACCCGCCCGCCAAGGAGAAGTAAGACCCGGGACCCGCCCGCCCGCCTCAAGACCCGCCCGCCCGCCCCGCCTCAAAACCGTCGGGCGGGTCTAGACCCGCTTAGACCCGCCAAATATATTTTTTAATTTATAATAATTTATATTTTTCTATTTATGCCCAATTTTTCAAAAGTAATCAAATGCCAATAGGTTAAAAAATAAATAAATATAATTATGCAACTTATTATAACTATTTTTTTAGAATTGGCTACTATTAAATTTTTTTTAAAAAACAAATACTATTATACTACATAGTACTCAACTAATACTTAAAATAAATATTCAAAGTAGAATATTACAAGACATTATATTAGTAAATTAAACTTTAAAAGTAAATAATATTATATTAGTACTCAACTAATATTTTTAAACACATAACACTCAAATTTTAAAGTAAATAATGCAAAAAAAATTTAATATATATTTAAAAATCTAATAAAAATTAACATGCGGGGTGGGTCCGGGGCGGGTCCTATAGGACCCGGGCGGGTTTTGTAACCTTGGACCCGAGACCCGCCCCGGGACCCATTTATCCGGGTCTAGACCTGCCCCATCGGGGCGGGTTTAATGCGGGGGCGGGTTTTGACCCGCCCCATTGCCATCCCTAACCCCGTCCTAACCCATGACCCAGATCGGATTGGATCTAGATATCACTTTCGCCGGGTTTGCCCCACATATCAAAATAATTCTTTTTAATATACTTAAAATATATTTTGCATATATAATATATATTATAATATAAAATTTTCAATGAATAATATATCTAGCATTTATAAATTGATAATAACAACTTTTATAAAAAATAATTTTTAAATATGTTATAAAAAATATATTTTTTTCTTTTTTTTAATTTTGTTGTATTTAATTTTATTTAAATCGGTCGAGAGGTCGACACGCCAAAGACCGTGACTTATCACGGGTCGCCCTGTTCCACACTGTTTTAGGGACAGGCATAGCCTGAGCCTTTGGATACCCAACCAGACCGGATCCATTGTCATCCATAAATATACAGTCAAGAATGTGTAATGATTTAATCCAGTAATATCCCATGGTCTAATTTCCTAAGCAAATAAATGGCCTAATTTATAACTAAATAAATTAGGTAAATTCACTTTACCCCTTGTACTATTCACTTTTATCAAATACCCTATTCTACTGTTAAAACCTTCAAACTTTCAAATACCCCCTAAAATAATTTTTTTAAAAAAATTAGTCTATGGACAAAAATACCCTTCATTTAAGCAAAATGTTGAATTTACTTGACACTTCCACCATAAAACCATAAAGAATTTATCCTTTTATAATTAATTGTTGATTAATTTGATCAGAAAAATATTAGTCAATATTATTTTTATTAAGTCAAAATAATCTTAAATTTTGATTTAAAATAAATATATAGTATACCTTTAATCGTACAAGAAGACGCATTCTTTTTTCTCAAATAACATTATTATTACATAAATTTTCCATCATTATTATTATTATATATATATATATATATATATATATATATAAATTCAGAATTGAATTAGTAGATATTTCTTAGATAACCGACAAGTTGCAACGTGTGGTTATTTATTTTATGTTAAAGAAAAATATTGAAAAACATTATTGAAATTAATAGTTTTATAGTGACGATAAAAAAAATAAATCTCTAGAAGATGCTTTCTAAAACAACAATTACAAATTTATATGACATGTAAATTTATTAGCAATTTATTTGTTATAAAGTTAATTAAGTTTAATTACTTTAAAAAATATATTTAATTTGGGTCAAATTATTGATATGTGATTGTCAAAGAGTATACGTATTATAATATTTTTCTTTCTATATTTTAATTATAATATTTGTATTTCTTTCACGACAAGATTTTCGAGACTCGTTAATATGTTTGGCCCACATGCATCTCATATAACACAATATTCTCAAATATAAATTAATATCAATTATTTTATCTGTAAAATTTATAAATTACTTTTTAAAGTAATAATATGTACATGCACACACATACGAGTGGTATGAAAATTTATTTCCACAGAAAAATCAATGTCACAATTCTCAATACTATTAATACTACCATTGCTTTTTATTCATTTTAGTTTCAATTATACATTTATTTATTTAGTAATATTAGAGTTAAGTGAAATATATGATCAAATTAATCAAAATTTAATTATAGATGACAAACATATGTAATTAATTCAAGAGTATTTTACTCCGTCAACTTATAGTTTATTGGTTTATGGGATAAGTGAAAGTTTTAATAGTAGAAGAGGTATTTAATAGAAAATTTATAGAATAAGGGGGTAGAGTGAATTTTGCCCAATAAATCATTGGTTTGATTGGATTCATTGAATTAGCCAAATAGGTCCCAATTAGGGATGTCAATGGATCGGGTACGGATCGGGTCCGCAGGACCCAAGACCCGACTCATTAAGATTTCAAAGGACCTAGACCCGTGCCCAGAACCGCCTCCCCCAAACACAAGACCCGCCCCAACTCATACCCGTGTTTAGCGGGTAAGACCCGCTAGACCCATTAGACCCGCCTATGTCATCTATTTTAACTTATTTTTTTATTTTGATTAATTATATTGCTACCAAGAATCATTTCAAATGCTAAAATCATACAATTTTATAGGTATATTGTACCAAAAAAACATGATTAAGAAACTAAGTAAAAAAAATGGATGATAATAATTATTATACTCCTTTGGAATTATCAATATCACTTTCTTGGATATTAACAGATGGAAGAGAATTATCTCCTCCTTCGGAATCTATATGTAAATTATTAATGATAAAAATAATTAGTAAATGCAAGAAGCCTGCAAACCAAAAAAAAAGCATTAGTAATATATTGAAACAATTTACATGCAATGATGATAATTGAAAATATGGAAACAAAAGCAACTTAATTACATCTAAGTTTAAAATATTCACAGGCTTACAGCACAATCAATTCGGAGTGAATAATAAATCAATTAAGGCCTTTCCTAGTTCCGACAGTTCATTCGAGAAAATAAATTCTACATAAATTAAGTAAGTCAATTGAAAATGTAACATTGTAACAAATATGTAACAAAGAAACAAATTAGATTTATAAATGAGGGTTGCAAGATAAATTGTCTTTACAAAAAAAATCAAAAACAAATTATATATACTAATCAAATGGGTCGGGTATGGGTCGGGTCCATCTGGACCCATTACCCGACGCGTACCCACCCGGATCTGAAAACATATACCCATTATCCGCCCCATACCTGTCCCAAATAAGACGGGTCCGGTCTTACCTGCACTCCATTGACATCCCTAGTCCCAGTAGGAATTACCCAAACCCAACAGACCCCAAGGCAATGGGAGCACAGGTCCACAATATATGCAATTTACAATGGTAACTTTGTGTTTTGTATTTCGATGAGAAGATTTAAATTTGAGAATATGATTGTGGGGACAATTTGAAACAAGTCGGTGCATTTGAAATCCATCACAATCATTCAAATTTTTTAACACAATTGTATACTTGTATCTAAGTACACAATATCTAGCCCCCGGGGCATAGTTTAACTGGTAAAGGACTTGGGTGACGTGATGTCTGCTTGCTGGCACCCATAGTGTGGTTGTTCGAATCCCTCTGGTAACGATTTACAGGGTGGAGGAGAACTTCTTGTGTGGTGACTCAGCCTTCGGCAGCCGAAGGACCCTGACTAGTTGAGACATAACCCGCGCTTCACATCCTACACGAAACTCTAGAGCAAGGGCAGTGGAAGCCCTTAGAGATGAGGTTCATCCTTTTTTTTTAGTACACAATATCTAGAGTTCAAAAAAAAAGTACACAATATCTAACACTTCCACAACTCATGTCATAGTAATGAGTATTGAAGCAAATAGAACCAAAAAGGAAAAAAAATTGAGAATCGCGATAAAGTTTATTTTTAATATTTGACTCGAATTTGAATATAAGAATCTGCTTCAAACATGCCCTATTTACATATAACATTTAGTAAATATTGAGACTAGTTTTCTCTAGATTTTCTTTGGTCTTGCTTCCCAAATAATATCTTGGGGTTCCACCTTGAACAATATGGATGTGTTTTCACCATCTAATTTCTATGTGTTAGGTATCTATCTCTGCTTTCTAATAGATCGATACACTTAGTACCGAATGTAAAATTACGACTGATCGCCTATCAATACAAATATACTTAGACTCTTGTAGGAAATTAAAATACAACTCAATACAAAAATACAAGAAAAATAACACAAAGAATATATAGGGGTAACAACCCAAACCGAATATTGAAATTATTCTACTCGGGACCGATTCCCTAAACCACAAATGTCACCAAAGAATCACCAGAGAACCAAAGATGGAAACCACGTGAGCCTTGCCACAAAAGAAACAAGATTCCCACTCAAAACCCCAACACACACAGATCGGAAACCCTAGAAATCCCCAAATCCACAAAGAAACCCTAGTTTACGAAAACCCGAGTTTGTCCACAAAGGCCGTGAACAAGTGAAGATAACACTCGATCTCCACACTATATCACGTAAAACACTCTTAAATATCACGAGGAGTTGAGATTTCTAGAGAGAGAGGTAACTCACAGAGAGAAACGAAGATTCGAGAGGTAAGAGAGAGAAAGTAAGATCCGAGAACCGAGACTAGGGTTTTCGTAGACGGGCAAATATAGACTTACCAACGGATAGATCAATCACATAGAATGGACGGACAGATCAAACAAGAGGATCCGCGACAAACTAAGTCGATCCCGCAATCCTGGATAAGAGACCCGATCACACATGGGCTGAGTTTGAGTTGGGCTTAGTTGCATGTCAATGGGTCGCTTCGTAGGGCTCAATTATTGTAATGGGCCGAGTGAATATAAAGGGCCAATAATACAACAATATCCACCTTTGGCTCATTAGATTCATTAGACAAACTAGGAATTAAACTGTCATCATCATCGCTTTTTGCCTTCCAAAGACAAAGCCGTAAAGGACTTGAGTTACAAAAGCACTTAAGCTAATCAGAATTTATCAAGGACCTCAACAAGACACAAAGAAGTCAAGTTCCCCCATTGATTTAACATAAGCACAAATATTAATTCAACAGCTTTTGGATTCAACAAAACACACAAGAATCGTTAAACCCAACATAAGGGCAACTAACCGGTAATCAATCACCGAGTGTCAAAATTTAGTATTTTCAAACAAGTTTTGAACTTTGATAAGGGTAGACACTTAGTACCCATATCGCCAGGATTAAACTCAGATGCCACTTTTTCAAGATTAACCAAACCTTTTGAAACAATATCTCTTATAAAATGAAAACGAACATCAATGTGTTTGGTTCTATCATGAAAAACTGGGTTTTTGCAAAGTTGAATACCGGTTGAGAGTCGAAAATACAACAACCTTTTTGTTTTAGAAAACCAATTTAAACAAGACCTTTAAGCCACAAAGCTTTTTTTAAAGCTCAAGAACAACAACATATTCGACTCTGTTGTAAGGCCACAAATATGTTGCGGTTGGGATTTCCAACTAATACATGAGCCACAAAGTGTAAAAACATAAGAAGTTGTTGATTTTCTCGTTGTCTTTATCATTAGCATAATTAGAATCAACATATCCTTTCAAAATTATACCAAAGATCACATTTTGAAAAACACAAACTATAATCGAGAAGAATGCCTACGCCTCGATATCTTAATAACCATTTAACAACATTCCAATGCACCATACCAGGATTGGACATGTATCTACTCAAACAAGAAACAAGATAAAGGCATATCGGGCCTAGTGCTCACCATTAAGTACATAACGAGATCCAATAGCATTAGCATAAGGAATGTTTTGCATAACACATATTTCAGGTTCAGTCTTAGGAGACTGTTCCTTACTTAATAGAAAATGAGAGGCAAGAGGCACATTCACAGATTTAACATTAGACATAGAAAATTTTTGTAAAATCTTTTCTATATAAGAGGACTGATGCAAATAAATGACAGATTTAGACCTGTCCCTATCAATGTTCATTCCCAAAATCTTTTTAGCATCACCCAAGTATTTCATGTCAAATTTAGCACTTAGACAATTTCTAACATGATCAATGGATTTAATGCAAGGTCCAGCAAGTAACATATCATCAACATACAGCAACAAGAACACAGGATGTTCAGTATCAAGTTTAAAGTAAAGACAATGATCAAATTGGCTTCTACAGAACTTTAACTCAAGCATACATTGATCAAACTTTTTATTCCATTGTCTTGGTGACTGTTTTAGACCATACAGAGATTTTTGGAGTAAGCAGACATAGTGAGGCTTGGATTTGTCCTCAAAACCTCGGTTGTTTCATAAATTTTTTTCATCCAAGTCACCATGAAGAAAAGCGCTTTTAACATCCAACTGCTTCAATTCCCAACAAATTGAGCAACAAGAGCAAGCATAATTCTCACAAGAATAAATTTAACAACAAAGTGTGCAAAAATTTCTGTAATCAATCCCTTCCTTCCGAGTAAAACCTTTAGAACTAATCTAGCTTTAAACCTAACACCTTCGATTCTTGTTTAATCTTGTACATCCATTTACAATCAACTATAGAACAGTTAGGGGTTTAGGAACAAGAATCCAGTGTTATTAACATGCAAAGAAGTCATTTCTTCATGCATAGCACTTAGCCATTTAGTGGATTCAGCAGAGTTCATAGCTTCGAGAGAAGGTTTTAGGCTCGAACCATCTATAGATTCAAACACGAAAAACATAGATGTCATGTGAAAATCAAGAAATTTGTTTGGGACTCTAACATGCCTCCTAGTTCTATCTCTAGTTAACACATAATCATTCAATTCATCATGATTATCAAAGCAATGTTTCATTTTCAAAGCATTATCATCGAAATTCATTATGCATGTCATGCACATTATCATGCTGAGTATCATCTTCAATATGCACACCATTATCATTCACACTGACAGGCAAAGCATCATTGACATGAGAATCAGCAGGAACAACAATATTTGGAGACACATTAGATAGCTCCACCTCATTTGGAGTGTTATCATTTTCAGAAACAGTTTGAGGAGAATGATGCACAAAGCAAGGGAATTCAAGTTCATTGAATAACACATCCCTACTAATTATAGTTTTAAAACCAGGTTCTCCTCTATTCCAAAGTCTATAGCCTTTAACCCCTTCAGGGTAGCCAAGAAAAACACATTTTATAGACCTTGGATCTAATTTGTCATTCTTTTGATGTACAAAAGCAGAGCATCCAAAGATTTTCAAATTAGAGAAATCAACAGCTTTTCCAGTCCAAACCTCTTCAGGGTATTTCCCTTCCAAGGGGACTGAGGGGGACCTATTGATTAAATAGGTAGCTGTTACCACAGCTTCTCCCCAAAACCTTTTAGAAAGTCCAGAGGTAGCAAGCATGCTCCTCACTCTTTCTAAAAGTGTTCTATTCATCCTTTCAAAGAACACCATTTTGCTTTGAGGTGAATAGGCAATGCACGACTTGTGCCTTTTATACCAAATTCATCACATAGATTGTCCATTAATTGATTACAAAATTCCAGGCCATTGTCAGTTCTCAAAACTTTAATCATTTTACCAGTTTGGTTTTCAATAAGAGTTTTCCAAGTTTTAAACTTATCAAAAACATCGATTTGTTCTTCATTAAAAACACCCAAACTTTCCCGAATAATCATCAATTATGGACAGAAATATCTATTTCCTCCATGAGTAGGCACGAGAAGAGGGACCCCAAACATCAAAGATGCAAGTATTCAAGCAATTCAAGATTAGCCGATTGTTTAGGATTAGTGGGGAGGGGAACTTGACTCTTTGATGTTTACCATACACACATGATTCACGAAAGACAAAGCATCAAGTTTGTTTTTACCAAAACAACCCTTATTCTCAAGAATGTCAAGACCTTTAGAGCTAATGTGACCAAGTCTTTTATGCCACAAATCACCAAATCATTTGACACAGTGTAGCAACAAGATTCACGCACTTTGGCACATAAGAATCATGTTTAGCATGTAAGACATAAAGATTTCTCTTTTCTTTTCACTTTTGCAATAATCATAGAACCCCTCATGAGTTTCATAACACCCTTCCCCCATCTTCCTCATAGCCATCATGTTCAAGCATAGCACATGATATCAAATTATTGGATAAATCGGAACATGTCTTACATCATTGAGTGTCAAAACATAACCAAGATAAGTTTCAAACACACAAGACAACACCAATCACTTGACACTTTTTATCATTAGCCATGGAAACAGATCCATTTTTGCATCAAGCATAAGTGTTAAATGATGTTTAAAAGGTGTCATATGGAATGTGCATGCAGAGTCAATTAGCCATTCATAATCACCGAAAGCATTTGAAGGCACAAAATTCACGAACTGTGCAAACTCATGCACCATAAACACATCACCCATATGATCATTAGAAGTAGTCAAGTTCACGAGTCATTGGTTTGGTTTTTATTGTTCGGTTATTGTTTTGGTTATTGTTCGTTGTTCCCGAGTTTATTGCACTCTTTGATGTAATGACCATGCTCACCACAATTATAGCATTTCCTGTTATTCCTAGGTCTAGAATTTGACCTACCTCTGCTTTTGCTTCTCTTTTCTTCCCGATTTATTGTTAGTGTTATTCCCATTTTTCTCCGTCCGGGTCTACCCCGACATGCATAACCTTCCCCCCCTGTTCATTCCCTTTGATATTTTCAGATCTAATTCCTTACTCTTAAGGCCATTAATCACAAGATCGGTAATAGAATCTCTACCATACTTAATGGCAGATTTCACATCAAAGATAAGAATCGGGATGGCATTAAGCAACACAATAAAGGGGTATAATCATCAATGTTTTTATCACCAAATCAACTTTATATCTTGAATCAGTTTAGTAAAAACATCAAGATTTTCATCCATATCCTTTGTCAAGTCAAGTTTAAATCTAAAAACTTTTCAAGTAAGAACAGTTTTTGGAAGGTAATGAGGTTTCAAAGAAAGAGTTCTTCCAACTTGTTCCACAATTCCTTGGCACTTGACAACTTGCCAACTTTTCTTAACACGAATCGAGAAAGATTTAGGATAATGGATGAATAAGCAAACTCATCAAGTTCAACTTTAATCTCAAAGAAGATCTTTATCAAGATATTTTTGTTCAACAACTTTAAAACATTTTTGTTGAATCAAAATGCCCTTCATCTTTTGTTGCCAAATAGAAAACTCGATTTTCCATTGAAGGGTTCCAAGTGATAGCAAACACACCATTATCACGATATAATCAAGAATATATATCACACAGATAAGACACACGTAATTCACAGAGTACACGAAAGTACACCAAGAAATCACAAGAATAGGATCACGGCGAGAAGAATGCAGGTGGACCACACAGAGTCCAAATAAATGCAACAACAAAAAATGAACAGCAGGCAATACAGGACCACACAGAGTCCAACAGAGATCAACAGGGGACCACACAGAGTCCAAAAGAAAGCAGTAAAAGGACCACACAGAGTCCAATAAAATAACAAGGCCCTAGGGTGGATCCCCCTCGCACCTCAGGATTCCACTGCGCTCGTGGCACAGGGTCAAGAGGCTTAATGCTTAGGGTTTCCCTAAAACTACTACTAAGCAAAGAAATGAGGAGGAGGGAGGAGAGATAAATCTTACCGCCGGAGCAAGTCCTGGGTATCAAACCGTCACCGAGTTCACCAGAGCCAAGAATCACCAAGATTCAAAGACGAACCGTAAGACCAACCCACTAAGAGGCAGATAGGTGCTCGATACCACCGTTAGGTATCTATCTCGCCTCTAATAGATCGATATACTTAGTACCGAATGTAAAATTACGACTGATCGCCTATCAATACAAATATACTCTGACTCTTGTAGGAAATTAAAATACAACTCAATACAAAAAAATACAAGAAAAATAACACAAAGAATATGAGGGTAACAACCCAAACCGAATATTGAAATTATTCGGCTCAGACCAATATTCCCTAAACCACAAACAAGTGTCACCAAAGAATCACCAGAGAACCAAAGATGGAAACCACGTAGCCTTGCCACAAAGAAATCAAGATTCCCACTCAAACCCCAACACACACAGATCGGAAACCCTAGAAATCCCCAAATCCACAAAGAAACCCTAGTTTACGAAAAACCTCGAGTTTGTCCACAAAGGCCGTGAACAAGTGAAGATAACACTCGAGATCTCCACACTATATCACAAAACACTCGTAAATATCACGAGGAGTTGAGATTTCTAGAGAGAGAGGTAACTCACAGAGAGAAACGAAGATTCGAGAGGTAAGAGAGAAAAGTAAGATCCGAGAACCGAGACTAGGGTTTTTACGTAGACTGGCAAATATAGGACTTACCAACGGATAGGATCAATCACATAGAATGGACGGACAGGATCAAACAAGAGGATCCGCGGACAGCTAAGTCGGATCCCACAATCCTGGATAAGAGACCCGATCACACATGGGCTGAGTTTGAGTTGGGCTTAGCATCTACGGGCGTCGTAGGGCTCAATTATTGTAATGGGCCGCAGTGAATATAAAGGGCCAATAATACAACACTATGTTTTAACTATTCCAAAAAATTTATTTATGTTTGTTTAGGACACGTCCTCAGCGGAATTAAAGTCATTCGGTTTCTATTCTTTCATGGAAACAAATTTTGGAAACCTAAACAAATAAATTTTCACAAAAATAATGGAAATATATGTAAAAGTACACTAAAAAATGAAACTGTAACCAAATATTTTTCACTATAACTACGCAAATTATGTGAGAAAAATACATTTCAAAAACTATAATCAAATATATGTTAATTTCCATATATATATATATATATATATATATATATATAGAGGGTTATATGAGACCACCTCTTAGGGTAAGTCCATAGGGACCAATTCTAACCACATATCTAGATTTTTCAATGGTTGTGATTTTAGAGCTAAAAATTCAGATTAAATGTTGGTAATTAGAGAAAGGGGTAAATTAGTCATCCTACAAAATTACCCAATATTCATGGGATTATGTTCACATTATGATCACACAATATATGCAAATCTCACGTCAAATTCAACGTGAACAAATCTCATCTTTCTTCTTCTTCAATGCACTACTGTGTAATCATTCATCATTCTTCTTCAACGCACTATTGTGTGGAAAATATTGCAGACAATTTGCCATAGTTGCTAGAGCTTGACTTCAGTTCAAAGTTTGCTTATGAAGTAGTAATTTGTTGCTTGTGTAGATGTGTCATGGTTTATATACCATTAACTACATAAGCAAGTCATAAGCAACAATCTGATACTACATAAACAACAATCCGATACTACATAAGCAACAAATATACACTACGTATGCACCACTAATACATTAACTACATAAGCAAGTCATAGCAACAAACCCATACTACATAAGCAACAAGTCTATACTACATAAGCAACGACTATACACTACGTATGCACTACGGATACATTAACTACATAAGCAAGTCATAAGCAACAAACTCATACTATATAAGCAACAAGTCTATATTACATAAGCAACGAATATAAACTACGTATGCACCACAAATACATTAACTACATAAGCAAGTCATAAGCAACAAACCCATACTACATAAGCGATAAGCCTATACTACATAAGCGATAAGCCTATACTACATAAGCAATGAATATACATTACACATGCATCACAGATATATTAACTACATAAGCAACAACCCTATACTACATAAGCAACAACCCTATACTACATAAGCAACATAAATTTTTTTTTGAAACTGAAATGCTGGAGAGAGTGTGCGTGAAGAGTGGGTGAAATTGCGTGAAAGAGGGAATGAAATCTTAGTAACTGATTCTAAAGTGCCAAATTACCACCCTACCCTTTTTAATTGCTGAAACAAAAAAAAAATAAACATAAAAAAACCCTAAAAATCTGGACCACCCAAAATTATTGATCTATGGTTAGGATGTGTCCCCATGGACTCACCCCAAGTAGGAGGACCTATTTGATCCATATCCCATATATATATATATATGCCATAATAGAAATTCAAACAATAAACTAAACATATTTTTATTTTCCACACGAAAACCAATAACTTCTTAAAATATATTTTTCAACACCAGAAACCAAAAATTGGACATGAAAATACATTAATACATCACATTAGACTCCAAGATGATCTATATATATGTGCGTGTGTGTGTTAATGTATACAAGTTTTAATTCTTGAATGTTAAGTGAGTGCGACTCCATCTACCACATCGTCAGTTCACTGGAAAGCTACTACTACTATTATTATTATTATTATTATTATTATTATTATTATTATTATTATTATTATTATTATTATTTTATTTTCTAATCTGGCTTACAACATCCTGTAGAGAGATTTGAAAATATTGTAGGACAAAAAATTGAAAGGCCATTGAGTTTTTGTGAGCCATTTTTGGGTAATCAATTTATAAGATTTTTTTTTGGGTGCAAATGTGACGATCTTCTATGACGATTTTCCATTTCATGCAATATATGATATGATGTTTCAGTTGACAAGATCCAAACTCATATCCAGGTTCAATTCAGTGGATTGAAGTGATTTCTTCTCTTTTTTCCGATAAAATAGTGCAAATTAAACCCAATGCTTGGCTTCTAAACTTAAGGGAAAATCATCGGTATTCGGGCATAAAAGAACAGTTCAAATCCAAAAATTTATTATGCATGATCTTTAGCAACTTCGGATATTTATTTCCATTTACAATACAAATATAAATTATTTAATCATATAATGCTCTGAAGTAACTGAGCTTCAAGGGTCCGCCGAAAATATTCGGTTGTGAAACAAGCGCTACATATTCATTCGTCGTGCTAGATTTGTTGCTAACCCTGGCTAAAATCACCAACTTGTACGCCACGCCGGTCGAAACAAGATCTTTTACGTTGATCACTTTGACAAATTGTAATGTTGTTCTAGCCTCCCGGTTATGCTCCGCCACGGCAAATTTTGCAAACTCCACGACCCGTGGGTTGTTCGGGTCGATTCCCGGCCAACCACCCGGAACGGGGGCTTGTCTACCACCCAAATCGGCAGCGGAGGCTAGGAGTGAAACCGAAGCTACTAAAATTGAGAGAAACACGAAAGAAAGTTTGAGGGCCATGTTTTAATTTCTTTTTGATCGATGTTTTGGTTTTCTAGTGTTGTGTATTGGTTGAGAAATGAACATATACATGTTAGATAAATGTTTTTATCATGATTTTGATGATTATGTTCGATTTTGTTCAAATGAGTTTTTAAACCAAAACTATGTCCCTAAATGTTGTCTAAATACTTCCGATCAACTTAAAATGTTTTTACTATTTTTCTGAGTATTTCTTGAAGTTTATTTTCAATAAAAATTGGACAACACATTTGTTTCAGTTCGACCGGCCACCCTATAGGCAACCCGTGACGAGTTGAGCCGAGAAACAGAAAATGGGGCGTAAGAAAAATAAGGCAGGCGACGGCCGAGTGTGGGCGATCGCGGCAGTGACAGTCGGTCGATCGGCCGACCGGCGGCGACTTGCACTGGAGTTGGATTTTTGTTCCGTACTTCTCTGCTTTCGTAAAATCTTCAAGGGCAACCGTCACAACTAAGGCGGCACCGTCGCACCCTCTTCGACCGTCCCCCGTAAAAAAATTCGCAGAATTCAATTTCAATCTTATCTCTGCGACCGGTCGAACCCCTTGTTTATCAAAGAAACTATCCGCTGCGTTTTTGATAACTTTTCCCTATTTTGTGGGATTGATTTCTAAGAGCTATATTGATCATTTTAAATGGTTTCTTTTGCAAGAAATCACTCCCCAAGGAGAGCAATGTCCGGAAATGAAAGCCAAGACCTCTCCTATAAATAGAGGCTTCATTCAAAGCAACAAGACACAACACTCCATACAAGCAAAGAGCAATTGAGCAAACACTTTCATATATCTTGTTGTATTAGCCTAAGCACTTTCACTTGCACAAATTTGAGGTCTAGACTTTCAATTCTTGATTACACTTGCACTCATATTGTATCAATCATTATTGAGTTGTAATCTTGATTTTGGCCATCATTCAACACAAGACATCCTTGTGAGTATTCTTGTGGTAAGAATACACTTGGGTGATCTAGGTGATAGGTGTTTGAAGGTTGTTGTAATCTTCAAAGGTGTTGTAAGAGGGTTGTGGTAATCCTCAAGGTGGTGAAAGAGGGTTGTGGTAATCCTCAAGGTGTTGTATTAATTTTTGGTAAATTAATAAAATCTTTTTTTCTTTTTGAAATCCATCCCTGAGATACTTTGGGGTGGTAGAGATTAGGCCCTGGTGGGTTGAACCTCTTTAAATCAACGAGTGTTGTTTATTTTCCGCATTTACATTCTTGTCATTTACTCGTTGTTTCGAAAAAGAGGGTGATTTGCGAAAAATCGGCATAATCTATTCACCCCCCTCTAGATTATCGTAGCCACTTGGACCAACAAGTGGTATCAGAGCCAAACTCTTTGGCTAGCTCGTTCCGAGTAAAGAGGAAAGATCCATGGCTACAAATAATGCTCATCTCACCACCGACGCCTCCACCAATAAGCCACCACTATTCGACGCCAACAACTACGCATTTTGGAAAGACCGTATGGAGTGCTTCCTACAAGGGTGCGGGTTCGACATTTGGAATGTGATCATTGAAGGAGTTGATCAACCAACAAAGAAATCGGAGGATGGCACCTTGGCTCCTAAACCTTTCAAAGAGTTTGATGAAAACGACAAAAAGGCTTTCTCTCTAAACGGTAAGGCCTTAAATATTTTGCATTGTTCTCTTACCGCCACCGAGTACAATCGCATAAGAGGCATAAGGTCGGCACATGAGGTTTGGGAAAAATTGGAGACAATCTATGAAGGGACTAAGAAAGTCAAGCAAGCAAGAAAGACCATGCTTGTTAAAGACTTCGAAAACTTTAACAAGTATGATGGCGAAAGCATCTCCAAGATGGTGGAAAGGCTTGACAATATTGTCAATCCTTTTGTGGCCCTCGCAAAGTCATCTCGAAGAAGAAGACAAGGTGACCAAGGTATTAAATGCACTTCCCGGCTCATGGTCCGAAAAAGTAACGGCAATCACGAGGCACAAAATCTTGAGACACTCAAGTTTGATGAGCTTATTGGAAATCTACTCATCTATGAAGTCTATCTCAAGGAGAGGAAAAATTCCAAACCATCCACAAATCAATCGGGTATGCAAATTATTCCTAAAGGTCTTGCTTCTTCTTCTAATAATGCATACTATGATAATAATGATGATGATGATGAGGAGACGGCCCCACTCGTTCGAAAATTTGCAAAATTTGTGAATAAAAATAAAGCAAGAAAACCAAGAGATAATGCTTGCTTTAAATGCGAAAACCCGACACTTCATTGCCGATTGCTCAAGCTCGATGAAGAGGAGCAAAAGAAAAAGAAGCCTTTCACAAAAAAAGAAGGCTCTAAATGCGGAAGTCAAAACATGGGATGAACTACTCGAAACAACCGATGAGGAAGGAGAAACCGAACACGGTCTCATGGCTATAGACGATGAAAACAATGAGGTACACTCAAATTCTTCTACTTCCTCCATAGTTGATGACTTGCAATGTGATTTTGATAAATTGCAAATTGAGTTTCAAAATTTAATCGTTAAATACAAAAATTTGAAAAAGGAGCATAAGGAGATTAAGGTTGAAAAGGAAAAATTATTTACCTCTTATGAATCTCTAGACAAAGCTCATGCTCTTACTCTTACTAGAATTCATTCTCTTGAAACCGAAAAGGAATTGATCACAAAAAATATTGAATGTTTGAAAAATGATGTGCATTGTTTCAACATAAGTACAGATAAAGTCACAAAAATTTTAGATGCACAAAGAGGTGAGCATTCCAAATCGGGACTTGGTTATAAGCCATTTCAAAGTGTTTTTAAGAAAAATAACCAAGGTCCGACTTTTGTACGTGCTAATAATTATAATACTCCTACTTGTTTTTATTGTGGCAAAGTTGGACATTATGCTAATAATTGCAAATTGAGAAATAGCTCAAGACATGTTTGGAGACACAAAGGTCTCAAGACTAACCCCCATGAACCCCAAAATTATAGGGTACCTAAAAGAAATTCTTTTGTAGGTAATAGGGACTATAACCACAATGGAAGATTCAAAATGGCTCGTGGACAGCGGATGTTCACGCCATATGACCGGGAGGAGAGAACTTTTTACCAACATCAAGCTCCAAGAAGAGGGTATGGTCATGTTCGAATGGCAAAGGAAAAATTCTTGGAAATGGAGAAATTGGTAACTCTTCTTTCTCTTAGTAATGTTCTATTAGTTGAAGGGCTTAAGTTTAATTTGATAAGTGTTAGCCAACTTTGTGATTCAAAATATGATGTTTCCTTTAATAAAGAAAAATGCCTTATACTTAAAAATGGTGAAATTATTTGTGAAGCAAATAGAAAAGACAATCTTTACAAAATTTGTACAAGTGATTTGGTTAGTCAAAATGTTTCTTGTTTAGTCGCCAATAATGATTTAACTAGTTTATGGCATAGGCGACTTGGACATGTTGGATACAAGAATTTGAAAAATATTTACAAAAACCAACATGTGAAAGGACTACCCAAATTGAATTTCGAAAATCTTGGCTTATGTGACACTTGTCAAAAGAACAAATTAGTTAAGAGTAGTTTTAAGCCCAAAAATGAAAGTTCCACAACCAAACCCCTACAAATGCTTCACCTTGATTTGTACGGGGACATTGGTACGGCTAGTCTAAGTGGAAAACATTACACTTTTGTTATAGTCGATGATTTTTCGAGATATACTTGGACTTTTTTTCTTACCAATAAAAGCGATGCCGTTAATGAGTTTGTTAAGTTGTGTAGACTTATTGAGAATGAAAAGGAAGACACTATCAAGTCTATTCGAAGCGATCGAGGTGGAGAATTTGACGGTGAATTTAGAGTATTTTGTGAAACCAAAGGATATGCTCATAATTTCTCGGCTCCAAGGACACCTCAACAAAATGGAGTAGCCGAACGGAAAAATCGGACATTACAAGAAATGAGTCGGTCCATGCTCAATGAATTTTCACTTCCAAAGTATTTTTGGGCCGAAGCCGTAAGTACCGCTTGCTATGTCATTAATTGAGTTTATATTCGTCCTAAGATGAATAAAACTCCATATGAGCTTTGGAAAGGTAGAACTCCAAATATTAGTTATTTCAAGATATTTGGTTGTAAATGCTTTATTTTGAATACCAATGATCAATTGGACAAACTTGATCCTAAGGCCGATGAAGGGATATTTATGGGATATTCAACAAAAAGCAAAGCATATCGGGTTTACAATAAGACTAGTGAAGTTGTTGAAGAATCCATCCATGTTAAATTCAATGAAGCTTCGGGAGTTGAAAAAATTCCTAATGATGAAAGTGATGAAGAGGATATTATTGAACAAATTGTTCAAATTGATGATCAACCGTCCACATCAAATGATCAACCGTCCACTTCAAATGGTCCTCAAGAAGATAGATGTGATATCTCGGATCTTCCCGTTGAATTGAAATTTAAGGGAGATCACCCAAAAGATCTTATTATTGGTGATCCCCTTGACAAAGTTATGACCCATAGAAAATTTGCCGAGAAAGCTCTTATTTCTCAAAAAGAGCCTAAAAATGCTAAAGAGGCTATTGAGGATGAGGATTGGTTCCTAGAGATGCAAGAAGAGTTGAATCAATTTGAAAGAAATGATGTATGAGAATTGGTACCTTGTCCTCCTTCTCAAACTATTATTGGTACAAAATGGGTATTCCGGAACAAACTTGATGATCAAGGCAATATTTGTTCGAAATAAGGCAAGGTTAGTAGCTCAAGGGTATTGTCAAGAAGAAGGTATTGACTATGATGAAACTTTTGCACCCGTAGCACGTTTAGAAGCTATTCGAATTTTACTTGCCTATTCTTGTTCTAAAATTTTCAAACCTTACCAAATGGATGTTAAATCCGCTTTCTTAAATGGTATTATTCAAGAAGAAGTCTATGTAAAACAACCTCCGGGGTTTGAAAATTTTTCTAGGCCTAATGATGTTTATAAACTTAAAAAGGCCTTGTATGGTTTAAAACAAGCACCCCGTGCATGGTATGATAGACTTAGCTCTTTTCTTTTACAAAATGGTTTTATAAGAGGTAAAGTTGATACAACTCTCTTTGTTTTTGAAAAGGGGCAAGATTGTTTACTTGTGCAAATATATGTTGATGACATTATCTTTGGTGCTACTAATGATTCTTTGTGCAAGAAATTTTCTAAATTAATGCAAGGAGAATTCGAGATGAGTATGATGGGGGAGCTTAACTTCTTTCTTGGACTTCAAATTAAGCAATGTCAAGAAGGTATTTATATTTCGCAATCAAAGTATACAAAAGAACTTTTGAAAAAGTTCGGCATTGAAGAAGGAAGAACCGTCTCTACTCCTATGGCAACAAATGTCAAAATTGACAAAGATGAGAAAGGCAAGTCCGTGGATGAATCAAAGTATCGAGGTATGATTGGTAGTTTGCTTTATTTAACCGCTAGTAGACCGGACATTCTTCATGCCGTATGCTTATGTGCTCGTTTTCAAAGCAATCCCAAAGAATCTCACTTGAGTGCCGTTAAAAGGATTTTTCGATATTTGAAAGGCACCATTCAATATGGTTTATTTTATCCAAAAAATGAAAATTTTTCTCTTAAAGGTTATAGTGATTCGGATTATGCGGGAAATATTGATGATCGGAAAAGTACTTCGGATCATGTCAATTTTTAGCGATTGCCTAGTTTCTTGGTTTTCAAAGAAGAAAACTCAGCGTGTTTCTCTTTCAACGGCTACCAAGCCGAATACATTTCCGCCTCATTTTGTTGTACTCAACTTCTTTGGATGAAACAAACCTTAGCGGATTACAAATGCTCTTTTGAAAATGTACCTATATTTTGTGATAATATATCCGCTATAAATATTGCTCAAAACCCGGTTCATCATAACCGTACTAAACATATTGAGGTTCGACATCATTTTCTAAGGGATTGTGTTTCAAAACGTAAAATTGAGATATCTTTTGTACCATCTCAAGATCAATTAGCGGACATTTTTACAAAACCGCTATCTTCCGAGACTTTTTCATCAATACGAGCTCGGTTAGGCATAATGCATATTGAATGAAGCTTACGTTTGCATTTTACACGTTTTTAAAACTTAGGGGCGAAAAATCGGATTTTTGGTTGAAAATTCGGATTTTGACAAAACTGACAAGACAGTGAGCTGAAGGAGTTGAGGGCAACCGGTCGCCCTAAGCTATATTTTGGCTTTTAAACGTTCTGTCTTCAGCATTCTTCACTTTAACATTTTTTGGCCATTTTTCGTCCCCTTTGCCAAATTCACTCTAATTTCATTCAAAAATGGATTTCATGCATATTTTACACAACATGGACATTATATAGCATGATCATCATCATTATGGCTCACTTTTTCCGATCAAATGGTAAGAAATTCTCTTCTTTTGCTCAATTGGGTTGAACCCTTGAGTTTTCGAGTTTCTTGAAAATTTTTGATGTACTTTTCGTATGATCATGATGAACGTGGTTGCTATGTTGTTATGTATGATGATTGACTTGAATTGATGTTGAAAATTTTTGGCTTGAACCATTTACAACCTCTTTTATTTTTAACGCACACAAGGTGTTCGATGATATGTCGCAATGAAAATTTCAACTTATACATGATTCTCTTGCTTTCAAAAGTTTTCTATACTTATTGAGATCATGATTTGACAAACAAAATGAGCGTATGAACTCTTCATATTACATTTCTCCCATTTTCCTTGGACTATTATGCTTTAATTGCTCAACGGTTTATAAATCGTCCCTTTGGCGCACTTTGATATTACTGTATGGTGTTTTCACCATTCTAACATTCTTTTTGATGATTCCAAAGGGGGAGAAACAGGATATTGGCTCGTTAGCTCAAGAAAAGCTAATAAAAGCTTGCAATAAGTATTGTGGACTCAAATACCTAGTCCATGGCTTGAATTTTGGACTCGGATGAAATTGATTATAAGTTTTGTGACAGGGGGAGCTCCTTAGCTCATGATGCATTCTATATAAGCTTGTTATAGCTTGTGCTTCTTACTTAGAATAATCGTTTGTTGATATGCTCATAAATAGAGGGAGCTTTGTATGAAATACTTCTAACGGATAGTTTACTTGGAAAACCGAAAATTTTATGTGGTTTTCAAATCGTCCTCAAGAAAATCGTTTTGGTTTGTAATCATCAAAAAGGGGGAGTTTGTTAGATAAATGTTTTTATCATGATTTTGATGATTATGTTCGATTTTGTTCAAATGAGTTTTTAAACCAAAACTATGTCCCTAAATGTTGTCTAAATACTTCCGATCAACTTAAAATGTTTTTACTATTTTTCGAGTATTTCTTGAGTTTATTTTCAATAAAAAATTGGACAACACATTTGTTTCAGTTCGACCGTCCGCCCTATAGGGCAACCCGCACTGAGTTGGTGAGAAACAAAAATGGGGCGTAAGAAAAATAAAGGCGGACCGGTCGACCGAGGTGGGGCGATCGATCGATCGGCCGGTCGGCCGACCGACGGTGACCTGCACTGGAGTTGATTTTTGTTCCAAACTTCTCTGTTTCGAAAATCTTCAAGGCAACCGGTCACACTAAGGCGATGACGGCCGCACCCCTTCGACCGTCCCCCCCTGTGTAAAAATTCGCAGAATTCAATTTCAATCTTATCTCTCGTGCGGCCGAACTCCCCACTTGTTTATCGAAAGAAACTATCCGCTATGTTTTTCATAACTTTTCCCTATTTTGTGGGATTGATTTCTAACACTATATTGATCATTTTAAATGGTTTCTTTTGCAAAGAAATCACTCCCCAAGGAGAGCCAATGTCCGGAAATGAAAGCCAAGATCTCTCCTATAAATAGAGGCTTCATTCAAAGCAACAAGACACAACACTCCATACAAGAAAGAGCAATTGAGCAAACACTTTCATATATCTTGTTGTATTAGCCTAAGCACTTTCACTTGCACAAATTTGAGGTCTAGACTTTCAATTCTTGATTACACTTGCACTCATATTGTATCAATCATTATTGAGTTGTAATCTTGATTTTGGTCATCATTCAACACAAGACATCCTTGTGAGTATTCTTGTGGTAAGAATACACTTGGGTGATCTATGTGATAGGTGTTTGAAGGTTGTGGTAATCTTCAAAGGTGTTGTAAGAGGGTTGTGGTAATCCTCAAGGTGGTGAAAGAGGGTTGTGGTAATCCTCAAGGTATTGTATTAATTTTTGGTAAATTAATAAAATCTTTTTTTCTTTTTGAAATCCATCCCGGAGATACTTTGGGGTGGTAGAGATTAGGCCCTGGTGGGTTGAACCTCTTTAAATCAACGAGTGTTGTTTATTTTCCGCATTTACATTCTTGTCATTTACTCGTTGTTTCGAAAAAGAGGGTGATTTGCGAAAAATCGGCATAATCTATTCACCCCCCCTCTAGATTATCGTAGCCACTTGGACTAACAATACATTGCTATTTATAATGATTATTTGAGGTCAAAATTGAGTCAAAACAAACAAATTTAAACAGTCAAATATGTTGTATAGTAACATGACATAATATTATTGAAATTAAATTGAATTAGAGTAATTCCATATGCCATATATAAGATTATCAGTGTGTCTTTTCATATGAATGTAACAAACAAGAGTAAGTAAACAAATATTAATGTAATTTTATCATTTTATGTTACCATAATCATAATACAAGGAAACTTTTTTTTGACTCTTGTCAAACATAAACAATAAAATATGCTCCATATATAATAAGATAATTGACTACTAAAATTAAATTGAATTTTAATATTGGTTAAATAACAGATTATCAATGTATGTCGTGTTGGAATTGGTTTTAGTAAATTCGATTTTGGCCCAATTTTGACCAATTATTTAAGTGGGTTCATTTATTTGATGTATGAAATAAATGAGATAAACGTCATCTACGCCGCGCGTAGATGAGTTTAACATTTTGAATTTCTCAAAACCAATGTCGGGTGATTGTGAAGTAAATGTATAAAATTGGCCACTTAAAATATTTTTATATATGAAATATAAAAGGGTGGGAATATGGAAAGCCATATCCCACATAGGAAACATATTAAATGTTTGACTAGTTAATAAAGAGCTTCACCACTAATAAGGAGTAATCATGTGGAACTCCTTATGGTACACCCTAGTGGACCAAGTCAATTTTGACTAGCCTTTGGCTAGCTCAAAAGGCACCGGGGATGGTGCGGAGCACCGTCCGAGCCGGCCGCCCGCACATCACACATAGTTGCATTAGGCGCTTTAGAGAGACGCACGCACGTCGCATCCTCGCGAGGAGGGCGCGATATCCAAAGTGATCACAAGGTGCGATTTGTGATCTGGGCCGATCCGAATCAGAGTCACACCCACCAAGAGACACCAGGAACTCTATAAAAAGGCAGTCCCAGATCATCACTTGGAAAAATTCGAAAATCTGTAGCATTTTTTCTGCATAAATTCTATAAGTCGTTGTATTTTGAGAGGCGATTGCCAATTTCCGTTAACACCGTGAGCGGGGCAATTTCGTCTTAAAGACAAAGAGTCCAACTCTTGCTTCAACTTTCTGTTACTCTGCTCGATTTGTTTCGGTCATTCGATATACACCATCCAGTTTATTCAACATGTCGTTGCCACTCTAATAATAAGAGTAGGCAAACAAGTATTTTATAATTATATCATAACAAATTGCCGTAATCATTGTAATTTGACTTTTTCTTTTAATCAATTTTTGCAAACTGTAACTTGTATCGATAATATTGCAACATTAGTCATATCAAAAATCATATATTTTTGCATAAAAGTCATGCAATTATACAAACATATCAATTTTGGTCCTAATTTTTAACGGAAATCGAAAGCTACATGTGCCGCTTGCATGATTGAAATCCGATAAAATTAGTATAAATTTGAGTTTTTCATATAGTTATAGGACTATTTTGCAAATCCTGCGTTTTATTGGGTCAAACTCATGATATATATCAAGGTCCAGTGTAGTGGATTGAAGTGATTTTGTTTCTCCTTATTTTTTTTCTCTCTTTTTGCGTGAAAATAATGAAAACCCAATGCTTGGCTACAAAAGTTAAAGGAAAGGCATAAAAGAGCTACTCAAATCCAAAAGTTTAATTTCAGTGCCGAAAATTTATTTCCATTTACAATATAAATATAAATTATTTAATCAAGTCTTGCTCTGAAGTAATCGAGCTTCAGGGGTGCGCCGTAGGACGATTGTGAAACAACCGCTTCATATTCATTCGTCGTGCTAGATTTGTTGCTAACCTTGGCTGAGATCACCAACTTGTACGACACGCCTATCGAAATAAGACCTTTTACGTTGATCACTTTGACAAGTTGTAATGTCGTTTTAGCCTCTCGGTTATGCTCCGACACGGCAAATTTTGCAAACTCCACGACCTGTGGGTTGTTCGGGTCGATGTCCAGCCAACCACCGGGAACGGGGGCTTGTCTATCACCCAAATCCGCGGCGGAGGCCAGGAGTGAAACCGAAGCCCCCAAAATTGAGAGAAATAACACGAATGAAAGTTTGAGGGCCATGTTTTATATAATTTTCTTTTTAATGTTTTGGTTATCTAGTGCAGTGTGGTTGAGAAAGGAACATATACGTTGCTGCTATTTATAATGATTACTTAAGGTCATAATTGAGTCAAAAACAAACAAACAAACTTAAACGGTCAAATATGTCGTATAATAACATAACATAATATTATTGAAATTGAATTGAATTACAGTAATTCCATATGCCATTTTTAAGATTATCAATGTATTTTCATATGAATAATGTAACAAACAAGAGTAATTAAGTAAACAAGTATTACTGCAATCTTATTATTTTATGTTACCATAATCATAATACAAGGAAGAAAGAACATAGGCTACAATAAAATATACCAAAAAAAATAATTCATTGCAAAATATATATTGGTTAGTTGGTGAGTTAGTTAAATTGAGTTTGTGTTCAAGAATTTTAAGATAATAATTTGAAATAATTGCAAAATCAAATAGATTTAATATTAATTTATATTTAAAAAAATATTAAATAAGCATGGCCCGTGGGTTGGCCCGCCTCGCCGCGGGCTAGCCCGCCTTAACCCGCGGTCCGCTGCGGACAGTGGCGGACGCAGGATTTCGGTTTTGGGGGGCGAAAAACGGACAGAGTTTATAAATTTAAGCTATGAATTTTGTTTTTCATATGCTAACCATAATTAATGGCTTTTATATTGTAAAAGACAATTATTTGAAGATTTTATCAATTTTTGGTGGGGAAATTGTAAATTAATTCATTTATTTTACCTTTTAAAAAATAATTTAAAGAATTTTTTTGGGGGGAATTTTTTTCGAAAATTTTTTGGGGGACAATTGTAAATTAATTCATTTATTTTACCTTTTAAAAAATAATTTGTAAAATTTTTGAGGGTGAAAAAAGAATTTTGAAAAATTTTGGGGGGGGCAGTGGCCCCCCTTGTGTCCGCCGGTGGCTGCGGGCCAACCCATTTAGGCCCGTCTCTTGGCGGGCCTTTAAATGCTCAACCCAACCCCCTATTTTTGGTGGGATTGGCGGGATGTCTCGACGGGCCTAGCCCGTTTTGACAGCTCTATCTATTTGTATCTAAGTACACAATATCTACCGCTTCCGCAACTCATGTCCTCCCTATATAAGGATAGTAATGAGTATTAAAGCAAATTTAAATCTGAATTTTCTTTCAAGATGCATGGGCTCAAACTCTTCTTAAAAAAAAAAGAAAGAAAGAAAGATGGGCTCAAACTCAATAGAACAAAAAAGGAAAAAAAAATTGAGAATCGCGATAAAGTTTATTTTTAATATTTGACTCGAATTTGAATATAAGAATCTGCTTCAAACATGCCCTATTTATATATAATATTTAGTAAATATTGAGACTAGCTCTCTCTCTAGATTTTCTTTAGTCTTTGCTTCCCAAATAATATCTTGGGGTTCCACCTTGAACAATATGGATGTGTTTTCACCATCTAATTTCTATGTTTCAACTATTCCAAAAAATCAATTTATGTTTGTTTAGGACACGTCCTCAGTAGGGCCGGACCTGTGATCTATGGGGCCCTAGGCGAGATTTAAAAAATTGGCCTTTTAATTGTCGGCAACTAGAGTCTGGAGGGACCTTGTGAACAGTGGCGGACGCAGAATTCTGGCTTTTGGGGGGTAAAAAATTATCCGAGTTTATATATTTATATTTAAACGATGATAAAAAAAATTGTGGGCAATTGTAAAACACAACTATTTGAATTTTTTTTTTTTATAGTTTTGGGGGCAATTGTAAAATAATGCTTTTATTTTAGCTATAAAAATAATTTAAAAAACTTTTGGGGGAAAAATAATTTTGGAAAATTTTGGGGAGGCTGCTTGTCCCCCCTGCGTTGCTGCGTGTGAAAATGATGGAATTGCGATTGAGGTTGGCAATTGGAAAAGAAGAATAACATAGGGTTTGAGATTTGCTCTGTTGGTTGCTTAATGTTATTTTAGTTATACACAAATTAAGACTTTTATTTGGATTTGGTAGGCTAAGGCAAAAAGAAAAAAATTTAAAATGGACCTATTAAAAATAAAAAAAATAGTTGGGGGTTTATTTGGATTTATTGGGCTAAAGCAAAAAAAAAACTAAAAATAGAGCTATTAAAAGGTTAAAAAAAAATAAAAATGATTAGATGCTATAAATAAAAACACAAAAATAAAAGATATATTTTTTAATAATTAACCAATCAACAATGCATACAAAAAGTAACCAAACAAAAATAAAACAAAATTTTTTTACTGCCATCCACGTGATTGGTGAAGAGGTAAAGGGTTGGGCTTTTTTTTTGAAAATCTGATTGTTGGGTAGGTTGAAGGAAAAAAAAAACATATTACAACAGTTGAAGAGTAAAAAAAACAATTGGCCCCCAATTATTTGTGGCCCTAGGCTGGTGCATGTCCAGCCTATCATCAGGTCCGAGCCTGGTCCTCAGCGGAATTAAAGTCATTCAGTTTCTATTCTTTCATGGAAATAAATTTTGGAAATCTAAACAAATAAATTTGCACAACAATAATGCAAATATACGTAAAAGTACACTCTAAAAAACGAAACTGTAACCAAATATTTTTCACAACTACGCAAATTATGTGAGAAAAATACATTTCAAAAACTATAATCAAATATATGCTAATTTCCACAAATATATATATATATATATATATACCATAACAGAAATTCAAACAATAAATTAACCAAACATATTTTTCTTTTTCAAACGAAAACCAATAACTTCTTAAAATATATTTTCCAACACCAAAAACCGAAAATTGGACATGAAAATACATTAATACATCACATTAGACTCCAAGATGATCTACCTCACACACACACACACACACACACACATATATATATATATATATATGTGTGTGTGTGTGTGTGTTAATGTATACATGTTTTAATTCTTGAATGTTGAGTGTGACTCCATCCACCACATCGTCAGTTCACTGGAAAAGTACTACTACTACTACTACTACTATTATTATTATTATTATTATTATTATTATTATTATTATTATTATTATTATTATTATTATTATTATTATTTGCAAACCAAAACGGTTGGGATAACAAAAATATATCGTTTGGCGGAAGGATTATTATTCTAAACTCTGTCCTTTGCTCCCTGCCTATCTATTTTTTATCTTTTTTTAAAATCCCTAAAACGGTTGCTAATAATATTGTGAAACTTCAGAGAAGCTTTCTATGGGGAGGTGACTCGGAAAATCACAAGATAGCTTGGGTGAAGTGGAATAATATCTCAAAACCAAAAGAGAGTGGAGGGTTGTCGATCGAATATCAAAGATTTTTAATGATACTCTCTAGCTAAATGGGTGTGGAGATTCCTTGTTGAGAAAAATCGGTTGTGGGTTAAAGTGCTAGAATCAAGTACGGGGGAAAAAGGATGGCTCGAGAGGGAGAATAATAGGTGGAGCAAGAGTAACAAATCATCAAGATGGTGGAAGGATATCCGAAAATTTTAGAAAGGGAGAATGACAGAAATTGGTTTATTGATAGGCTTGGAAAGATAGTAGGAAATGGTGATGACACATCGTTTTGGCACGACCCCTAGGTGGAGGGAACGAGACTTGATCACAGATTTGAAAGGTTGGCTAAATTAGATACCCAAAAGGGGACGAAAATCAGCGAAAGGGGAAAATGAGAGGAGGGCGTATGGAAATGGGAGTGGCAATGGAGACGCGAGTTGTTTGAATGGGAAAATGAGTTATTCTATGATCTCACTACAGTCCTGGAGACACAAAAATGGATATTAATAAGCAAGACAATGGAAATGGAATGGTGATACAAAGAATATTTTCACAAATCAAGGAGGCCTACAAAATTCTCGAAAAAACCCGGCGCATAGAAGAAGCAGACCATAGTAATCTCAAGTTAGCTTGGAACAAAATTGCACCAAACAAAGTAGCGGCGTTTGTGTGGAAGCTACTTCAAAACCGAATTCCTACGAGAACTAATCTGCAAAAGAGGAGAATTATTGAGTCAGGAGGGTGTATTTTGTGTCCTTTTTGCGATTTAGAAGAAGAAGACGTGGCACATCTGTTCTTTTCATGTGGATTCATCTATCATGTATGGATGGAAATTTATAGATGGTTGGGGGTACAAACTGTACTTTGCAAAGAAGGCGGCAATAATCTTATCCAACACGAGGGGCTTCGAGCGAAAAGAGAAATCAAACAAGAATGGAATTCAATATGGTTTGGAACGATTTGGAGCATTTGGATCGCTAGAAATAGATGTACCTTCCAACAGGAAAATACATCCGTTTCTCAACTCGTGGAACTCATTAAAGTTAGAGTGTGGCTTTGGTTGAGGGCTAAAAATCAAAACTTTGTTGTGTATCGTATTCGGATCTGGTTATTAGAACCCAACTGCGGCTTAGGTCGCAGATTAAATTGTACACGCTATTATTTTGGGTTTGGGCACCCCTTGTGCTCATTTATTAATATATTTTCTTTGCTGATCAAAAAAAAAATTATTATTATTATTATTTTCTAATCTGGCTTACAACATGCTGCAGAGAGATTTGAAAATAATTGTAGGACACAAAAAATTGAAAGGCCATTCAGATTTATGAGCCATTTTTGGTTAATCAATTTGTAAGATTTTTTTTTTTCGCAACTGTGGCGATTTTCTATTTCTTCCAATATATGATATGGTGTTTCAGTTGACAAGATCCAAACTCAGATCAAGGTCTAATTCAGTGGATTAAAGTGATTTTGTTTGTCTCCCCCCCTCTTTTTGAGTCAAAATAGTGCAAATTAACCCAATGCTTGGCCGCAAAACTTAAAGGAAAATGATTGGTATTCGGCATAAAAGAGCAGTTCAAATCCAAAAATTTATTATGCATGATCTTTAGCAACTTCGGAAATTTATTTTCATTTACGATACAAATATAAATCATTCAATCTTATAATGCTCTGAAGTAACTGAGCTTCAAGGGTCCGCCGAAAATACTCGGTTGTGAAACAACCGCTTCATATTCATTCGTCGTGCTAGATTTGTCGCTAACCCTGGCTAAGATCACCAACTTGTACGACGTGCCGGTCGATTTAAGACTCTTTACGTTGATGACTTTGACAAATTGCAATGTCGTTCTAGACTCCTGGTTATGCTCCCACACGGCAAATTTTGCGAAATCCACGACTAACGGGTCGTTCGGGTCGTCCAGAGCGGATGCTTGGAGTGAAAACGATGCCACGAAAATTGAGAGAAACACGAATGAAAGTTTGAGGGCCATGCTTTAATTTCTTTTTGATCGATGTTTTGGTTTTCTAGTGTTGTGTATTGGTTGAGAAATGAACATATACATTGCTATTTATAATGATTATTTAAGGTCAAAATTGAGTCAAAAACAAGCAAACTTAAACAGTCAAAATTTAATATTATTGAAATCAAATTGAATTACAGTAATTCCATATGCCATATATAAGATAATCAATGTGTCTTTTCATATATATGATTGTAACAAACAAGAGTAAGTAAACAAATATTAATGTAATCTTACCATTTTATGTTACCATAATTATGATACAAGGAAACTTTTTTTCCGGACTCTAGTCAAACATAAACAATAAAATATGCTCCATATTTAATAAGATTACTGATACTAAAATTAAATTGAATTGTAATATTGGTTAAATAGCAGATTATCAATGTACGTCGTTGCCACTCTAATATTAAGAGTAAGTAAACATAATTATAATTATATCATAACAAATTGCCGTAATCATTGTATTTTTTACTTTTTTTTTTAATAAATTTTGTAAACTGTAACTTTAATCTAATAGACTTGGGTTCGATTCTTAGTCTTTGTATTTAGAGGCGTTTTTTAAATTAATTATGAATATGTTTATATGCATTGTTATACTAAAATTGCACAACAAACACTAAATGGTGTAGTGGTAGAATACTACCTTCTATCTATACTAATGTGGGTTCGATTCCCTTGTGGAGCGTTGAAGTGAATTTTTTATTTTTTAAATAACATGAGGTGGGCGGTTGGGCGCATGGTGTGAGCGGGTTGGGGGCGGACTGTAGAATCCGTATTTCACGGTCCTACAAGAGATCTACTCTTAATCTAATGACTATTTATAATGAATTTATAAGATTATTTTTTTTAGTGCAACGTCTATGACGATCTTTTATGACGATTTTCTATTTCTTGCAATATATGACATGATGTTTTAGTTGACAAGATCCAAACTCATATCGATGTCCAATTTAGTGGATTGAAGTGATTTTGTTTGTCTCACCCCCTTTGCGTCAAACTAGTGCAAACCCAATGTTTGGCTACAAATTAATACTTAAAGGAAAGCCATTGGTATTCGGCATAAAAAGAGCAACTAAAATCCAAAAATTTATTATGCATGATCCTTTAGCAACTCCAATAAATTAAAACTCCAATTTCTAAATTGAAGTTTCAGTTCGGAAATTTATTTAATTTCCATTTACGATACAAATCTAATCATATCTATGAAGTAAACCAGAATCAAGGGTCCGCCTATATCATTCGGTCGTGAAACCACCGCTTCATATTCATTCGTCGTGCTAGATTTGTTGCTAACCCTGGCTGAGATTACCAACTTGAGTGACGCGCCGAATGACGGAAGACCTTGTGCGTTGATCACTTTGACAAATTGTAATGTTGTTCTAGCCTCCCGATTATGCTCTGCCACGGCAAATTTTGCAAACTCCACGACCCGTGGGTCGTTCGGGTCGATTCCCGGCCAACCACCGGGAACGGGGCCTTGTTTACCACCCAAATCGGCAGCGGAGACTTGGAATGAAACCGAAGCCACCAAAATCGATAGAAACACGAATGAAAGCTTGAGAGCCATGTTTTAATTTCTTTTTGATGTTTTGGTTTTCTAGTGCAGTGATGGTTGAGAAATGAACATATACGTTGCTATTTATAATGATTATTTAAGGTCAAATTAAATTGAGTATAAAAAAAAAAACTTGAGAAGTCAAATATGTTGTATAATAACATAACATAATAATATTATTGAAATCGATTAATTGAATTACAGTATTAATTCGATATCAATGCATGTTGTTGCCACTGTAATAATAAGAGTAATTAAGTAACTAAGTATTTTGTACTCGTATCATATTTAATTGTCGTAATCACTGTAATTTTGAATTCTTTTTGGTTTAACAATTTTCGCAAACTGTAACAAGTAATCGATAAACTTGCAAAATTAGTCATATAACTATAGGGCAATAGAAAAAAGATTATGCAAAAATCATGTTTTGCAAATCGGAAGCTGCATTTGTTGCTTACATGATTGAAATCCGATGAGATTAGTACCAAAAAATTGAAATCATCATATATTGACATGATTATTTTGCAAATCATGCATTTTATTGGACCATTGTCATGATATCGAGGAACAATGCAATGGGTTGAAGTGATTTTGTTGTTTTTTTTTTTTTTCGTTTATGTTTGTTTAAGGCAAGTTCTTAGTGCAAGTGAAGTTGTTTCAGTTTCTACTCTTTCATGGAATAAAATTTTGGAAACCCAAAACAAACAGTTTTTCACAACAATCATGCAAATATATGTAAAAGTACACTTTAAAAACTGAAACTATAGCCAAATATTTTTCACAACAATCACACAAATTATGAAAAAATACATTTCAAAAACTATAATCAAACATATTTTAATTTCCACAAACCAGGGGGCTTAGCCCACCTGTCCACCACAAGAAATTGTGGGGTCCAGGGGTTCAAATCCATACTCCATCAAATTGCTCCCTAGTGCATATGTGAGCTGGTGAAGAGCGAAGAACTATTGTCTTCAGGCATAGCTAGACGTAAGCCTGAAAATTGAGTTATCAAAAAAGATAAAACGAAAATAAAAAAATATTTTAATTTCCACAACCTCTAGCTTGTAGTTCAAGTGGTATTGCTCATCTTTTGTAAGTGCATTGACTGGGGTTCGAATCCAGTATCTTTCAGTTTTTTTGAAATTCGTTTCCTCCCTCCAATCATTACCTCCAACTAATAAAAAAAAATTAATTTCCACAATTATATATTGCATAATAGAAATTCAAACAACAAATATATTTTCATTCTCCACACGAAAACTAATAACTTTTCAAATTTTTTTTTCCAACACTAGAAACCAAAAATTAGAAATGAAATAGATTCATACATCAATATGGGTATAGCAAGATTTCTAGCCAGTACGGTCAGAGACTCTTTACATTTTAGCACGACGAATATTGGACCGATATTTGAAAAAAAGAATAGAAAAAGGAGGCAAATATGAAGGTTGTACCTTACAACAATTCTTTGCGGGTTTTCATAATCTCCAATTATGGTTTCTCTAAAATAAACCTTTTGGATAAACAATTTATTCAAAAAAATATATTCTAAATTAATCACCAAATAACTATTATTATTATGGAATAGACTTATATGCAAAAATTAATTCGAAAAATACTTCCAAAAAACTGTTCATTTATCAAGTTTGGAACATATATCTCTGTACATAATAAACAAGATGATCATTTATTGGATTTTTAATATTTTGAGCCAACACCTTAACCCAACCAGATAATTCTTAATATTTTGAGCCAATACAGTAAAATTTATTGGATTTTTAAATTTGACTCATTTTTTCCTATATGAACTAGACATTTGATTGAATTTTCAGTGCGGTCCAACTCCAAGTTAACAGGATCACTCCGAGATGAGGTAGCTTTGCGCATGTCATACATCGTCACATTAGACTCCAGGATGATCTACATATATACACATGTTTCAATTCCTGAATGTTCGAGTGACTCCATCTACCACACCGTCAGTGAAAAGTAGATGATCTACATATATACACATGTTTCAATTCCTGAATGTTCGAGTGACTCCATCTACCACACCGTCAGTGAAAAGTAGTTATTATTATTATTATTATTATTATTATTTATGTTAAAATTGACTTATTTAGTCAAAACTCTAATAATTTAATATTGTTTATGTTTTATTATTTTGTCTATTTCTGGAACAAAATGTACGAATTAATTTGCAGGCTTATTTCTCTGGATTGGAGATAAAGAACATCCAGTTTTGGGAGTTGAGCAAAAGTAGGAACCGAGTCCTACTTTGTTGGGACACTATCCCCTTAACCTCCCCACTAACCCATTTACTTGGGAGTTATTTGCATGATCTCTTTTGCAGGTATTTGATTGATCTATAAAGAGGAAAGGAGCTGCACGTTTTTAGTGTGGATTGTCGAGAGAAAAATACAGAAATAAAGAGAGTCCATAATTTTATACAAGAGTGATTTAAGGGAAGGTGCCTAGTATTTTGTAAACTGTAACTTTAATCTAATAGACTTGGGTTCGATTCTTAGTCTTTGCATTTAGAGGCGTTTTTTTCTTAAATTACCACGCGTATTTATGAATATGTTTATATGCATTGTTATACTAAAATTGCACAACAAACACTAAGTGGTGTAGTGGTAGAATACCACCTTCTGTCTATACTAACGTGGGTTTGATCTCCCTGTGGAGCGTTGAAGTGAATTTTTTATTTTTTAAATAACATGAGGTGGGCGGTTGGGCGCATGCTGTGAGCGGGTTGGGGGCGGACTGTAGAATCCGTATTTCACGGTCCTACAAGACACCTACTCTTAATCTAATGACTATTTATAATGAATTTATAAGATTATTTTTTTTAGTGCAACGTCTATGACGATCTTTTATGACGATTTTCTATTTCTTGCAATATATGACATGATGTTTTAGTTGACAAGATCCAAACTCATATCGATGTCCAATTTAGTGGATTGAAGTGATTTTGTTTGTCTCACCCCCTTTGCGTCAAACTAGTGCAAACCCAATGTTTGGCTACAAATTAATACTTAAAGGAAAGCCATTGGTATTCGGCATAAAAGAGCAACTAAAATCCAAAAATTTATTATGCATGATCCTTTAGCAACTCAATAAATTAAAACTCCAATTTCTAAATTGAAGTTTCAGTTCGAAATTTATTTAATTTCCATTTACGATACAAATCTAATCATATCTATGAAGTAAACCAGAATCAAGGGTCCGCCTTATATCATTCGACCAGAAACAAGTCAACAACAAATGCCATATTCATTCGTCAGTGCTAGATTTGTTGCTAACCCCCTGGCCGAGATTACCAACTTGAGTGACGCGCCAATGATGGAAGACTTTTGCGTTGATCACATTGACAAATTGTAATGTCATTCTAGCCTCCCGGTTATGCTCCGCCACGGCAAATTTTGCAAACCTCACGACCCGTGGGTCGTTCGGGTCGATTCCCGGCCAACCACCGGGAACGGGGCCTTGTTTACCACCCAAATTGGTAGCGGAGACTTGGAGTGAAACCGAAGCCACCAAAATCGAGAGAAACACGAATGAAAGCTTGAGAGCCATGTTTTAATTTTTTTTTGATGTTTTGGTTTTCTAGTGCAGTGATGGTTGAGAAATGAACATATAAGTTGCTATTTATAATGATTATTTAAGGTCAAAATTGAGCCAAAAATAAACAAACTTAAACAGTCAAATATGTTGTATAATAACATATATAACATAATATTATTGTAATTGAATTGAATTATACAGTAATTCGATATGCCAGTTTTAAGGTTATCAATATCCTTTCACGTGAATGTAACAAACAAGAGTAAGTAAACTTGTATTACTGTTGTTGGAAATTAAACTTGATTTAGCCCAAGTAATATTGGGCTTGGAAGATTAATTTTGAGATAAAAGAAAAAAATGAGAGCCCAAGCCCAAATGACCCAAGTTCTAGAATATATCTAGAAAAATCTTATGAAAATATCTTAGATATTATATGTAAGAAATCTTGTAGAATATTCTAGTAAAGTAGATATTTTGGAGGATGATTCTAGTGGATGAATTATAGCCATTAGATCAAATAAATCCTAGCCATTGGTTTGGAAGTTGTACTAGTATAAATAGGGGTGTCTTGATCATTTTGTAACAAGCCAAATTTGAGAAGAATCAATACAAGCAAATATTTATCCACCAAAAAAAACTCTCTTATATTTCTTAGCCTAAATTAGGGATGTCAATGGGTAGGATTCGGGTAGGATTCTATATCCTCCATCCCCATACCCATTTATTATATCCATACCCATACCCATACCCATACCCATCGGGTATTCACTTTTCATACCCATCCCCATACCCATTGGAGGATCGGGTATTCATACCCTACCCATACCCTCTTACCACTTACAATTGTATTTTTTTCAAATTTAAGTTATTTCTTTTTTTTAAAGAGAAATTTGAGTTATTTAAATAAAAATGTAGATATTTACTAAATTCTTAAGGAAACAATAAGGCAAAAAGAATATAGATAAGAATTAGCGAACTATATATTATAAAAATATAACAAAATATTAAAAAGGATTAAACAAAAGTGTTAGTGGATTAGTAGATTTTGGTTGAGACTTGGGGAAAAATCATTTTCTTTAAATATAAATAAATAGAGTTGTATAAATAAATAAATATATGTAAAATATTATAAATAAATATATATGTAGATATATTATATATATAATATTATTATTTAATCGGGTATCGGGTAGGGTATGGGTAGGATGTACCTAGACCCACCTCCATACCCATACCCGAAAATACCCATACCCACGTACCCATTTATTTAATCGGGTACAAAACTACCCTCCATACCCTCCTCCGTTAGGGTCGGGTATCGGATCCTCCGTCGGGTTCGGAGGAAATTGCCATCCCTAGCCTAAATAACCTCCTCCTTCTAAAAGAAAAAAATAATTCCTCTTCCAACTACCAATTTCTAAATAACCCTTTTTCTTACCTAAATTGAGATAACCCTCCTCCAACAAAGTGGTATCAGAGCCACAAGATCACTTGTGGTTTACATAAAAATATGGCAAATGGTGTGGCTTCCTTTCAAGTCCCTATGCTCAACACAAGCAACTATGATAATTGGAGTATCAAGATGAAGGCCCTTTTGGGTGCACATGAAGTTTGGGATATTGTAGAAAAAGGTTATGTCGAGCCACAAGACGAGGCTACACTATCCCAAACTCAAAAGGATAATTTAAAAGATTCAAGAAAGAGAGACAAGAAAGCTTTCTATCTCATCTACCAAGCTTTGGATGATGATGGTTTCGAAAAGATCTCAAGTGCAACTACCGCCAAGGATGCATGGGAGAAGCTTCAAACATCTCACAAAGGAGCCGAGCAAGTAAAGAAGGTACGTCTCCAAACATTAAGAGGTGAATTTGAAGCTTTACATATGAAAGAGTCCGAATCTATTTCCGACTATTTTTCAAGAGTTTTGGCGGTTTCTAATCAAATGAAAAGAAATGGTGAAAAATTAAGTGATGTGAGAATTATGGAAAAGATACTTCGTTCTTTAAGTCCTAAATTTGAGCATATTGTCGTAATAATTGAGGAAACAAAAAATTTGGAGGAGATGACTATTGATCAATTATTGGGGTCATTACAAGCATATGAAGAAAAACATAAAAAGAAGCAAGATATTGTAGAACAACTTTTAAAATGCAAGTGAAGGATAAAGAAGAAAGCATGAGCAATGAACGTGGCCAACATGGAAGAGGTCGTTTCCAAGGACGAGGCGGACGAGGCCGTGGTCGTGGACATGCACGAGGAGGTTTCAATAATAATGAAGATAGAAGAGAATACCCAACCAAAGGACGCGGAGGTGCAATCCAAGAACAAGGTACGAAAAATCACAAACTAAGTGTTATAATTGTCAAAAATTTGGACACTATGCTTCCGAGTGTAGAGCTCCCAAAAACAAGGTTGAAGAAAAGGCCCACTATGTGGAAAATAAAAACGAAGAAGATGTCAATTTGTTACTAGCATACAAAGGTGGTGATGGAAGACAAGACAACACTTGGTACTGACATCGTGCAAGCAACCATATGTGTGGAAGAAGAAGCATGTTTGTGGAGCTTGATGAATCGGTGAGTGGCAATGTTTCTTTTGGAGATGAGTCTAAAGTCCCTGGTCAAAGGAAAAGGTAAAATTCTAATCCGCTTGAAGAATGGAAGTCATCAATTTATTTCTAATGTCTATTACGTTCCCAAATATGAAAAGTAATATCTTGAGTTTGGGACAACTCTTAGAGAAAGGCTATGACATTCACATGAAAGATCGTAGTCTTTCTATAAGAGATGATAGAAATAATTTAATCACTAAAGTGCCAATGTCTAGAAATAGAATGTTCTTATTAAATATCCGAATGATGTAGCAAAATGTCTCAAAGCTTGCTACAAAGATATATCTTGGCTTTGGCATCTACGATTTGGGCACTTAAATTTTGGCGGATTAGAATTACTATAAAAGAAAGAGATGGTAAGAGGATTACCTTCCATCAATCATCCCGATCAACTATGCGAAGGATGTCTATTAGGAAAACAATTCAGAAAGAGTTTTCCAAATGAGTCAAGCTCGAGATCACAGAAGCCCCTGGAGCTCATACACACTGATGTTTGTGGACCAATCAAGCCAAGCTCTCTCGGTAAAAATAATTATTTCCTCCTCTTTATTGATGATTTCTCTAGAAAGACACTGGGTATACTTTTTGAAACAAGTCAAGTGTTCAAGCATTCAAGAAGTTCAAAGCTATGGTGGAAAATGAAAGTGGATGCAAAATCAAGGCAATGCGATCGATCGTGGAGGAGAATTCACATATAAGGAGTTCCAAGAATTTTGCGAAGCAAATGGAATCCGGCGTCCTTGACAGTCCCAAGATCTCCCCAAAGAAAAAATGGCGTAGGCCGAGAGAAAGAATAGAACAATTCTTGAAATGGCAAGGTGCATGCTCAAAAGCAAAAGGTTGCCAAAGGAGTTCGGGTCAAGCAAGTGTGTGTGCGGTGTACACACAAATCGTTCACCAACCGGAAGTGTGTGGGGAAAAACACCACAAGAAGCTTGGAGTGGAAGAAAACCAGGTATCTCTCATCTAAAAGTATTTGGAAGCAAAGCATATGCACATGTACCTGACGAGAGAAGAAGTAAGCTTGATGACAAAAGCGAGACATTCATCTTCATCGGATATGACTCAAATTCTAAAGGTTATAACTTATATAATCCAAATACTAAGAAGCTTGTGATAAGTCGTGATGTAGAGTTTGATGAAGAATTGGATTGGGATTTTGGCTCCCAAAACAACTTCAATTTCTTTCCGGATTTTGAAGAAAAGGAGCCGAGACCGATCGAGCCAACAATAGAAGTTCAGCAAGAGCCAAATACTCCACCCACTTCACAATCAATAGCTGTAGGAGACTCGCCACCATCATTTCTAAATGAAAGAGACATAGAACGTGAAAGGAGTCTAGAAGATCTTTATGAGAACACTGAGAGGATAGATGATATTACTTTGTTCTGTCTATTTGCAGATTGTGAACCAGTGACTTTTGAAGAAGCAGTCCAAAATAAAAGATGGAGAGATGCTATGGATGAAGAGATACAAGCAATTGTGAAGAACGACACGTGGGAGCTGACCTCACTTCCAAAAGGACATAAGGCTATCGGCGTCAAGTGGGTGTACAATGCAAAGAAGAATGCTAAAGGAGACATTGAAAGACATAAAGCAAGGTTAGTCGCAAAAGGCTATAGTCAAAGAGCTGGAATCGACTATGACGAGGTATTTGCTCGATCGGCTTGGAAACAATAAGGCTTATCATTTCTTTAACAGCTCAAAACAGTGGAAGATTCACCAGATGGACGTAAAGTCAGGTTTCTTAAATGGAGTTCTCAAGGAAGAAATCTACGTTGAACAACCAAAGGGCTATGTGGTGAAGAATGAAGAAGATAAAGTCTTGAAGCTGAAGAAGGCTCTATACGGATTAAAGCAAGCACCACGGGCATGGAATAGCAGGATCGATAAATACTTGCAAGAGAATGGGTTTACTAAATGCCCGCACGAACATGCACTTTATGTCAAGGTCAGAAAAGATGATGTTTTGATTGTGTGTTTATATGTGGATGACTTGATCTTCACAGGAAATAATCCAGACATGTTTGAAGAGTTCAAAAAAGCAATGACCAGAGAATTTGAGATGACTGATATCGGGCTTATGGCATATTACCTCGGCGTTGAAGTTAAACAATAAGAAGATGAGATTTTCATCTCGCAAGAAGGCTACGCAAAGGAGATTCTCAAGAGATTCAAGATGGATAATCGCAAGCCTATTAACACACCAAAATGAGTGCGGGATCAAGCTATCAAAGTATGATGGGGAAGAAAAAGTGGACCCGACATTGTACAAAAGTTTGGTTGGAAGTTTGCGGTATTTGACGTGCACAAGACCCGACATTCTCTATGCCACCGGTCTAATAAGTCGCTACATGGAAAATCCAACCACTACTCACATGAAGGCTGCTAAAAGGATTCTTCACTATCTCAAAGGTACGATCAATTACAGCTTGTGTTTGCCATGCAGTTTAGCTGAGAAATTTGCTGAAGGAACTGGGAATGACACAAGAAGATCCAACTAAGATTTGTGTCGACAACAAGTCAGCTATGGCATTGGCAAAGAATCCGGTGTTTCATGATCGAAGCAAGCACATTGACACTCGCTACCACTACATACGAGAATGCATATCGAGAAATGACGTGCAAGTGGAGTATGTGAAGTCTCAAGATCAAATTGCGGATATTTTCACCAAGCCACTCAAGCATGAAGACTTCATACGACTTAGAAGTTTCCTAGAATGACAAATCAAGTTTAAGGGGGTGTTGGAAATTAAACTTGATTTAGCCCAAGTAATATTGGGCTTGGAAGATTAATTTTGAGATAAAAGAAAAGAATGAGAGCCCAAGCCCAAATGACCCAAGTTCTAGAATATATCTAGAAAAGTCTTATGAAAATATCTTAGATATTATATGTAGGAAATCTTGTAGAATATTCTAGTAAAGTAGATATTTTGGAGGATGATTCTAGTGGATGAATTATAGCCATTAGATCAAATAAATCCTAGCCATTGGTTAGGAAGTTGTACTAGTATAAATAGGGGTGTCTTGATCATTTTGTAACAAGCCAAATTTGAGAAGAATCAATACAAGCAAATATTTATCCACCAAAAAAACTCTCTTATATTTCTTAGCCTAAATAACCTCCTCCTTCTAAAAGAAAAAAATAATTCATCTTCCAACTACCAATTTCTAAATAACCCTTTCTTACCTAAATTGAGATAATCCTCCTCCAACAACTGTATCATATCATATTATATTATCATAATCATATATATTACTTGGAAACTTTATTTTCTTTTTTTTTGTCAAACATAAACAATAAAATATGCTCTATGTATAATAAGATAACTGTTTACTTAAATTAAATTGAATTATAATATTGGTTAAATAACATATTATCAATGCATGCCGTTGGCACTGTAATAATAAGAGTAATTAAGTAAATAAGTATTTTGTACTCATATCATATTAAATTGCCGTAATCACTGTAATTTTGACTTCTTTTTGGTTTAACAATTTTCGCAAACTGTAACAAGTAATCGATAAACTTGCAAAATTAGTCATATAACTATAGGGCAACAAAAAAAAGATTATGCAAAAATCATGTTTTGCATAAAAAGTCATGTAATATAATAACATCTCAATTTTGGTCCTACAAAATGCACAGTTTGGAAAAGACCTGTAACTGTATGAAAAACCTCCACTTTGGTCCTAAATTTACCGGAAATCGGAAGCTACATGTGTTGCTTACATGATTGAAGTCCGGTGAAATTAGTACAAAAATTGAAATTATCATATATATTGACATGATTATTTTGCAAATCGTGCATTTTATTGGACCATTGTCATGATATCGAGGAACAATGCAATGGATTGAAGTGATTTTGTTGGGTGTTTTTTTTTTTATGTTTGTGTAATTAGGGCAAGTTCTCAGTGGAAGTGAAGTTGTTTCCGTTTCTACTATAATTTCATGGAAATAAAATTTCAGAAACCCAAACAAACCATTTTTCACAACAATCATGCAAATATATGTAAAAGTAAACTTTAAAAACTGAAACTCGTAGCCAAATATTTTTCACCACAATCACGCAAATTATGTAAGAAATACATTTCAAAAACAATAATCAAACATATTTTAATTTCCACAAACTAGGGGGCTTAGCCCACGTGGCCACCACAAGAAATTGTAGGGTCCAGGGGTTCAAATCCATGCTCCATCAAATGTGCTCCCAGTGTATATACGAGTTGATGAAGAGCGAAGAACTGGTTGTCTTCAAACATAGTCAGACGTAAACCTAAAAGTTGAGTTATCAAAAAAAGATAAAACGAAACAAAAAAATATTTTAATTTCCACAACCACTAGCTTGTAGTTCAAGTGCTATTATTCACCTTTTGTAAGTATATTGACCAGGGTTCGAATACGGTATCGTTCAATTTCTTTGAAATTCATTTCCTCCCTCCAATCATTAATTACTTCCAACTAATTAAAAAAAATATATTGATTTCCACAATTATATATAGCATAATAGAAATTCAAACAACAAACATATTTTATTTCTCCACGCGAAAACTAATAACTTTTTAAAAATTATTTTCCAACACTAGTAGAAACCAAAAATTAGAAATGAGAATAAATTCACATATCACATTAGACTCCAGGATGATCTACATATATACACATGTTTCAATTTCTGAATGTTCGAGTGCCTCCGTGTACCACACCGTCAGTGGAATGTATTATTATTATTATTATTATTATTATTATTATTATTATTATTATTATTATTATTATTATTATTAGGGCATAGAAGAGCAACTAAAATCCAAAATTTCATTATGCATGATCATTTAGCAACTCAAAAAACTGAAACTCCAATTCCTAAATTGAACTTTCAGTTCCGAAATTTATTTCCATTTGTAATATTACAAATATAAATTATCTAATCATGTAATGCTCTGAAGTAACCGAGCTTCAGGGGTCCGCCGAAACCATTAGGTTGTGAAACAAGCGCTTCATATTTACTAGTCATGACGTATTTGTTGCTAACCCTGGCGAAGATCACCAACTTGTACGCCACGCCGGTCGACTTAAGCCTTTTGGCGTCGATCACTTTGATAAATTGTATTGTCGTTCTAGCCTCCCGGTTATACTCATCCACGGCAAATTTTGCAAACATCACGATCCGTGGGTTGTCCGTGATGATTCCCGGCCAACCACCGGTAACGGCGGCTTGTCTACCACCCAAATCGGCGGCGGAGGCCTGGAGTGAAACCGAAGCCACCAAAATCGAGAGAAACACGAATGAAAGTTTGAGGGCCATGTTTTAGTTTCTTTTTATGTTTTGGTTTTCTAGTGTTGTGATGGTTGATAAATGGACATATACGTTGCTATTTATAATAATTATCTAAGGTCAAATTAAATTGAGTATAACAAAAAAAACTTGAGAAGTCAAATATGTTGTATAATAACATAACATAATATTATAGAAATTGAATTCATGAATTAATTACAGTAATTCGATATGCCATTTATAAAATTACCAATATCTTTTCACGTGAATGTAACAAACAAGAGCAAGCAAACAGGTATTACGTACTCTAATCATATATATCATATTATATTATCATAATCATATTACAAGGAGACTTTATTTTCTTTTTCACTTTTAAACATAAACAACAAAATAGGCTCTATATATAATTATATAAGATAATTACTCACTACAAGAAAAACTCAGTTTACATACAAAAAAAATTGTAGGTAAATATTAAGATAATTGTAAAGTGTTGGTAAAATCGTTGTAGGTAAATATCTGCCTATAGAATCTAAAACAATTAGTAAATACCTATAGTATTTCTGTCGGTGAATTTAAAAATTGTCAGTGATCTGTCGGTATAATTTGAGAAAAAAATAATATTTTTTATTATGTCGGTATTCTATAAGTAACTGCAAAATTTAGTAACAAAATTATTTCTGTCGGAATAAATTCTGTCGGTAAACTAAAAATTTTCTTATAGTGACTGATTACTGAAATTAAATTGAATTATAATATTGGTTAAATAACAGATTATCAATGCATGTTCTTGCCACTGTAATAATAATAAGAGTAAGTTAATATAAGTATTTTGTTATCATATCATATTAAATTGTCATAATCATTGTAATTTTGAATTCTTTTTGTTTCTATCAATTTTCACAAAATGTAACAAGTAATCGATAAAATTGCCAAAATAGTCATATAACTATTGGGCAATAGAAAAAAGGTTATGCATGTCACGCCCCAAATGTGACGCGACAACGATCAATCACTTAAACAGAAATAAATCAACAGTCTAAACCAAAGATACAAAACTCCAAGTAAAATAGAGTCTAATGCAGCGGAATTAAAATAAACACGAGTACAAATTACATCTTAAAGTCTGGCGGTATCCGAATACAACCCAAAAGATTATCTGAATTAACTTACAGTCCAACAGAAATAAAATGAAGAGTCCAACAACAATAAAAGTAAAAGGAGTGTCGCTCCACATCAACAGTAGGAATTCAATCTGTGGTAGGTTCGACGTCTTCAACGTACTCTTCATCTAAAGGTTAGAAAACAGGAGAGAGTGAGACAGAAATCTCAGTGGATGAGGTGATCGTGTGCAAGTGTGGCGATATATATAGTTAATGCAAGAAAACGGTTGTATGAAAACGCGTGAGGTATGATGCATGTTTTCATACATAGCCCACAAGATCGGGATAAATATATATTAAGTAATATATTTATATAGTTTAAGAAATAGTTCGTGGTCACACAAGCACGATGATTCAAGCAGACAGGAGGATTGCGTACTGAAGTGTAGCGCCAATCCCATGCAAGACAATTAGTGGTTGCGTACTGAAGTGTAGCGCCAACCCATGCATTACAAGTAGCGGTTGCGTCTCAAGTGTAGCGCCAACCAAACGTTCCGTTCAACTCCGGGAATCGTGTGGATCGAAGTGATTCCTTCGTTCTTCCTTGTAACTCCCCGTTCATGATGGTCCAAGACTGTCACCTTATTGCTCCATAGGAAAGACAAAATCCACGTTGAGCTAGCAAGGCTCGGTCGTCATAATCATGATTATACCTCAAATCTACGACCCGCTTCCTTGGACAAACTCGTCCTCGGTTGCGGGATTAGGGCGATGGGGCCGAAGAGTGGAATAGCAGCCGAGCTGCCTTGTTCCATCCCCCGACGTATCCATTCCGACCGTGAGCTCGACACACCAAGTTGACTCGCAAGAAATTAAGTACACGCTTGGGTAGTCAACCGACAATGAGTATATTGATTCTGGGAAGCGATTCATAAAAAAGTTTTCAAAATTTGCGTAAAGTAATTATGGCGTTGGTGGAATTATTTGGATGAAGATGATTATCGGGAGGATAAGCAATCTTCGATATCTTGAAAGATTAGGTGGAACATAAGTCCGTTATAGATTCGAAATCGCAAGACGAGGAAGTCGCCCCGCGATTGGGTTTTAATCGGTCAAGACGATCTGATAAGTCAAATAGTTTTTGAGAAAATAAAATATTTTAATTAATAATTAAAGTCAGAGGGTCCAGAGCTGTTTTAGTAAATAAAAAATAATTTAAGTTAGGTCCTTGATAAAAAGAAAAATTTACAATTAGCCCCGTTTTGTAAAAACCAATACTTTTGGGGTTAAAAATTGAATAAATAAATATCCCGATCTTGAAAAATTATGAGGTCAGTTCCTAAAATCTCTAAATTGTTCAGAGATTCAGGTTTTTAAAGTTTTGAGGTCGAGTTTTTATAAAATTCTCATATTGGCCCCAAATTTGTTAAAATTGTCATTTCGGCCTTAAGTTTAAAATAATCGGAACTCACAAACCGGGAGGGCTTTTAATGTGATTCCAGTTGGAAAATGTCACTAAGGTTAGTGGGATATTGGAACAAAAACAGTTTTAAAACGCCATAAGTATAGGTCCCTTAACTTTTGAAAATCTCATTTTTGTCCCATTTTGAAATAATTGCCTTTAAGGCTTTTAGGGTCCAATTGTTATGAAATTTGAACCTTGGGTCCAAAATATAATTATGTTATAGTTAAATTAGTATTTCCAGGTGCATGGGCTGCATAAGTCCTGGAAATTTCATTTGGGTCCTCAAGTTTAATCTTTTACACTTTAGTCCTTCAACTTTTATATAATTACTTTCCAAACTCTAAACACTTGGATTTTTGGAATACACTTAAAATATGTTATTTCCAGTCCCTTAAGAGTTAAAATTTCAAATTTCAAAATTAGGGTCTGGTACAGTTTCGAAATTTGCAAAATAGCCCTTAAACTTCTCAAATTTTACAATCTAGTCCTTGGGCTTTCAAGGGTTGATTTTATTTATCTAAAAACTCTTAAAACTTTATTAAAATGTCAAATCATAATTTTTGAACTTGAGTTCAGTCCCAAAAATCGAAAATTACAGAGGGGTCCCTTAAGTTTTATTTTCTTGCAATTAAGTCCACCAACTTTCCATTTTTGCATTTTAAGTCCAAAAGTTGAAATTTAATCAATTATGCTCGACTTGTCCAGGTTATAAATCATTCAAAACATAGATTTCAAGAGTCATACACATACATATCCTTCTCATACAAAATTTCATCAAGTATAACAATAAAATGTGCATGTATGCCCTATTTTTCGATAAATCACATTTTTGAGCAACACTTGAGAATTTTTCCAACTTGATACAAGAAAATAGCATGCAATACATAATATATATCTCAAGTGCTCAATAACAAAATACTACATGCATATTTTCAATTTAAAACACCTAGAAGTTGAAAGAATTTTTCCACCCACCTCGTAGTAGTTTCTCGGGTTGATCTAAAATGTGGTCTTCTTCCTTGAATCAACTTCTTGACTAAAACTCTTGAAGATCAGCCCCTAAATGGTATCCAAACCATATTTTTGGTGTTAAAATTAAAGTCTCAAGTCTAAAGAAAATATACTAGTACCAAATGGTTACTACTCACCTTAATATCTTCAAGTAGTCTCAAAAATGGAAATTTTCCTTCAAGCCTCTAACCTCCACTTGAGATGATGTAGGCCAGCCCCTAAACTCCAAAAATTTATATTCTTGAGTCAAAAATTAATTCTTCATGTTGTCAAGAGAAAATACTAAAACCATAATTTTCTCACCTTAATAATATGTAATCTTGAATTTCCTCTTCAAGCTTGTAGTCAAATCTAGGTCTCTAATTCTTCAAGAATTTTCTCTAGGAGTACCTCAACAAGAAGGATTCAACATCATTAGATGGTGAAGGTATAAGGTTGAGGATTGGAGAAGAAAAATAGAGTTGGGAGAAATGAAGACATTCTTACCTTATGCTTGAAGAATTTGATCCTTTAGAGAGGAAAATGGAAGCAAGTCTTGTGTTTTTATGATAATTATGAAATGAATAATATTGGTAGATAAAGAAAAAAATAACAAAAATGATTGATTCCCCTAAGACAAGGAGCCAAAAGTTGGAGGGAATAATAATCATGGTGTTGGTATTTTTATTTATTAGAATTTGGTGGAAAGAAAAGTTTGTCCATCTTTTAAGCATGTGACCAAAAGTTGAGAAAATATATATATATATGTAAATATATATATATATATATGTAAATATATATAGACATGTAACAGTTTGCATAAAAGTCATGTAATCATATAAACATCTCAAATTTGGTCCTACAAAATGCACAGTTTGAAAAATAGACATGTAACTGTATGAAAAACCTCAATTCTGGTCCTAATTTTACCGGAAATTGGGAACTATATGTGCCGCTTACAGGATTGAAATCCAGTGAAATTAGTACAAAACTGAAATTTTATACATTTACAGGACTATTTTGCAATGCATTTTACAGTATTCAGATTTTTGGTCTTGTTACCTGCTACAACAGGTCAAAGTGACCTTTTGGAATATCTTTGGGACTAAATCTGAATTTTTGGCCCTCTAAGTGACCTATTGTAGAAGGTAACATGACCAAAAATATGAATTTTGTCTACTTAAAGGACTAAATTCAAAGTCCAAAACAAAATAGGATCAAATCTCTAAATATGTCCACTTAGAGGACTAAAAAAATAATTTTATCTTGTTGGTTTAATTTGTTTATTTATTTTTTCTTTTGTGCGTCAAAGTAGTGCAAACCCAATGCTTGGTTGCAAACCAAAAGTTTATTATGCATGATCCACTACAAGAAAAATGAGAATTTGGGGCGAAATTAAATCGTCACTAAAAGTCCCAAAAACGTCACAAAAATGTATTTAAGACGGAAAAAAAGTGTCACAAATATAGTTTATTCGTCTCTAAAAGTAATTTGTATAGTGACATCATGAATCACGTTTAGGGACCTATTTTTCGTCCATAAATATAGTTTTTGCGACATTTTTTAAATTGCCTATAAATATAATTGGAACAAAAATAATTTCGTCTCTAATGAACTCTTTCTTTTTCCTCCCCCACCCACGGCCCACCCCACCCCACCCCCTCCCCCAGTGGTTGCACAGTAAAGTCTTTAGAAAATCTAAGCTAAAATATCCCTAAGAATAAGACATAAGCATCAATATAATTTCATTCAAAAAATAGCCTCTTTTTTATAGACAAATACATCTTGCGCGTAAATGTAGTTTAAAATAAAAAAGCATTGTCGCTACAAGGTAAAACAAAATAACTCAACCAAAAAGAGTCTAACAATGATCATGTTTGGCAAAAACATTTATACTTGCCACCTAAAACAGAACAAAGTAGTCTATTTTTTTTCCTTCGACTCGATAGCAGCGATATATCCTTGCTTGTGGACTTGTTTCTTGGTGGCCAGTAATCTGCATAGGTTACAACACCCAACAAGTTGTTATCAATATGTTGTCATCCTTAATATCCATATCAAAAAATCCAACATTATTGAGATGTTATCCAAAAAAAATTGAGAACTGTTAAAATAGTAGTTGATTTGCGAAGAATCAGGATGCATCAGCTCCATGAGTTGGTGAAAATCCATCAGGTTGCTCTGATGACGTAGAGTTTTGCACATTATTTAACTTTTGAGCTCGTGCAGATGGTAATTTCTTTCTCAATCCTGGAGCCATTCTTATTAAATCTCCTAAAAGAAAATGCATGGTTATTCAACTGTTCAAGGAATTCAGGCCTGGTAAACACAACTAACCAGAAAAATTATTACATTAGAAAAATATTAAGTTTAAAATATAATCAAAGACATTAATCAAGACAAAATCGACTGATGGTTATCCTGTATTTCTCTGAAACTAGTTGTCCCTCATACTTTTAACTCTGAAATGTTGATAGTGGTAATCCTTTTGCTTTACTTTTCTTTTATCTAATTTCTTTGCTAGAATTAGAAACCTGAAAAACTTTCCTACAGTTTAGATTTCAGCTGTTCCAATTTCTATTACAATGAAGTACTAAACAAATGCATTATTAGCACACAAGGACTACACAGAGTGGGGTTCTCTGCTTGTTTTCCTTCTAAATAGCAGCAAATGTCACTATATAAAAGTTATGTTAAATGTATGTAACCATCTTCCAAACATAGTACAACCTGGAGTTTTCATAATTTTAGAATAAATTTAAAACAGGAATCCATATTAAACAACAGTAAAGTAGGCATAGAAACTGAGCTGATGAATTTCACCTTATGCAAGTCAAAGCTCTTCACTTCAATTTGTATAGTGGTGGAGAATCTTAGCCTTAATAAGCCTACATGAAATGGTTATAACTTAAACGCTGATACCAAATACTTGAAGGTGATGAAGAATTAAGCTGAAATCAAACAATTACATGTCTAGCTCAATGTTAGGCTCTGCTAAATGATGTGATCTCTGCCTATCAAGAAAAACAGATTTGCTTTGCACAATGCATGGAAACTTGAAAACTTTACTTAATTTTGTCCAAAATAGCTGTTATCTTTCAAAATTACAATCACCCCCTTGACATTTGTTTTTCTCTTACAAATCACCTCTCAAGAGGGGACATTTGTTAGGTATGCACAAACCTCAAGGTGGTGTTTGTAACACTACAAGGGGTATTTGTAATTTTGAAAGATAACACAAACCAATACACATCATAACACATTCTACCAAATACATCTCTATACATTCCAAATCTTTGCTGCTATATATGATATACATTGAGAAATACTCTTACCTTCTTTTTAAAGAGGCAAAAAAAAAAATGCTCTTACCTAAAACATTGAGAAATACATTCCAAAACTTTTCTACTGCATATATTTTCTGTTTGCTTCAGTTTCTTCAGGAACCTGTACAAAGTGTAATTTATTAAAACACCTAGCTAGACGAGGGTATGTGAAACAATATTATAGAGACAAGAGATCTGAACTGACATAATGACGTCAAGCTTTTGGATTCCAAATTATAAATCAGATTATTTTGGTATGGATAATCAATTAGGCAACCAATTAACATTAATTAGCAGAGTCTGAAGAGAGGCATAACTAGCTCTTATGAGTAAACCCAAAATAAAAGTCCAATCTTGAAGTTTTTAGCATAGAAGCACAATTAGTATAACTATTCATGGAATTAATGGCCCACCATGCTAACTTGCTCCTGATCAACCTGATGGAATTAAACAGGCCAGGCCTGCTCTAACTATAGGTTCATCTCATCAAGTACTAGATATCCATCTCATCATAATACTTTAACACAAAGTGAACCAAAACAAGTAATATTCATATAGGATATATAATAGTCAAGATGCAAAAACAAAAGAATCCAAAAATGCCAAAAAATACTAGCTAGTATATACTACACTATATCAATCACTAAAATTTTAGACTCCCAAAAATATTTAATTTTGGAAGCACCAACCAGAAAATTAATCCCTAAAGAGAAGGAATTGGTGTACTTGGTTAGTACGAAGTACTCATATCATCAGTTATAAACCCTAGCTAGCTAGATGGCTAATTCAGACGAACAATGAGTATAGTAGTAGTACACACATATATCTATATAATTGTTAATGATGAAAGCCCTAACCTCAAATCGAGATCCAGCCTAGAAGAATCGTCGATATCGTCATCTTAAAGTAGCAGTGTAGCAGCAGGACTACAATTCAAATCCAAACCAAAAATCAGCCCACCAGATGCTACTGATGACTAGTAAATACAAATAGGATCCCAAATTTGGAAACCCGTCAAAAAAGAAAATATAGACAAAAACTACACAACTTCTCATAGGCTGCCACCTGCAGAGGAAGTGCCCGGATGAACAACAACAGAACAATGCATCTTAGCCCAATCTTGGTGTTACCACAAAATGAAACACCAACACTATCCATAAAGCATAATACAGTGTCTCAAACTGAAAAACATGAGTGATGATAATATGTATGTTCATATCTTTGAAAAAGAAATAATAGGCTCAGGATAAAAGGCCACATTAAGGTTTAACAAGTAAATGAAAATGAGCCATGTCACGTAACCATTGTTTCACAAATCTACTATGTACCCAAATGCCACATCACTTTTCAATTTTGTTTACTTTCAATAATTTTTTTTCCTGAAATTATTTGCAGAAGAAAGGCAGTAACGAGGAGTTCAACTGGACTGGATCATCCAAATTTTTTGTTTACTTTTGTCGAGTGATAACTAGGTTGTTACAGAAAGAAGAAACTTCAAAGAGATTTATCCCCGGATATACATATCCTAGTCTGAAGTAGAATTACAACAATACGACCAACTAGGCTAGTTGATTGAATTAACAATAATTAACCTTAAGGAATTACAATGATACATCTTAATCCAATTGCAGTGTAGTTAATCATGCTCAACCTTAACTAATCGGTTTCTAAGCATAATTAATCTCAAACTTAAAAACCAGTATTAAGTAGCAGCAACATTGTTCTGATGCATCACGGAAACTTTCAGGACAATAGTATTAAAAGTCTCCAACATGATAAAAAAAAATTCTTGAAGAAATTAGCAGAAGACAAACCATAATACCAATTATAGCAATTGTACAAGCGATAACACTAAAAAAAATTACAGAAAGCACTCCCCACCTGAAAAAAAAAATTGATACAGAAACATGATTAGAATTTGGTCAGTTTGCAGCTCAAGTGATTGGTTACATCTTATTTGAGTATCTAGAAAATCGCTAAAGAATCAACAACACTAAGTTCACAGAAAACTTTTCTTTCTAAAATTGAAGTAGGATGTGGAACAATCATGAAGCAAAATCACACAAATTGCACTATAGAATCCATAATTCCTCTAAAATGACCAATCTCGCATTAAAACAGCTCAAAATTTCTTACCCACAAATCATACAAATACCACAATACAATCCAAAATTATGAAAACAAACTTCCTAGTCATTCTACACTTAGTTAGAACAACTGATAAAAATTAGAGACTTAGCTTTAACCCCATATACAATGGCAGAGAGAGAGAGAGAGAGAGAGAGAGAGAGAGAGAGAGAGAGAGAGAGAGAGAGAGAGAGAGAGAGAGAACCTTAGAAACTGAATTGAGCCTTCACCCCAAATTCGAAGACTTCATTTGTTCACTGCTTCCATCCATCGCGGAGAAAATTGAGAGAGAGGGACGAGAGCGCGGGGGGAGGGGGGAGGGAGAGAGAGAGCGGGAATCGTCAAAATAATGTCACTAAACAAAAGCTAATTGCGACTATTTCTAATGCGTCCCAAAAAAAACGTCTCAAATTCCATCATTTGTTGTAGTGATCCTTTAGCAACTCAAAAAACTGAAACCCCCAATTCCTAGATTGAGATCTTCAGTTCCAGAATAGATTCCCATTTACAATACAAATATAAATTGTTTAAGGCTATAATGATTTAAAGTACAAGAGCTTCAGGGGTGCGTCGGGATACGGTTGTGAAACAAGCGCTTGATAATTATTTGTCTTGCCGGATTTATCGCCAGTCTTGGCCGAGATCACAAACTCATACGACACACTGGTCACCCTAGGGGCACTTACGTCGATAACTTTGACAAATTGCAACGTCGTTCTAGCCTCCCGGTTGTGCTTCGACACCCTAGGGGCATTTTTCATCTCTCCTCCATCACCATCACTAGGATAGCAAAATTTGTCATTAATTCAGGGGCGTATCCAGCACATTAATATCCGTCCCATATTTAACTAACATAAACAAACCAAGGAAACTCCAATTTTCTTTTCCTTTTTTTTTTAAGCAAACATGAGTAATTAAAATGTCAAATATGCTCTGTAATCAGATTACTGAAATTACGTTTGAATTACAATACTAATAGCATTACTTATTAAATAATCGCACATTTTTATTTTTATTACTTTACCAGTTATTTGTCCATAATTTTAACAATATGCAACACAGATTCAAATTGAATTAAAATTTATTTATTATTTAGAAAACTGAAATTCCAATTCTTCTTAGCATTAGCCATTACAAATAGCTTTTCAATTGGAAATTCTATTCGCACAAGTTAATATTTAATCTTGAAGTATTAATCCATTGAAGGAAATGAGTCGCAAGAGTTTCTCCCATGGCTTAGAGTAAACAATCGCTTCATAATTATTCGGCTTTCCTGATTTGTCCTTGGCGGAGATCACCAGCCTGTAATTATAACCGGCAACCACTTGAATTTCTCCTTTGACTATGCTCACAAATTCCAATGTGTACGTTGAATTAGACGAATGGTTTTGCACTGCCACTGCGAATCTGGCGATCTCCACCACCCACGGGTCCGTCAGGTTCTTGATTGGCTTATAATCGCCGACGATGATTTCTTTCCTGCCGCCCAACACGGCGGCGGAGGCTTGGGTTGAAACCAAAGCCACCATAATTGTGAGAATCGCCAAAGGAAGAGAGTGAGATTTCAGTGCCATTTTTTTTTGTTTGCTTGGATGAATCTCTACTAATTAAATTCGTGGATTTGGGAATACCATGTGGGTGGTTATTTATAATGGTTATATGGCCAGTCTTATATTATGAAATTAAGTATGTACTTTATATATGTGTGATCCAATTACAATATATTTTCGCAATATTCATAAATTTAGTCAATATGTGCTCTAATCAATTACATTTTTCTACTATAATCACAATAGTACTGTTTAAATAATTTTATTCTGAATCACAACAAATTTGAAAAATGCAATCTAAAACTCATATATATTTAACCTCCTATACATATTATGTGTTACAAATTCTTGAATGTTGAAGTGTATATGGCTGCATCTACCGTGTCTGTTCACTGTAAAAGTCCAATTACCGTAAAACTATTTAAACAACATTGTGATTATAGTAGAAAAGTGTGATTTGATTACAACACATGTTTACTGGCTCGTATTTATTACAATATTACTGATGCTGTTTTTTAAGGTCATTGAATCATAAGAATCGCATTACTATTCAAATAACAACTCCGTATTATATTTCTTCAAATATGGTAACAAACATGAGTACTAATTAAGTATGTACATTATATATGTATGACCCAATTACAATAAATTATCGCAATCACTATTTAGCCAAATATGTGCTATAATCAATTACATTTTTCTACTATAATCACAACACTGTATAAACAATTTTATTGTTAATCACAATTCACAACAAATTTTGAACAAAATGTAATCTTCAGTAACATCCATGAATTAAATATCATATATATATTAAACACGATTGTGGGTGTTAATATTATCCATTTCATTTCAACAACCGCAAAAACTAGACATGTTGGCTCTAATAATCTTCTTCACCCTCTTCTCACTAACATACGCCTCTCCCTTCAACGAATGTCCCAAATGTGGCACCACACAAGTACCATACCCTCTCAGCACCACCCCCGACTGCGGAAAACCCGACTACAAACTCAACTGCAACAACGGCACCCTAGAGTTCATCTCGGCCGGTAACTTCTCCTACAGAGTCCTCAGCATCAACCCTAACGCCTCCCGGCTCGTTATCCAACCGCCACTCATCGTGCAAAACACTTGCCTATCGTCCGATCTCGACCTGAACGGGTTCAGGATCAACGATAACTCTCCTTTCAACATATCTAGGAGTAATACGGTTATGTTGTTCAATTGCTCTGACAATATTCTACTCTCGCCTCTCAACTGTTCGTCTACGAGCCCTTGCAAGGAATTTGAGGCGAGGGCGCGACAGGGAGTAGGGTGTCGTAACACGTTGTGTTGTTCGTATCTGAAGGACTCGGCGATGACTTCGCGTCGGATTAGGGTTAGGGTTGGAGGGTGCACTGCTTATACTTCTGTGGTGGATTTTAAGCCTGAAATAAGTGTTGATGCATGGCCTTATGGGATTGAGCTTCAATGGCTACCTCCTAATTAATTAACATGTACACCTAGGAGTAGTACTTCTGCAATTTGATGCATTGTCATAAACTATTATATATGTTTATGAGGTTTTTTAATAAATGCGAAATATTATTAAAAAGGAAAATGTCCTGAAGCAGCTAGCTTTTTGAGAGGCACTTCAATTTTTTTCTATATTTAATACTCCTCCGTCCCACAAATATAGACAAGTATAAGAATTCATTCTAAATTAAAAAAACATAATAAACGTAATTGGGATTATAAATTTTTCTATATTATTCCTATTTTGCCCTTGCATTAAATGGTGTTATATCATTCAAAGTGAATTAAATAGAGATAATTTAGTCTATTGTTGTATAATTAATGCTCTCAATAAGGAAATGAGCCTATAATTTGGGACGGACGAAAAAATAAAAGTGGTCTATCTTTTTGGGATGGAGGGAGTATAAATTTGGGATAATTACAAAAATACCCTCGAGGTTTGGGTTAATTACAAAAAAACCAGAGATGTTTCGGTTAATTACAAAAAACCATATATACATGTGGAATTCAACATTCAAGAATTTGTAACACTTAATATGTATAGTAGGTAGATATATGAGATTCATGCATATATGTTACTGAAGATAACATTTTATTTTAAATTTGTTGTGATTAACACTCAAATTATTTAAGCAGTGTTGTGATTATAGTATAAAAATGTAACTGATTATAACACATATTGACTAAATTTGCGATTATGATGATTTATTTTAATCTGGTCACATATATAGTTCATACTTACACTTCTTAATTTGTTACAGTTTATTTAAATAGCATTGTGATTCTTATGATTCAATCACTTTGACCTTAATTTCATAACACAAGACTTGCCAAATAAACATTATAAATAACCACCAACAGTGTTTCCAAAACCACGACTTTAGTAGAAAAAACATCGAAACAAAAAAAAAAAAAATGGCACCAAAATTTCTCTTTCCTTTCGCCATTCTCACAATTTTGGTGGCTTTGGTTTCACTCCAAGCCTCCGCCGCCGCCTTGGGCGGCAGAAAAACCACCAAAATTGGAGGCAGTTGGACGCCAATCGGAGACCTGACGGACCCGTGGGTGGTGGAGATCGCAAGATTCGCGGTGGCAATGCAAAACCATTCGTCTAATTCAACCAACACGTTGGAGTTTGTGAGCGTCGTCAAAGGAGAAACTCAAGTGGTTTCCGGCATTAATTATAGGCTGGTGATCTCCGCCAAGGACAAATCGGGGAAACCGAATAATTATGAAGCGATTGTTTACAACAAGACATGGGAGAAACTCTTTAAACTCATTTCCTTTCAAATATTACTTCAAGATTAAATTATGAATTGTGTATAGATATAAAGGAAATATTATTTTATCGATTGATTTTGTAACTACTCCGGAAGAGGAATTGGAGTTTAAGTTTTATAATAAATTAATAATGATCTTTTATTCAATTTTGATTTGTGTTGCACGTTGAAATTATTGAACAAATTAATTAATATCTCATTTTTCCCTCACAAAACACTCAGATATAATATCTATGCCCCATTACTCATTTCATAACGTTATAAAACAATTATTTTGATGATTTTATAGAATATTCTATCGCCAAGAATGTTGTTTTATCTTGAAGGTAAATAAATAATGAATTTAATTAGGACAATAAATATGTTTATAATTAAGTGGGCCCTTCCGTTTTTGTGAGGGAAATTTTCGGCTCCCCAATATATCTTGTGGGAGTGTTTTTATATTTCGATCATATAATCGATGATTAATTTGACTTAGTTTCGACGAGTTTGAATTAATTTCTTCGTTAGATATGCATGTTTCGGGAGAATGGACTATTGGTCGTCCGTTTCTCTATTGGTTATACAAGCAATCACTTTTTTCAGATTTGTTGCCTAAATTTGAGTCAAAGAACTAAAATTCTTGGTGGCGTATACATACATAAGCTTTTTTCCTTTGCCAAAATATATACATACATAAGCCTTTTTTCCTTTGCGCCAGAGACGAGGGAGCACCGCTAGCTAATTATAGAAACAGTATTAACCTAAGGCCCTTCTATTATGATTTTTCTCAAATTGTGTTTGTGTATATATTACAATTTGAATTTTCTATTTAAAAAAGTATCCCATTCCAAAATTTAATATATGTTTATTATTACGTATTAATAGTACTATTGAGATAGAAAATAAAACATAATATGAATCGGAGAATCTGAATTACATATATTCCGATTCGATACAAGTAGGATCTAAGCGAGATTAGGCAGGGGCCTATTCGATAATCTAATATAATTTGATTACTAAATATCTAATTACTTACTCTTGTTTGTTATAGAATGAAAAGGCAAATTCCTTATTTTCTTTTTGACGCAGATTCGGCCAAACATAATTAATTTAATAAAATATAATTACCAAAATAACTCTCATGTAAATTACAATTATAAATAGTCACACACTAACTCGCAGAAAAAAAAAACAAGAACACCGAAAAGAAAAGGCAATTCTTATTCACCTTGAGGTTTGTGAATTAATTTGATTGCCATGGCTGAAGGTATAATATTAAGGTTTCCGCTTAAAATGTTTATCAATTTATATCATCTAGTTTCTACTAGTCTTTAGAGAGGAAACGCCCCCACTGCACTGGTAAATTTGTTGATAGCACGTCTCTCTCCCAAGATTCGACAACCCGTTGATTTTATCGTGTGCAGCGAAGAGAACCCCAAACCACTTATAAACTCAATGCTCAAGACAATGGAATAAATATGAAATACTCGGCTGCCGTTACTTTCTTTTATTTAAAGAATTGATGGTAGTTTTCGTATGAATAGCACTATTAATTTGTCTTATAAAATGAAGAGCAGAAAATGATGATTGAGTAGTATGTAGCTGTACGTATGTATTGTAATTATTTATAAGGAACCAAAAACCCTTTTTATAAATGAAGTCAAAACACAAATCACTAACACATGTTAGGCACTAAAATAGGGAAGTGGGTAATTTAGCCATTAGTTGCTTATAACTAGGGGATTTAGTTTTAAATCAAAAATAAAAATATTATCCAACATATCCAAATTGAAAAATATAAAATATTATTGATTTAGAATAGGGGTGTCAATAATCCTATCACCGCACATGATATATAGGAACTCGACATGAAATTAATATGAGTAATATGATCATGACTAATACAAATCTGACACGATATTGCAAATTTGTCTTAAAACATATATAGTTATCTTATATATTTTACTTAATTATGAATATTGTGCAAAATTTGTAGAGTTTGTAGTAAATAAGATATTTTATTAGTGCAAAAGTGGACACAAATATAGGTACAACACAAGGCAATTATTTGCCTATTTTATCTTTACACTATGCACTCAATTATTATCCTAAAAGCACTCCACTAATCTATATTACTATAATAATGCTTATCACTCACTTTTGCTTCTTAACTCTCATTCACGTCACACACACACATATTACAAGTCATCACACACATATATATATATACTAATCTAAGTCGGTGATGATCCATCTAGTATGTCGGTTTCTTTCTTCTTTTATTTTAGTTAATTAATTAATTATGTAGATTAATCTAGTCTAATCATCATTTCCAGATTTTTCCATTAGTATGGCGGTGATGATTTTCAATTCTCTCCCTCAGCACCGACATTTTCACAAGTTAAATTTTCTCGTCGAACCACTCCAAGACGTGTTCGAAATTCTTCGAACTTTGAAATATTAAGCCCTTTAGTGAACACGTCGGCTACCTGTTCTGTAGTGTTAATATGCTTCATCTCGATGTCTCCTTTAAGTACTTTTTCTCTGATGAAGTGATAGTGTACTTCGACATGTTTTGTTCTCGCGTGACATACTGGGTTCTCTGCTATGCGAATAGCTGACTGATTATCACAATATAATTCTATTGCATAGTTGATTGGTTGGTGTAGATCTTTCAATAATTGCATCAACCATGTACTTTCTTGAGCAGCTATTGCTGCTGCTCGATACTCAGCCTCTGTTGTTGATAAGGATACTTTCGTAGGGTCGTCTTTTGCTACACCATGAAATTGCAAATGACCCAAAGTCAAAACATATCCAAAAGTAGACCTTCTAGTATCTCGATCCAAATAGTCCGCGTCACAATATCCAACAACCTTGAAATTTCTACTCTTCTTGTAGAAAAGTCCATAGTCAAGTGTTCCTTTTACTTTACGTACCTTAGTATACGACGGACTAGTTCAAGATGTGGCTTTTTTGGCTTTTCCATAAATCGACTTGCGATCCCTACTGCATATGCGATGTCGGGTCGTGTTAGCGTCAAATAGATTAGACTCCCCGAGCCGTCTATGCAGTACATAGTTGCATTCTCCAATTCTTTTTGCCTTCTTCAAAGACATAACTTGGCGTTTGCTTGATTGGTGTTGATATCGGCTTGCAATCGATCATCCCGAATTTTTGTAGTAGATCTTTGGCATATTTTAGTTGGCATAGAATAATCCATCACTTGTTTTCTTTAATTCGAGCCCCAAGAAATGTTTGAGTTCTCCGAGTTCTTTCATCTGGAACCTTACTAATAGATTCATTCTGTTTTGCTGAATTTCTTCTTCATCATCTCCAGTAATGATGATATCATCCACATATACCAGCACTATTGCAAGTTTCTCTTCTCGTGCTTTTATGAAAAGACTTGAATCTGTTGGTGCTACTGAGTATCCACCTTGAACTAAAAATTCAGCGATCTTACCGTACCATGCTCGTGGAGCTTGCTTCAATCCATATAGAGCCTTTTTCAGTTTGCCATAACTTCCATGACTTGCTAGCAGCTAATGCTATTAGGACTCTTACTGTTGTGATTTTGGCCACTGGACTGAATGTCTCATCATAATCCAACCCATACTGTTGTGAGAATCCCCGTGCCACTAGTCGAGCCTTATATCTTTCTATCGATCCATCAGGACGCCTTTTTATCTTATATACCCATTTATTAGATATGGGTTTAACTCCGTCTGGTTTTGGTACCAAGTCCCATGTCTCATTTCGTCTTAGAGCCATGATCTCTTCGCTCATTGCTTTTCTCCATTCATTATTTTTAATTGCTTCTTCAAATATCTCAGGCTCTTTCTCACTTATATCTTCTTCTACCACTACATTGGCGTACCTGGGATTTGGCTTCCTTTGTCTACTAGACCTTCTTAATTGTGGTGAAGAGCTTGGATGATCTCCAACATCTTCTTGTGATGCTTCAATCTCTTCTAATTGACTTGGCCTTGTTATTTCTGGTGTTGCTTCGTGTACTCCAGTTTTCCAAGGACTTTGGGTTGCTCTTGGGGAATCTTCAAGTTCTTGTTCTTTTTCAGTTTCATCATCACTCTTTTGAGTTTCTGGAAGTTTCACAAATTTCTCTTGAAGTTGATCTTCAATTTCGGTTGAGTCTGGTAATTCCAATTTTTGCGGCGTCCACCAAGAGGATGCTTCATCAAATATCACATTGCGAGATGTGTAGCACCGATTAGTAGTTGGGTCACAACATCTCCATCCTTTTCTTTGACTATCATATCCCACAAATATGCACCGATTGCCTTCTTGTCGAACTTGCTTCATTTACCCTCGACAAACACGTAATGCATACACATCCAAAGACTCTAAAGTGGCTCACGCTTGGTTTAGTTTTCCATAGTTTCTCGAATGGTGAGTTGAATCCCGCCTTTGCTTGCGGTAGCCTATTGATTACATGTCTTTCTTTGTCTTCATACCTTCACCAAAAACCTCGCCGGTACATTTTTAGCATGTATCATACTTCGACACGTTTCGCAAGGTGTCGATTTTTTTCTTTCTCGCTACACCATTCTGTGGGGTGTTTGGACACGTCATTGATGGTGTATCTTTTGATCTTTCAAATATTGGGAGAATTCTCTCGATGTGTATTCTCCCCCGTTATCCGTGCGAAGACATTGTATCTTTTCTCCAATTTCTCTTTCAACATTTTCTTTGAAATCTTTAAATTTTGCAAATACCTCTGATTTTTCTTTTATAAAGAAAACCCAAACGTACCTCGAAAAGTCATCAATAAATGTCACCATATAGCGCATGCCTTGAATCGAAGGTTGCTTGACCGGTCCAAATACGTCGGAATGTACTGTCTCTAACGGCTTCTTTGCTCTATAGCTTGATTCTTCAAATGGTAGCTGTGTGTGCTTTACCATATTGATGACCAACACATATAGTATCATCTCTGATCTCCAGTAGAGGAAGACCTTTGAGCATTGATTTCTTCATCATCACCTTTAGCTTATGATAGCTCACATGCCCCAACCTTGCATGCCACAAGTCTCGCCAAGTTTCATTCTTCCGTGTCTTGTCTACATATGCAGACTCTGCTGACATGACGTAAATGGACTCTAACTTTCGACCTTCCATGATAGGTGTACCATCAATTTTGAGATTTTGATACACCTTTACATCTTTAGGTCCGAAGAGTACATAATTTCCTGAGGTTGTCGATTCGCTCGATAAAGATTTTTCTTCATACCGAACGTGATAGACGCCTTGCAATTGTACTTGACTCGAACCGAATCGTGGTGTGATAATTGTCTTACCAATATGAGCTATTGGCAATCTTGAGTTGTTAGAAATCACCACCATTTGACCTCCCTTGTATTCGGTTGTATTCTGCAGCCTTCTCCTTGTCTCCTGTCATATGATTGGAACATCCCGAGTCAACGATCCAATCATTTTCATAGTCTATTCGTCCAGGGATGACTACTGCTAATGCTGGTTCTTCTCTTAGGCTTGGTTCAGCGATTTCCTCTCGAGCCTCTTCTATTATTGCCATAGATGCCTCAACATCCCACTCTTCTTCACTCATTATAATTTTCTCGCCGTTTGATGTTGCTACATTCCCTTCTCATGGAATTTTTCCTATACCAAAGATTCTCCGGCATAGTGGTTTGGTTTGCCACATACATAACATGAGCCCTTCTTCTTTCCTTTGGACGCCCCGACCTTTCTTGTAACGGTTTTGTTCTACTCCCCTTACTTGAGACCTTTTTCTTCTTTTCTTTTATATTCGATCTTATCTTTATTATTTTGTTGACGTGGTAGGCCTTTCCTTTTATAACTTAGTAAAGCTTCTTCTTCTTTCTTTAATGAAACATCTGCCATTTGTCTGGTTAGAGCTTCTTGGTCAGCCAATATACTTTCAAGGTTGACCAAAGAAGGTTGCTCTGACCAGCCTTGTATGGCAGCTATAATACCCCTAAACTCGGGTCTTAAGCCGTGAATAATTATTCTTCTCATTTTAGCTTCTGGAACTTTGCTAGTGGAATCTAACTCGTAAATCTCATGACAGAGTTCTTACCTTGTTGAAGTATTCACTTATGGTCATCTCCCCTTGTCTGAGTGATAGGAGCTCATTCTCGAGCAGTTGGAGTTTGAACTCATTCTTCTTGGAAAATAACGTCGCCAAGGTATCCCATGCCTTCTTTGGAGTGCTTGCGTCCCTTATATGCTCCAACAATTCTTTGTTAATCGTAGTCTTGAGTGCATACATAGCTTTTCCTGCCTTGATTTTCCATTTTCTCAAGGCTCCGGGTTCTTCTGGTGCCGTAACCTCATCTCCACCAACGACTTCCCACAGATCTTGTCCTTGGAGATAAGATTCCATGCACGTCTGCCACGTAGTGTAGTTTTGATTATTGAGTTTCTCCATTCCTCCTACCGCCTGTAGGTCTGTCATCGTGACTTGGATTACCTTCTCGTAACCAAGCAAGCTTCACTACGCTTCACAATCTTAGATTGCGCACGACTCCTCACGACTCAATAATCTCCTCCTTAATTGACGATGAACCCACGTCTTACCCGACTTTCCCCAACGTGGCTCTGATACCACGTTGTAGAGTTTGTAGTAAATAAGATATTTTATTAGTGCAAAAGTGGACACAAATATAGGTACAACACAAGGCAATTATTTGCCTATTTTATCTTTACACTATGCACTCAATTATTATCCTAAAAGCACTCCACTAATCTATATTACTATAATAATGCTTATCACTCACTTTTGCTTCTTAACTCTCATTCACGTCACACACACACATATTACAAGTCATCACACACATATATATATACTAATCTAAGTCGGTGATGATCCATCTAGTATGTCGGTTTCTTTCTTCTTTTATTTTAGTTAATTAATTAATTATGTAGATTAATCTAGTCTAATCATCATTTCCAGATTTTTCCATTAGTATGGCGGTGATGATTTTCAAAATTGACCCAAAGTTGTACACAAACACACCACTCGATGATCCGAATTAGAAGACTGAAAGTCTGAAACACCAAAATGACTCTGGCTGCTGCAGACAGTAATAACGAGGATTTGGATCATAAGGGTCCATCATATTTTTTGAATTCAATCATGGATCGTAGGTCTGCTCCCCTTGCAGGGGTCTGGCAAACAGTCGTTTCATAATTATTCGGCGTCGCCAACTCGCCGACGTCCTTGGCTGAGATCAGAAAATGGTAACATACTCCATTCACTACTTGCATTTCTCCATAGACGATGCTCACTAACTCCAGTTTGGTTATTTATAATGGTTATTTGGTAAGTCCTTTTTTTTTTCTTTCTCATTTTCTTTTTCATTGTGGCAAACATGATGGATAAAATATATATGTCGATATCTCTGTACTCAGATTATAACATAATATTTAATTTGTTTATGTTTATGTGGTTGCACTTAGTGCATCACATGTACTGATTCAAAATTGGGTTGGTGTCTGGATTTCTTTTTTCTTTTTTTATCTTATTAAACTTTTATGTTTCTTTCCACATGATCATCAGACGTGGGAATAGAGAAATTAATATTTTCGGATTTCTAGTAGCACGTAAGCTATACTGCTTGAGCAGTAACATATCGATGAATTATATATGATGTACCAATGGAATTAAAATGCTCTATATATCTTAATTAGGTAGTGGTTGGCAGACTCCTTTTGATTTAATGAGAACAATCTCAATGATGTTGATTCTACTTATTTATTTCCTAAAAAGGATGAATCCCATCCCAAGGACCTTCACTGTCCCGCCCCCAAAATTTCGTGGAAGAAATGAATCGCGGGATATATATATGCCTCAACAAGTTAGAGTCTAGAGCTTCTTTAGATTGAGTCACTATATAAGAAATTCTCCTCCAACAACCTATTACAAGGCAGCTTCGAACCTCCACGATGTGGGTGCCAGTGAAGCGGACATCACATCACCTGGATCATTTGCATCAATTGAGCTATATATATATGGCTCAGAAGGCTATTTATTCATTTCCTATTTGGTAAACTGCTGACTGGATGCAAGTCCTTATATGTCGCTTCAGTTGTGTGTTGGGAAATAAAAGTGATGGGAGCCTTAAGGCTATTTAAGAAACCCATGTTTTTTATTTTAAGTGCACCAATCAAATACATATAACCTTTGTATTTTGATTTTTCTGGATTCATTTCTTGTATTCTCTTGTTGAGTTAGGAGAAGGGTGTGAGTTAGTTAAAGATTTGTAATAGTGTGGGAGTATTGGAGTCGGGAGTCGAGAGAGAGAACTTCTGTGTGATTGTATAATTTTTTCATACAGTAGAATTGCTCCGCGGTCGTGGTTTTTCTCCGATTCTGGAGTTTCCATGTAAATCTTGTATTGTGGTTTGTTGTTATTTTATTTCTAAGTTGTTTTTACTTGTTCTTAAGAATGAATGAGGATCATTTTTTCCAACACTGTTGACATCGGAATTAGTTCATTTTAGGTAGGGCTGGGACCAATAGTGCAAGCAAGTTGGGGAAATAAACCTTCTATTTGGTTTAGTTTGGACTTGTTTGGATTTTCTTCATTAGATTTGCAGAATAATTTTGGGAGAATCTGGATTCTTAGTTGTCCGCTTCCCTACTGGTCATTTTAAGACGGATCTGGGACGTTCCATGTTCTATCGAAGCTTTTTTATTGGCCTCTTCTTTTGTTTATTTGATAGAGTATTTTTATGTTTAAGAATATACGTGTATTATGTACTGATGCTGCAGTTTTTTTGCATTTTATAGAATACAACTTATTTTTTGTCAAAAAAGAAAAAAAACTAAGAAAAAGTACGTGATTTCAAATAAGATGCATATATATATATATATATATATATGTTTAAAAATTTTGTTGTTATATGTCAAAGAACTAAAGTTCTTGGTGGTATTATTAAAAACATAAGAAAACTGTTGAGTTCATTGGAATAAGAAAACGATCAACAAAATTTTAGGATTGAAAGTTGGTTTCTAAACTATTTTCAGGCATAGGAAAATGTTTAAAGACCTGATTCAATTCCCGAATTTTTTTGAAAGGCAAATCAATTTCTAGGCAATTTTAGGAAGAAACATTAATATTTGAGGGGGAAAATCCAGTCAACACCGATTTGAATGAGTACATGCAATGCACTAAATGCAACAAATCTAATCGAACGTAAGCTTAAATAGGGGGGGCATAGCGAACACGATGGACTACTTAAATTTAATCCAACTATTTTTTTTCCTCAGCCAAAATACATAATCGTTTTACGGATGATTTTTCTCAAATTGTGTCTATATATATTACAATTTGAATTTTCTATTTGAAATAGTATCCCAATCTATAATTTAACATTACCATTACGTATTAATATTATCGAGATAGAAAATAAAAAATAAAATGATCAATCGGGAGAATCCAAATCGTATATATATTCAGATTTGATACATTCATTTCATATGTTACGTGACAGTTTTAATTAACATGAAATTAAATTACACAGATCCAATTAAGTTGAGTAAACAAATCTCCACACATTCACTTTATTCATTTAGAAAATTGAAATTTCATTTAATTCACATTACAAAGAGTACAACATTTAAGCATTTAGTTGTTTGAAGGAAATGAGCTTTTGGAATCCCACATCCGGATCATAAACAATCGCTTCATAATTATTTGGCTTCGCGGATTTGTCGCCACCATCCTTGGCCGAGATAACCAACCTGTATTCGGTGTCGACCTGCCTCACATACTGTTTTTCTGCCTTGACGACGCTTACAAATTCCAATGCTGATTTAGCATCCCGATTATGCCTCGACACCGGGAATTTCGCGATGTATACGACGGTCGGGTCGTTCGGGTTATTGATTGGCTGCCAACCGCCGGGAAAGGCGAAGGCTTGGAATGAAACCAAAGCCACCAAAATTGTGAGAATGGCGAAAGAAAGAGGGAGAGATTTTGGTGCCATGTTTTAATTTGTTTTGGTTGAGAAATCGTGTATGTATGTGGTTATTTATAATGGTTTCTTACTGGGCTTACTTGGTAAGTAAAACTTTTGAGATTGAGGTCAAAATAGAGTCAAAAACAAATTAAGGAAATCAATTTTATTAATTTCTTTTTTCTCTTTTTCTTTTTTTTTTTTTGTGAACGATAGTTTTTTATTAGTATAACTCAAAAACTGGGATTACAATTACAAACTTAGCCAACCGACTTGACTAAAGAAAAGTCGTTTTAATTAAGCGATACCAATTCAAATCCACATACTAAATAAAAAAACACATATGACGCATGTCATCACCACGTTATTATGAGACATGTGTCAACTCCTCATTATCACAATTAACTAATGGATTATTTAACCGCTAGGGTTAGCCCAGTGGCCACGGGTACTACTCTTCAATGAAGAGGCACGGCTACGAGCCCCTGCAATGACAAGGGGCCAAATTAAAAAAAAAAAAACAAAGTGATTATTTAAATGCCAAAAAATTAAATATCAGTTATTGCAATATACAATTAATTTGTAGGAACTAATGTAAAAATAGTTGTAACAATGTAATTAAGAATAAAAAAAATTACGTTGTTTAGACAAGCTAAAATACCCAAAAAAAAAGCTCAAATTTGATAAAATTAGCATAAATCCCGTGTAACACACGGGTGTTTTTCTAGTTATAGTAATTAATCGCAATACAAATTAAATAATTATAGAATTAATTGCGTAATCATATTGTCTTTTTTTTTTTTTTTTGAAATGGAAATTTCATTAGAGTTCTTTGAAACGGTCCAAATAGCGATTGAGACAAAAAAGTCGGTGGATCATACCACCAATAACAAGAAGCATCCTAAAATTTAGCAAACCTAGCAAACTCATGTGCAATAAGATTGTCCTCACGTGGACACCAATACAAGCCTCGAGACTTAAGTTGCAGCAGGAGAGTTTTGATCTCAAGCAAAATAGGTTCCAAGTCAGGCTCAGGGTTATTGAGGTCCCGAGCAGCAGTGATTGTTGCAGCAGAATCGCCGATGATTGATATGTCCATGTGGCCTTCCGAAAGCGCCAAACCAAGTGCCTCCCGCAGAGCAAGCTTTTCCGCAGTTATCGGATTCGTGACACAAGGGAATTTTTCGCTGGCTTTGATAAATCTGCCTTGGTCGCTCTGGATAAAGACACCAATGCCAGCACAATTCCTCTCAATCGAAACAGCTCCATCAAAGTAGATATGTGTCCCTCGAGGAGGGTGACTTAAAAGTTCCACTGAGAGAGATTTCGTGGGTCGTTCGGCCATAAGTTTGCCGTTTGGTAGACTTGAGCATAAGACCAAGAGAGGAAACTATGGAAATCGGGATGAAGGGTTGGTTCTCGAATACAAATTTGTTTCTCCCGTACCATATTCCATTGCATAATGTGATAGAGAATTCTGCAACATTTCTTGGAGTGTCCTCGATGAGATCACGAAACCAAAGGGGCATAGATGGTTGTTGGAATCGATACACTATCTCGAAATGCCCGAAAGATACCATACTTGATAAGCGAGGGGCAAAGGAAGAAAATGTGTGTGTCTCGAGGTGTCATCGGAGAGGCATAGTGGGCGATTCGGGTTGCGGTGGAGATGACGTCGGAGGAGATTGGAAGGCGTAGGAGCGAGTCCGTGAGGGCCCTCCATGCAAAGTGTGAAATTCGGGCCGGAATAGTCAACTTCCAAAGCTTCCTCCATACTGTCGAGATGCCCGTGCTGGAGTTCCCCATTCTATTAACCTCAGATAAATTGGGAGCATGCAACATGGTATAATACGCTGATTTAACGGAGAACTTTCCATTCTTCTTGTGAACCCAATACCATGTGTCGTTGTGGTTGGAGCAATGGAGCGGAATTGATAAGATTAAGTTGGCTTCCCCCCGTTCGGGAAAACATGCCTAATCAAATCAGCTTTTCCAACTATTCGTTTCAACATCGATAAGGTCCGAAACTCTCATCGTTTGAGGATAACAACGGGGTTTGGGCGGGAGAAAATATGGGGCTTTTGGAATCCGGTCTCCCCAAACTCGAGTGTTCGAACCAGAGTGAATGCGCTTAATACAACCCTCCAAGAGAATTTTTCTGCTGTCCATTATACTTCTCCACGACCAAGAGGCGGTGGTGCATTTTTGGCGTCGAGGAGAGAGCGATTGCGGTGGTACTTTGCCTTGTAGACTCGAGCTAAAAGGGATGAGGGATTAGTAATGAGACGCCACGCCTGTTTTGAGAGTAGTGCAAGGTTGAAAGCCATGAAATCCCGAAATCCGAGTCCCCTTCCGCCTTGGGTGTATGAGTTTAGGCCACGAATTCCGGTGGATTTTATGTGTGTTGCTCGAACTTCCCCACAAAAGGATCGAATTAATGCCTGAATCTCGAGATAATCGAGTCGGTGAATTTGAAGCAACTCATCGCATATGCCAGGATAGCTTGAAGGACAGATTTGATAAGAACCTCTTTGCCGACTTTAAAATCGATGCTTAGACCAACCTTTGATTTTTGCCAAACTTTATCTTTTATGAAGCCAAAAATTTCTTTCTTATTCCGTCCGACGATGCTTGGCAAAACCAAGATATTTCCCGTGAGATTCTACTCTGTTATATCCCAAGATGCCAAGAATAGAGTTTGCCGTGTCCTCTCCCACATCGTCACTAAAAGGACTCCGTTTTTCAAGATTGACCATTGCCCGTAAATCTTTTCAAAGAGTGAATGGCATATCGGATGTGCTTTGCCTCACCGTCGTGGCTCCGTCCGAATAGAAGTGTGTCGTCGGCGAAGAATAAGTGGGAAATACTCGGTGCGAAACGTCTTTATCGCTATCCTCGAATTTTTGGCACCTCTCAGAAATCCCGCAAAAGACAAGAAAACACTTCCGAGCAAATGATGAAAATGTAAAGGCGAGAGGGGTCGCTCGGCGAATACCTCTTTGTGGAGTAAGGTGACCACATTCATTCCCATTAAGAATAAAAGAGAAAGAGACAGAGAGTCGACATTTTAGAATCAAATCAACAAAAAGTTCGAGGCTAATGCTAGCATGGTGCGGCGGACAAAAATCCACTCTATACGGTCAAAAGCTTTGCTCATGTCTAGTTTAATGGACATGAGACCTTTATCGGAGGGCGTTTTTAAATGACGGATATGGTGATGAATCTCATGCGCTAAAAGGACATTATCGTAATTAGGCGACCGGGACAAAAGCGATTGGGATTCGGAGATAATGCTTTAGGGAGAACGGCTCGAGTCTATTAGCTAGGACTTTGGAAACTAGCTTGTAGACTACGTTACAAAGGCTAATAGGCGGAATTGTGCAATCATGTCGGGGTTTTTATTTTTGGGATAAGAACGATGTGTGTGAAGTTGAAGTAGACTCAAAAGACGATTATTAAGGCATTTAAGGACATAAGACACGACATCGGGACCAACAACATGCCGAGAATTTTTGATAGAAGACAGGCTCATACCGTCGGGTCCCTGGCTTTTGAAGGGATGCATTTGTTTGAGTCTTTCACAATTTCCATCTCCGTGAAGGTTTCCGTGAGCATCGATTCATTGTTGGAGTAACCTTTGAAGATAGTCTAGTAACCGCTTGGAGATGTCGTGTTCGGAGGGATGGCTAGAGGTGAAGATGGAACCAAAATGGTTGGTGATAATCTTCTCGAGGTCACCGGGAGTCACGAAAACACCGAGGATCTTTGAGTTTGGAGATGTGATTATTTGCTTTACGTCTGCTCGCAAAGGCATGAAAGAATTGCGTGTTCCGATCTCCTTCCTTATACCAGAGTTGTTTGGCCCTTTGTTTCCATTTAATGTCCAATTGATCAAGGGAGAGATCCAGTTGGATTTGTAACTCGTGTAACTCCGTTTTGTATCCTCGCAATAATCCCATTTTTCAGAAAATTAATACGCTTTTTTATGGCCTCGATTTGCTTGTCAAGATCCTTCTGGTTTCGTAGGCTCCAATTTATGAGCCCCAATGAGCAGTTTTCGAGTTTGGCAGGGAGATCAACAAAAGTGTTATCCCAGTTCTGTTTGATAACTTCCTCGAAGTCTTTTGATTTTACCCAGCAAGCCTCGAACCTGAAAATGCGGCGTCTGTTGTGTCGGAAAAGGTGCGGATTACGGTCCTGGACTTGGATATGGAGGAGGTGGTGGTCTGAAAAGAAAGTGGTGCAGTGGTTGACTCGCGTCCATGGAAAGAGGTCATGCCAGACTGAGTTACAAGTAGCTCTGTCTAACCTTGCTCGTTGGGTGTGAGGGGAGGTTAGTAGCCGACTCCAGGTGAATGGAGATCCTTCATAACCAAGGTCGAACATATTGAGTCTTTGAAGTGTATTTCTGAAGAGTTCCATTTGCCATAAGGCTCGAGGATGGCTGCCGAATTCTTTTTGGGTTAACACCTCGTTAAAATCCCCACGATGATCCAGGAGACTCGGGTGGTGGCTAAGTTTTTGAAATTATTCCACTTTGTCGTCGAAGGTTTACATTCGGTTCACCATAAACGCCTTGTTAATCGAAAAAGTTTTCCCCGGAAGTTCAACATCAACATCAATGAATCGGTCCGAAAACTACGAAGTGTGACGGATGTGTCTTTGTGCCGAGTAAAGCCAGGCCGCCCGAGCGGCCCGAGCATCGGCAAAATACCATGGAAATTAAGAGATCGTTTGAATTTTTCAATGATCGGTGTCTTGCATTTTGTTTCGCACAAGAAAACCAGTTGGGGATTTTTGCTACGGATGTAACCCCGTAGTTCTTGAATTGTCCGGGGATTCCCCAGGCCCCTACGCAATTCCAAGAGATGATACTCATTGCGCGATCGGCGGGATTGGCTTTTGCCAATCTCCGCCGGTTCCCATTGGAAAGATCCGGGTATGCTTGGAGGGTCTGTTTTGCTCTTCTTTTCGATATTATCCGTGGAGGTGTCCATGGTAAGGGTTGTGTCGGTAAAACTGGGAGGAGTTTCCGTTTTGAGGATGAGGTGGTATTTTTGGGAGGTGAGGGGAGGTGGAGAGTTTTTTACGAATGGAAACCAACCGTCTAGCAAGTTTGCGAGCTGGGAATCAACTTCCATATGAACAGGAACGAGGAATGGGCTGGATGGGGTAAGAGGGGAGGATGGTTGTATATTGTCGTGAGCTTGAATTGGTGGTGATTGTGAGAGGTGAGATAGAGAAGCAGAGGGGGTTCGAGAGGGGGAGTCCGAGGGTGAGGTGTGTTCACAGGAGTTTTGGGTAATATTGTGTGTTGTGATGGAAGGGTGGGGTATGACTGTGTTTGGAAGTTTAGTGATGTGAGAGGAGGGGTCAGTGGGTGGGATTGGAGTTGGCGTGGTTGCATTATTATGTGAGAGGCCGACAGTTTCCGGTGGGGTAGGGGCAGAGGATTTAGAGGTTATGTGAGAGTGTGGTGGGTGTTGGGTAAGAGGGTCATTGTTTTGAGAGTCCGGGTTTAGATCAGGAAGATGAGGTAGAGAATTTGTGTTGGGGTGAGGTGGAGATGGGCTGGAATTTTTATGGGGGACACGTGGGCTATGGAGGTTGTTTGAGTTTGTGGATCTGTTGTTTTGATTTTGTATGCGAGCACTGGTGAAGGGGTTCGAGGCTTGGGGGGCGCGCATCCATGGGCCATATAGGTTGCCAGAAATAGTACCAGCTGGGGTTAGGAGTCGCGATTCGCATTCACGGTCCCCATGGCCAATGATTCCGCAGAAATAACAGAAGTTTGGTAATCTTTCGTATTTTATCGGGAGGATGTAATCAGTCCCATTTAGAGAAGCTTTTATCACTCTGCGTAGTGGTTTCGAGATATCCAAATTAACCCGAATTCGTAGAAATCTGCCAATAGCTAAGCCCTCGGAGTCAACATCGAGAGCAATGAATGAGCCGATGGTGTTAGCCGCTGTGGTAGCGAAATTTCTGTTCATTAATCCAAGAGGGGTGTTATGAACTTGGATCCAAAAGGGACATGTTTTGATTTCTAGTTGGGAACCGATTTGAGTGCCTGAAACTTCCGATAAGGCGAGGAGAGCCTTATCGAAGAGCCAGGAGATCCCGCGATAACCTTTTGTTTATCAACTCGGTTGCGAAATTGGAAGAGGATGCTGTTGTCACCAAGAGGCTTGCACGATAGGCCGTGGCGAGGAGACCAGAGTCTTTTGAACATGGCTGCAATGGAGTCGAAGTTGATGATACGGGAGGAGAGGATTTTACCCACTAGGCAGAGAGACCCGTCTGTGACATTTAAATGGCTTGCATCAAGTGGTATAGTGGTATTCTCTTCCTCATTTAGGGAGAGGTTGGCGTAGAGGGTGGTTATATCGTCGGCCATGGGGGAGAAAGACGGTCTTCTAACAGATCTTCAATCGGAATTCCGCCCAATGAATCAGAGGTGAAACCTGCAGGGAGAGGGCCTGTAAAAGACAAAGCAAACAAAAACAAAAAAAAAGGGGGAGGGTTAGAGAAAGACGCCAAGGTGAATTACGAAGAGAGACAACAGAATGGAGAAGCAGTCAGTTTCAGAGTTGGATGGGGAAGGAGACATGGAGGGATGAAAGTGGGGGGGACAGGCGTGAGGAAAACATGAGGAACCCAGGTCATGCGCCTAGGAACCCAAGACAATGCTCTAAGGGGAATCTCCCAGGAGAGAGCCTCTAGGACCACCTCAACGCTTAAGTCATGTGATTTTGGCACCAGTTTTGTTCCTGCGTAATCATATTGTCACATGTAACAAGATGTTCTTTTTTATTCTGTAGCAAACAAGAGTAAGTAAAATTGTGCGTGGTAACCAAATTACAAATTACAGGTTTTCATAAACTGTAATAAACACGAGTCAGTAAACATGTGCTGTAATCAAATCACACTTTTCTACTATAATCACAGTGTTGTTTAAATAGTTTTCCGGTAATTGGACTTTTAAAGTGAACAGACACAGTAGATGCAGCCATATACACTTCAACATTCATGAATTTATAACACAAAATATGTATAGGAGGTTGAAAATATAATGGATTTAGATTACATTCTTTTTTTCGAAGTTAGTGATTCGCAATAAAATTATTCAAACTGTGTTGTGATTATAGTAGAAAAATGCAATTCATTATAACACAACTGACTAGATTTTGTGGTTACGATAATTTATTGTAATTGGATCTCAAATACTTAATTTCATAATATAAGATTGGCCAAATAACCATTATAAATAACCACCCACAGGGAATTCCCAAAACCACGACTTTAGTAGAAAAAACATCGAAACAACAAAAACAAAAATGGCACTGAAATCTCGCTCTCTTCCTTTGGCGATTCTCACAATTATGGTGGCTTTGGTTTCAATCCAAGCCTCCGCCGCCGTGTTGGGCGGCAGAAAAGAAATCATCGTCGGCGATTATAAGCCAATCAAGAACCTGACAGACCCGTGGGTGGTGGAGATCGCCAGATTCGCGGTGGCAGTGCAAAACCATTCGTCTAATTCAACCAACACGTTGGAGTTTGTGAGCATCGTTAAAGGATATATTCAAGTGGTTGCCGGCTATAATTACAAGCTGGTGATCTCCGCCAAGGGCAAATCGGGAAAGCCGAATAATTATGAAGCGATTATTTACTATAAGCCATGGGAGAAGCTCTTGCGACTCATTTCCTTCAGAGGATTATTAAAAAAATTAAATAATTAATTTTATATGCATAATGACTTCTGGTAGCCAGAGGAATTTGATTTAAGTTTTTTCTAATAAAGTAATACAGATATTTTTATTTGATTTTTGTTGCATGTTGAATTAATGGATTAATTATCCCCATTTTAGCTGCCTGATGATGCGTAGGAACTCATTTCATAACATTTAGATGATTTTATAGAATATTCTATCGCCAAGAATGCTGATGGTAAATTTTATTTTTAAGGCAATAAATATGTTTGTAAGTAGGCCCCTTCCGTCTGTGTGAGAGGAAGTTTTCGGCTCCCCTCTCTTGTGTGAGTGTTTTTATTCGATCTATGATGATTATTTAATTTGACCTGGCTTGGACGAGTTTAAATTTTCTAGATTATTGGTCATTTGCATCCGCCCCTCTATTGGTCATGCAAAATCATCAAATCAACTTCATACATCCAATCATACTCCCAAAAATTTCACAAATTTTCAAAAATAAATTTTCACCACTATTCACTTGAAAAATGAAATGAAAAAAATAAAAAATGAAAAGCCATCTAATCACAGCCTAAGGATTTGAATGCTCGTATCTGCTAAGGATGACAATGAGACGAGTCTGAGACGGATTTGGCTATACCCGAGACCAGTCCCACCAAGAAAAATCTAGATCTAGGACCCACTAGGCCCTCGCCCCACATTGAACCCATAACCAGGCGGGTCTAACCCACTGAACCCGCCGAATAATAGAAAAACAATTACAGCCTGCTCTAGTGCTCAAGCTACTGCTCCTATGTTTTTGACACTTCAAAATCGTTAGCAAAATTATATAAAAAGGGTTTTGAACAACAATTCAATAAAATAACACTCATAAATTGATTTAATTTAATAAATAAAAAATCGCATGTTAACTAAAGAGAAGGACATGTGGGTTGCTGACTGTTGATTCACACCACACAGAAACTGGAAGAATGTGTAATGTAACGTGAAAATTAAAATACTTAGTCATAATTACTTTTTCAATGCAAAAGAATATATTTATATGTATGGGCGGGTCATGGTGCAGGTCCAGGTAAAACCGTTAGTCGCCCTCGACCTATAATTTGCCCCGAGACCCGTTTGATCAGGCTTAGACCCACTCTTGATGGGGCCGATTCAATGCGGAGACGGGTTTCGATCCGATCCATTGTCATTTCTAGTGTCTGCTTAGATTCGATTAGTCCCTGTCTAGGGACTAGGCTCCCGTTGTCTGCCTATATTTTTCCTTCCAATTAAGCTTCACCTAACCCCACATAGATCAAGCCTAACCTCGCTGAGACTCCATCTAGGCACAAAATCCTAATCTGCCGCCCGAATAGCGTCTAACACTTTTTAGAATACTGATCGTGTCCAACAAAAATAGTGTATTATTATAGATTGAAATTGTGAACTTCAAATTCATCCACATCCACACTTTCATAGGACGTTTCATTTCTCGGATCCGGATCCATACTCATATAAGGCCCAATATTGTAACCCAACCAAAAAATTCAAATTAACACCGATATAAGAGATATCCAAACGGGCCTAAAAAAAGAGAGCAGGACCCAATTAATTTAGTGAATCTTGTCAAAAACATAAAAGTAAACAAGCAGGGCCTTTATTAATAACCAAATTCATCTGGGCAGAACCCATCCCCATTTTACAATATGCAAAAAATGAATTATTTAAAGATTTGATCCCTGAAATAAACGAGACTTAGGGTTTTGCTGGAATTTCGATACAAAACTTCGACGGCATATCTTTTCGACTTGTCGCCATCGTAGGCGCTGATCGCAAAATCGTACCGAATACCATATTCGATTGAAATCGCTACTCTTTCTTGTACGCGATCTAATCGCAGCGATGTTCCAGCTTCACGGTTGTGCTCCGACACGGCGAATTTCGCGATCGCGTAGAAAATCTGATAATTGCTCTGAGGTTGAACTTCTTTGTCGCCCAGCGCTGAAGCAGAGGCTTGGATTGAAAACGAAACCACCAGAATTGTGAGAAACGCGAAGGTAATATTCGGCGCCATGTTTGGTTTTTTCTTTTCTGTGTTTTTGTTTTTTTTTTTGCTGCGAGCTAGTGGTGATTGGGAGATGATGGTATATGTGTGACTATTTGTAATGGTGATTTACTTGAGAGTTATTTTGGTAAGTATATTTTATGAAATTAATGCCGGATTTGTGAGTAAAGTAAAATAAGGAATTTGCCTTTTCATTCTATAACAAACAAGAGTAAGTAAATAAATATTTTGTAATCAAATTGTATTAGATTATCGGAACCATAATACAAGGAAACTCTGCTTTTATTGTTTTGCCAAACATACAGTATACACAGTAAAATATGCTCTGTGATAAAGTAACATTTATTACTAAATATTTGATTGAATATTTTTTTGTGATTTTATTTATTTTTAATTACTTTTTTTCCAAATTGTTTAAAAAAATCAATTGGTATTCCAAATTGTAACAGATAACCAGCAAAGTTTTGCAAGTTAAGAACAAAAAATGTAATTTTTTTGCACTGTTCAAAAAATTCTCGCCTAGCTCAATTAGTCTCTGCCCATACGCTTGACTTTCTTTGTCCGTGTATATTTATTTTTTCGATTAGGCCCCTGCCTAACCTCACTCAGGTTCTACCTAACCCTGCCCAAGATTCGATTAGGTGCTAGATCCTTTTCTGTCTACTGTGTAGCGCCTAACGTTTTTCAGAACATAGTTTTTTTGTAACTAGATTGTTATACTTTCCACCTCTTTGTACTAATTTGTTAACAATTTTGCCAATGAAACTGGAAAAAAAAATCGAATGTTTGTGCTTCAGAAAAAAAAAAAAAAAGACTAGCTCCATATCAATTATAACGTCTAGTCATCTACAAATTAGAAATCAATGTTGTTTTCCAGCAACGCCTACAGAAATCATCAACAATACAGAAAATACAGAATGAGCCTAAAGGAATAGTTCGATATTGATCCGAGCTAATCCATACCCCCCCCCCCCCATTTTTAATAAGATTCCAACTAGAAGCATACAAGTTTGTGAACAAATTTGCCAATAAACCTTAAAAAAGATTGAATAGCTCTATTATAACGTCTAGTCATCGAGAAATTAGAAATCAATGTGGTTCTTTAGTCAACAACGCCTAGTATTATCATGGAGAAAAATAAAAATTATTTATATACTTTTTCGAATCAAGAAATACGGCTCTTATTTTTTAAATGAATGAAATATAGAAAAGAAAAAGGAAAAGGCCCTGATCACAAGCCGATCAGGTAGCAAAGGAAAAACAATGCAAAACTTCAGGAAAAAAAAACATTAAAAATAACTTAACGACGCAATTTAAATAAAGGGCATTTATGTCTCGAGTGATATTGTTATTTGTGTTTTTTTTTTTTGCGTCTTTCAGTATTATCTTGATGATCCGATGCAACTTATTTATGCTTGAAGGAAGTGAGGGTTTTGATATCGCCGTCCACAAACAATTGTACATTGTATGCGAGCGGGCATCTGCCGTCTTTGGCTCTGATGTCAAGCCATACATTCAATTTTCCACCATCGAGCCTCAGGATGCCTCCTTGGAAAACGCTCGTAAATGTAAAGTCTTTGTGGCTTAGTTTGTTGATCTCGCTCACAAAGAAATCTCCCGTATTCAACTATGTCACTCTTCTTGGTGTTGTGATTGGCTCCCTTTCCTATAACTTTAAGATAATTGAACGATGCAAAAATTATTAGATTATGAGTACTAACTACTAAGAGAAGCCATTGAGATTTTAGTGTAAAAACTACATCATATGAATTGATAAACAATTTAAGCGGAAGCCTTAAGATCATACCTCCGGCCATGACAATCAAATTCACAAACCTCAAGGTGAATAAGAATTGTCTTTGTTTTCCGGTGTTTTTGGTTTTTTTTTTCCTGCGAGTTGGGAGATGATTGTGCATGTGTGACTATTTATAATTGTAATTTACTTGAGTATTATTTACTTGAGTATTATTTTGATTATTGTATTTATGAAATAATGGCCGAATTTGTGAATAAAGTAAATAAGGAATTTGCCTTTTCATTCTATAACAAACAAGAGTAAGTAAATAAATCACTACAACAAAAATGCTGATAACCGGTGTCTATTAGTAAAACAACCGATGTTAAAGCCATTGGTGTTAAAAGTCTGAACTTTTTAACAGCTGTTGAGAAGCGGTGTCGTTTCCGTGAAAGACACTGGTTTTAAACCGATTTCCTAGAGATAAAATATCCGCTTTCTAAGGTCCTGATGTTAAAAGTTTTATGTATTTGACACCGGTTTACAACCGCTGTCTTTAAAGGAATGCACATCGGCTTTACATAACGGTTTTAAACCGGTGTCTTTTGTATAAAAAATATTTGTAAGCTCCAAATATAATACAAATTAAAGCCGCAAAAAATCCATATCAATAAGCAATTCATTATAAAATCCAATTTCACCAATCAACAAAAAATACATTTATACTAAAATCACAAAGATCCATATCCTTTCGATAAAGCAAGTACAAATTCATAATCAAATTCTATCAAAGAACCTGCTTGCATACATGAAATTCGAAAAATGTATGCTATGCATATTGAGTATGCACATATTTCCGAAATAACACCATTCTCCTAAGATTATTTAAGTTTCCATTTTTGTCCCAAAGGCATCATTAGCGAGAATTATTGTTATGGTACAAAAAAGCTGAAAGATCATCATGCCAACGCAAATCATGGCAACCAACTAAAATTCACTTTAAAGAACCTAATTTGTTTTAATATAAAAGGTACTAGAAACCCCCCCCAAAAAAAAAAAAAAAAAAGTTAATTTTACCTAAAGAAGACCTTATAATTGGAGAGACACATAAAAGTGCGCCGGAGGTTCGAGGAAGAAAATCTGTTTAACTATGATATCAAGATACCAAAACAATGGCTTGAAGAACCCCCAGAATAATGGGTGTCCAATGTTTAAGATAATAATTGAATCACCAATCAAGGTAACCTAGTTTTCACATTCGGACCCGCAAACCGCACCCTCATAAACTTGCGAGTTCATAAGATTACAATTGCTTCAACCTTCAAATTTGGGATGCCTAATTCACTCCTAAAAGCATATGTTCAATGACTATACTAGATTTACTTAAAAATTAAAATATTCTAAAAGATATTCTAACTAATATCAATGCATTATATATGAGCCACAAGTTCCTAATTTAGCCTCAACAAAGAGATGCGCCATCTAAGAAAACATATTAACAAATGGTTACCATGATTATGAATCAAACAAAATAAGCAAAATTAGAAAAGAAACAAACCTCGGGAGCAATCCACCTACAACCATCGGTTTCATACTCCATAGCTTCACAAACACTATTGCAAGCGGGAAACTATTCCCATATCGCCCAAGCAAGCATTCCCTCGTTTATCTAATAAATATCCTCTGTGTATTCAAGCCCCTATAAGCAACTCCATGATCATTCATGAACTTAATTCCCTCAACATCCGTCACAATTCTCAAAATCTCTTTCCTCTCCAATCTTTTTATTCTTCAAGATTTCAATTCATGAATGGATCCTCCTTCCATCACTTAGTCACGATACACAAACCGTGATTCTCATCAACACAAACCCCGTAAATCGTAAGATATTCTTGTGCCCACATGTCATCAACTCCAACAAATCTTTCCTTAGCTCAAATTCATAAGCATTTCCTTTATCACACCCCCTTGAGCTTCTCAATCCCAATTTTTTACCCTTATATGTCCCCTTAAACGTACTTTCGGTCCAATTTGATCAGCAATCTCAACAAAGATCGTGATGTAGCAACCACTTCCCAATCCCATCCATACCATACAATAATATTTACCATACACAATGCATATGGGATCGGACCAATTGGGAGTAATAAAGCAAACAAAGTGATCGAGGCATTTTATCAAACGGGTAATAGGCACTCTTTGTCAATGTCAATGCAGAGTTTGGACAATTTCTTTATAAGAAATCCTCAAATCTAAACCAATCCTATATTGCTTAAATTCACAAGTACATATAATAAGACAATACAACCACAATCATCTCAAGCTAGCTTAAATTAGCTCACCTCCAAGCACAACACAAAAGAGCACCAGAATAGCTTTTTCCACCGCAAACAAGCTCTTCATTTTTACTAAACTGACCTCTTGAGCAAGTACTTCATTACTTTTCATTGCATCAACGATTTGCAGCTCCTGACAAATTAAATAAACAATAAAATGACAAAGTACAGAACTTATCATCGGTGTCGGAATCAGATAATACTAAACAGGGAGGGAAAGAGACATGATATAGGGTTCGAGAGTGCCTGTCACGCGAGTTGATGGCCAGAGGATTGGCGCCGCATATCGCTTGCACCGCCGTCAGGTTCCCCGATCGAGCCGCCACGTGCAACTCTTTGCCTCTAGGATTAGCGTTTAGTGCAGATGGCTTCTTGCCCATTTTTGTCTTCAATCAGGAAAATAGATTTTCATAATACGGTGGCGGAGGTGAGAGGTGATGGGCGACGCGGTTGGCGACCGGCGGGAGGGGAGGATGAAGATGGGGATAAAGTCGTAGGCATGACTGGTTTCTAGGGTTAATCGAATAAAATTGAGGGAAGCGGTGAAGAGAGAAGGAGGAGAATGAGGGTGGTTGTGGCATAATTAATGGGGTACGATTGTTAAAAGGAGGCGGTGGATAAGGGAGGAGGCTACCGAGCACGAAACCAGGGGCGGCTGTGGGGGTGGGGAGTGGGTGGGCTTTCTCTTTGATTTTCTTTTTTTTTCTTTTTATTTATCTTTTCTTTTGGGAAATATTTGAATATGGTTAATTTTGGGTTCGGCGCGTCAAGTGGCATTCTAAACAAAATAATTAGGTCCCAAACAATACCGGTTGTAGAACCGGTGTCTAAAGATCTGGTGTTAAAAATTAAAGACACCGGTTCTATAACCGGTGTCAAAATAACTGGTGTCTAATCTAAAATAATTTATATAAATACACACCGGTTTGAAAATCCGATGCTAAAACCGGTGTCTATTTGGAAACGTTTTTCACAATAGACACCGGTTCTAGGAAACCGCTGTTGTTTATCAAACGAAGCACTAATTAGACACTGGTTTCTTGAATAACCGCTGTTAAGTGGGAAAAGACACCAGTAAAGTCTTAAAACCGGTGTCTTTTTGGTGGTGTCTATCAACAGTTTTCTTGTAGTCAATATATTGTAATCAAATTATATTAGATTATCGTAATCATAATACAAGGAAACTCTTGCCAAACATATACAGTAAAATATGTTCTGTGATAAAATAACATATTACGAAATATTTAATTGAATATTTTTTTATGATTATATTTATTTTTAATCATTTTTTTCTAAATTGTTTAAAAAAATTAATAGGTATTCCAAATTGTAACAGATAACTAGCAAAGTTTTTGCAAATTACGAACAAAAAATGTAACTTATTTGCACTGTTCAAAAAAATTCCGTTAGCCTGATTAGTCTCAGCCTATGCGCTAGACTTTCTTTGTCCATCTATATTTTTTTTTCCGAATTAATTAGGCCCTTGTCTAACCTCGCTCAGATCCTACTTAACCATGTCCAAGTTTCGTTTAGGCACTAGGTCCCAGTTTGTCGTTTGTCAGAACATTGTGTTTTTGTTACTAGATTCTTATACTTTCCATCTTTTTGTACAAATTTGTTAACAATTTTGCCAATAAACCTGGAAAAAAAATGAATAGCTCCATATCTATTATAACGTCTAGTCATCTACAAATTGGAAATCAATGTAGTTCTCCAGCAACCCCTACTATCATCAACAATAGAGAAAATATAGAATGAGACTAAAGGAATAGTTCGATATTGATCCGAACTAATCCATACGCTCCCATTTTTTAATAAGATTCCAATAATAGATTGAATTATATTTACATTTTAATATGTAGTAACTAGATTGAATTAACATATGAAATATGGAAGAATGTGTTATGTATATATAGTGATTTTTTGTATATTTATAAAAATAAAAATTGTATTTAAATTTTAATATGTAGTAACTAGATTGAATTAACATATGAAATATGGAAGAATGTGTTATGTATATATAGTGATTTTTTGTATATTTATAAAAATAAAAATTGTATATTAATTATTATGATGAAAATTCGTAATATTTGTATAATTGCAGAAATTATTTATATTAAAAATTTAGATAGATTCTTATCATTATGAAAATTAATATTGACAAATGTATTCTTGTCATTTTCTATTATAATTAATGATGATTATTCTTGGGTATTTTATCTCTTAGTGTAATAATAAGTAAAAGTTTCACTAATATCATGTCCATGTTTGAGAAAGTTCCTTTTATCTACTTTCTCCTTTTTAGGTAGTATGGATATGAAAGACGTAATTTTTTTTTTTTTTTTAACAAACGAAAGTAGCATTATATTAGAAACTCAAGATCACAGCTGTACAAACGTGGCTCAAAAGCCAAAAGCCCAACCAAGATAACAGTACCTTGAAGGGAAGAATCCACAAGCGGATAGAAAGAAAAACCAACGACCAGCGACTATTAATCCATACATCAAGTTCTAAACTACAGCATGAAAAAATAGACACAACCAGCACCAAAACACACCAGGAAGGTGTCAAAACTGATTGGAAAGGACACCTCAACTGGATTTAAACATCCCTTGAAAATATCCTTTCCAACCTTACATAAACTAATTTAAAGAGTCAAACTCATTCCACTCTTTCCAAGCCAGAGACGCTGTCTCCGAGTCGGGAGTGGTCTTGTCTTCAAATACCCACGAGTTCCGTGTCTTCCCGAGCCACCACGAAAGATAGGTGGTCAGGTGGATTCGATCTTGAAAAGCCTGATCCCAAGGACAAGAACAAACTTCCTCCCACCACTCGACGAAATCTTTCAAAACGGTTGAATTCCATTCCATTGTAGCGGAAAAATTTCCAAACATTCACAAATCCTATCACAAAAAAATAGCAGATGCTCCAATGTTTCTTCATTCTCTCCACACCACTTACAGACCGGATCAACACTCATACCCCTCTCAATAAGCTTTGCTTGGACAGAACCACATCCTTTAAACATTTCCATAAAAACAATTTCACCTTCCCCTTAACCTTCAATTTCCACACTATCCCAAAAATTTTAGCCCTTCTACAATCCCTACTACCCTCTGCGCATCCCTAAGGAGACGTTCTTCTTCACAACAAGCCTTGTAGGCGATTTCACAATAAATAAATGGTCCCGAGTAAGATTCCAAAGAATTCGATCTCTATCCCACCGAAAGTGTATAGGAGTGGAGGTAATGGTTTGAAACATCATGAGAGGGGAAACCTCGGCCAATAAGCTCTTGATTCCACTCATTCCCCTGCTCATTCAATAATTCACTAACCCAAGTAACTCTACGGATCATGCTTTCACTAGCGGCGTTTGGGAGTGTACCCTTTAGCAATCCAGGATGATCCCACACTCTAGTAGATTTGCCATCGAAATGCCATACCAAATTCCCACCTCAAAACTTTTTTAGAATTAATCATACTTCTCCAAACAAAAGAATCGGATGGTTTAGCACTTGTGTTCGAACACCCCAAAGACAATACTTTGCTTTCATAACCTTACTAAGGAGAGTATTTGGTGAGTGAGAATTCTCCAAAGTTGTTTGGCCAACAAGGCATCATTGAATTTTTCAATGTCTTGGAAGCCCAACCCTCATTGCTCCCTTAGGAATAGCCATCTTGCTCCATTTAACCCAAAGTGCATTTTAATTTTTCCTTGCTCGAAATGACCCCACCAAAAATCGGCTAAGATTTTATTAAACTCTGCATATGTACCTTTAGGGAGCTTGTAGCAAGCCATCACGTATGTGGGCGGAGAATTCAACACCGACTTGATCAATACTTCCTCCCGGCCATACTAAGGAAGGAGTTCTTCCGCTTCCAATCCTCCTCCTCGCAAACATCACAAACCCCTTTGAAAATTTCCTTCTTTGATCTTCCAACAAGAAGAGGTAGACCAAGATGCTTGATTCTTTGTTCATTGACACCACTAAGGACTCGCAAATAGTCTCTCTCTCGCAACTAAAGTATTGTGATCAAAAAAATGGAAGACTTTTCCATATTAACTTTTGGCCCGGAAGCGAATGAATCTAGAAATGACATCCTTGATGAGAGTAGCTGCGAAGGGTTAGCTTTACAAAATAGCAATGCATCATCGGCAAAGAATAAATGTGTTAGCATAGGTGCCTTCTTGCAAATTTTGATCCCACAAAGATTGTCCCTCTTCTCGCTTGGTTCAAAAGATTGGAGAACGCCTCGAAATAATGAGGAAAAGATAGGGGATATTGGGTCCCTTGTCTTATTCCTCTGAGAGGGAGTGATAAGACCGTGAGCCTCTCCATTTACAAGGAACGAAAAGGAAGTAGAATTAATACAAGAAAGAATCCAACCAACAAATCTATGAGGGAATCCCATTTTAATCGGACCAATTTTAAAAATCCCACTCAACCCTATCGTATGCCTTTGCCATATCTAGTTTAATAGCCGTGAATTTATTATTGGAATTCCTAAGTTTGTTCGGATAGTGGAAATGCTCATGGGCCAAAATGACATTATCTATGATTTGCCTTCCGGGCACAAAGCGGTTTGGCACTCATTAATACACTTATGCAAAAAGGGCTTGATTCTATTGGCAAGAATTTTGGAAATGATTTTATAGACCGTGTTACAAAGACTAATAGGCCTATAATGGGAAATAGAAGAAGGATTTTTATTTTAGGAATAAGAGAAACAAGGGTTCTATTAATGCTTTTAAGCATCTTCGAGCACAAAAAAAATCCTTAACCGCCTTGCAAACATCGATATGAACAAGATGCCAAAAATGGTGAAAAAGAAGGAGACATACCATCCGGGCCCGGAGCTTTGAAGGGATGGAGCTCAAATAATGCTTCTTTAATTTCCAAGTCAAACAGTCGATAAGCATGTGATGTTGATGGGGAGCGATTGTGCAAGCAATACTGTTCATAATGGAGTAATCAGGCGGGATTAGAAGATTTAAATAGTTCCTCATAGAAATCGAAATCTCACTCACAATCTCCCCAGTAGATTGACAAATAACCCCTCGAGCCCCCACCAATCTGTCCAAGGAGTTTCTTTTATATCTCTGATTAGAACAAGCATGGAAAAATTTCGTGTTTCTATCCCCCTCTTTAAGCCAAAGATTCCTAGACTTTTGTTTCCAATAGAGTTCTCATTCACATATGCTTTGTTCAAATCCCCCTTTCAACTCGAACCGGACATTCCAATCCCTATAGCCCCCAATCTAGCCGGATGCTCGATTTAATAGAAGTTTCTTTTATTATTGTGGCAGAATTTGTGTGGTTACTTTTATTCCATGATAGCAGTCCCATCCTGCTATTACGAACTCTATGATGAACCTGGTAGAGAGGAGTGCCCTGAATAGGGACATTCCAAGAAGTATCAACCACCTCCTCAATATCAGGGAAATCCACCCACCTTCTATCAAAGAGAAATCTCCTTTTGGATACTTTATGCATTGGATCAGTTTCAAGCAGAAGGAGACTATGATCTGAAGCTGATCTGAACATATGATGAATAATAGCATGAGGCCATTCCATGCACCAATCCGAAGAGCCAAAACCCCAGTCAATTCTTTCTTCCACAAAATCCACGCCCTTTCTACAGTTAGACCAGGTGAATCTATATCCCGAGAAAGGTATTTCTCCCATCTCCATTTTAAACACCAACTCTCGAAAATCTGAAAAACTGGTATCCATTCTATCTCTCCCCCCCTTTTTTATCCTCCTTGCCAAGAATGTCATTAAAATCCCCATCACAAACCACCTAGCACCCCATCTCGCTTTTTCCTTAATAAGCATGTTCCATTGCTCTTTCCTAATCTTAGGGCGTACTAGCATGAAGAAAAGACGCGCCCAACTCTTCTCCTTGCCAACCCCACAACTAAATTCCACAAAGAATACAAAATTCCGAGTGGGATAAGTTGGAAAATGGAAACTTGATCACTCCAACACAACAACAAACCCCCTTTAAGCCCATTAGGATCGATACTCACCCATCTATCACTCATTTTTAAATTCTTACAAACAGTACTAACAAACGATTTTTGTTTTTTTGTCTCACACAAGAACAAGAAATCTGGGAAGTGGAGTCTTAACATCTCCTTGATTTGGGAAACTGTAGAGGGCCCTCCCAATCCTCTACAATTCCACACCATAGCTTTCATTGATGGGGTTGGGGCCAATTGAGGTTGGCTACCACCACCTTATTATCTATGGAGGAAATTGGAGCCTCCATCCTCTGCTTCTTCTGATCACTATTATCTTGGGATTTTTCTGAATTATTCTCATCCTTATCAATTAAGTTTCTTCCCCTTTCAATCCCACCTCCTTATTCTCCTTCATCCCCCGGCACCCGAGCACTACCGCTCTAGACTTGACCTCTTCCTCTGCCACGGTTCCCTCTCTACCTCTTACTCCCGACTATTGGCAATATTTTGAGAGATGTCGGCCCGGAGGAGCTCTAGATTTAACTTCCTTAAGAGGAATCGAGACCAAATTCCCCGCTTCAATAAATAACAAAGGGCATTCAGGTGGATTGGTTAATTCTTCCTCCATTGGACAACTGCGGTCCTCTTCACTAATTCTGATAATCTCCTTCTCTCCCTGAGTACCCAATGACCTTGTTTCTGGTAAGGGATCTGTTAAGTTTGACGGCCCAGGGTTCTCTTTTTGCTTCGCATCTTGAGGCTCGCTAGCATTAACATGACGCAATGGGGCTTCAGCTTTGTTACCCGTTGAGTTGGAGTGTTTCTTAGCAATATTGTGCCATTCCTCCGCCCTCAACCACTCCCCGAACTGACCTTCGCAGAACCTTCCTTTTAACAAATCATTCTTTCTAGTTTCACAAGCTCTTTCAAAGTGTCCAATGTAACCACAAAGAAAAACATAATCCCATCAAATTTTCATATTTAAAATCTACCCACAAAGAAATTTCACCCAATTTAAGATTAATGCCCCTTAATAGAGGTTTATTCAGGTTAACAGAGACTAGGAGTTTAATTACCCTGCCTTTGGAGCTCCCTGATTCCGGAATCAAGATATCCCTGGTGTTAGCGAATAACTTTCCTATTTTCAGGCCCGTTTCTGTTGATATCCAATGGTTCGGGATGTTCCAAGCTTGTAGCCATAAATTAACCTCCTCAAACACTTCATTCTCTATAACCATGCCCTCCGACCATTTCTTAAGTAAGATATATTGACTGTCAAACGTCCAGACCTTGCTGTTGAATACCTTTTCCAAATCCTCGTCATTCTGAAACACAAACTGGTATCGGTTCACCCCTAACTCCCTGATAACAAACTGGGCTTTAGTAACCCATAAGCTTTGAAGAGTGTTACGTAGTCCCATAAAGCTCACTTTCTTAATGCCGTGTATCTTCCCGAATAAACTTCTACGGCTTTCTCCAAGATTAACTGCCACATCCACTTCCTCCAAAATTATCCCCTTATTCTCTTGTTCCGACAAGGAAAACTTCTTCAAGCTACCAACCAGTTCACTTGCCATATTGAACGTCTTCAAGCACAATCACCCCTCCAACACCAAATGATCACCAACCTGTTAGCCAAAGAAATTAAAAATACAATATTAGACCAACTTCCATTCAAGTAAACCAGGAAAAAAAGAAAAGAGAAAAGGAAGTAACACTCCAAGCCCCAGACAACAACGGAGAAGAACGACAAGGACCAAGACACACTAGGAAACTGAGAACATAAGGCTCGAATGAAACAGTAACCGGCAAAAAAATGAAAACAGGGAGGCGGCTAGGTTAAAGGAACCAGGAAACTATGAAGAAAGGAAGAAAACAAAAGCAAAATCTCCAAAAGAGAACTAGGCACGCTCTCCAAGAGAGAGAAAAGGCTTCCCGCTAGAAGACTGAAGATACTCCTAAAAATTTATGTAAAACAACTTGATATGAAAGACGTAATTGCAAATTAAATTGGTCATGTAACTACAAAATAGTAGTATTTTAGGACCATAACTATTTGAACTGACAATTTAATACATTAATTTAGAAAATTAGCACATTGAGGCCAATTTTGGCTAGAATTGATAATTGAGGATTTTGATTTTTCAATTTGAACTAGTTGACTGAGCGCTGACATGTCAAAAATAACGTGTGGCATGTTGATGTGACACTTTGATTTTGTTTTTAAATCAGCTTATTTTTTGTTTTGTTTTTTGTTCACGATGTTTTTTAAAAAATAAGTTAAAAATAATATATATTTTAACTATAATTGATTCGCTTCCCCATGAGTATGTAATAACCATGAATCGTATCCCAAAGGTCACCCTAGATCCACAGATTAAATAGCGGAAATATATTTTAACTATAATTGATTCGCTTCCCCATGAGTATGTAATAACCATGAATCGTATCCCAAAGGTCACCCTAGATCCACAGATTAAATAGCGGAAATCCAAGCATCAAAAAGTTGTGGGAAAATCGAGAATTTGATAGCGGTCAAGTGCTTAAGACTCTCAAACCCATAGGTCTGGGGTTCAATTCTCATTGCTCCTCCCAGTATTTGTATTGAGAAAAAAAAATTCATATACGACTTCATAAAATCATTTAAACTTTTTCGAATAATTAGGAAATACATGACTCTTATATTTCTGTCCATCATTAATTAAATAACCCATGCCAAAAATTTGTGACATTTATTCATCAATCTCCCTAACTTGGATTCATGTTATGTGCATGATCCGGGGAGCTATATATTTCTTACAAAGGAAGTGAGGCCTTTGCCATTAGCATCCTCGTACATTTTTACCCTATATTCGTGCATAGAACCGCCGTCTGTGGCTTTGAGCTCAAGCCATATATTCAATCTTCCGCCATCCCTCTGGGTGCCTCCTTGGATAACAGTCGAAAATACCAAATCGTCGTGGCACAATTTATTGATCCTGGCCACCGCGAATCTCCCGTATTCAACTATGTCAGCTCTTCTTGGTGTCGTGATTGGCTCCCATGCGGGTGGGGGTGGGGGTGCAGCGGAAACTTGAACATGATCATTAAACGCCACAAAAAATGAAAAGATTGTGATTAAGAGAAGCCATTGAGATTTTAGACCCATATTCTTTTATGATGTCAATTAATGTGATTATTTTTTTATTTGTATATATGTTTTGCGTATTGTGCTAGGGTGGTGTTGCATCTTAAATAGAGGACGTTTAAAGGGTGAAAAGGACTGTATGTAGAATACAATTGAATTTAGTTGGTCTCATTTTATTTTTGGATATTTGTTGTTCCTGAAATATTAATTACTTTTTTCATATATTAAATTCTTAGCCCGTGAATCACATTTCAGTCTCTTTCAATGATTAAGAGAAACCATTTCACTGGAAATGAAAAAATTATTTATGATCAAGAGAAACTATTGGGATTTTTGACCCATTTGGTCTTTTTATAAGATTATTCTGTATAAGTATATTTCGCTTACGGTAGAAATGACCTCTCCAACTTAAAATTAGAGTCAGCATTGAGTGATGGGACACAATAACACGACACGATTACAAATACTATTACAGAGACAAATTACACGATAAAACTTGACATGAACACAAAAATTTAAATTAAATTAAAATTACATTAATACGATAGATAACACGAAAATATAATAGTGTGACACGAGCACGACACGATGACACGATTTGCCACCCCTGGTTAAAGTTTCACAGTTGAATACCATGGTTCCAACAAGATGCAGATAGGAAATGGAACAGGTTTGGACATGCAATGTTGGTAATGCTCTTGTTTCATCTCATCCCTTATCAAATTCTCATGTCCTAAAGCTTAATAAGTAAAGTGTTGCATGTTGCTCACAAAACCAAAAATTTGCTTGTACTGTTGCACAATTTGCATAAGAAAACTCCTAGCTGTGTTTGCTTATGTTCCTAGTTCAATTAGGTCTCACTACAAGAAAAATATTGCTGAAAGTTAGATAACAGTTCATTTGGGCTAAAATCACACCACAAATGTGCAATTTCCTTCATTTTTTCAACATTGGATTCATGAAAATGTTTAGTTTTTGTTAATGTTTGATTTTTCTAAAGTCAAACATTATAAGATTTTTTATTTTTCAGATTTCTGGATAATATTACACAGTTATATTTTTTCAGTTTTTTTTTTTCTACGGGAGTTATTTTCAGTATTTATTTCTAACTTGTGGGAAGTTATATGTAGTGGATGGAGGTTTTTCCTTATTTTGTGCAGGTGTTTTTTAAGATGTGGAAGTTATCCTATGGAGTGGTTACACTTTTGTCTATTTAAAGCAAACCAAAATCTGCAGCAGAAGTACGGATTCAGAGTGTGAGATCAAATTGAAGAAATCAAAGAGACACTCTTTTTACTCACAAGAAGTTTGCAGGAAGATAATGTGGCCAACAATGTTGCTGACATCTTTGGCATCATCTTCCCTAGATTTGTTAGTTTGTTCATTTTGAGAGAGTCTATGTTATAGATGAGTGTATGGGGCGTGAATTGGAGGATTCTCTCAGTTTGTGATAAAGTATTGGTTACTTTACAAGACTTAAAAGGGAGTATATCTTTTAGTCTTGTTGGTTTTTATATTTTTGTATTTTGTAACAATATTTCATTTAAGAGTTTTTGTCCTAAGGACATCATACAAGTATTTTTATACTTGTACAAAATTTTGAAACTTCTTGTGTTCATTTTAATATCCGTCATTCCATTTTTGTTGTGATTTGTGTTTCCAAGTTACAAGGTTTCCATGTGTTTTCAAAAATCTTTGGAACACATTTCACATCACCGCACTATTCTAAGAATTGGACCCTTCAATTCTTTCAGTTTTAAAGTCACGAAAGCTGGATCAGACGACACAAGACAATAAGAACCGATTATTATTAATTCAAGGAATTAATATTTCTTCATCAATTAATTCTCATGAAACGGATTCGGCTAATAGTAAAAGATCATCATCAGCAACACAAGAAGAAGAAGACATCATGTAGACGTAGTGAGAAACAGAGGCTTGGAGTGAAAACGAAACCACCAGAATTGTTTGGTTTTCTTTTCTTTGTTTTTGATTTTTTTACTGCGAGCTAGTGGTGATTGGGATCAAAAAGAAAATAACATATTTAAATGAATATTGTTTTGCGATTATATTTATTTTTAATCATTTTTTTTTCCAAATTGTTTAAAAAAATCAATTCTTTTTCCAAATTGTAACAGATAATCAAAGTACACTTTTCTACTGCAGAAAAATTTTGTTAACAATTTTGCAAATAAACCTGAAAAAAAATTGAATAGTTCTGCTGCAGAAAAATAAAAATGAATAGATCTATTATAACGTCTAGTCATCTAAAAGTTAGAAATCAATGTGGTTCTTTAGTCAGCAACGCCTACTATTATACAACAAACTAAGCCTTAATCCCACTACGTGGGGTCGGCTATACTCCCCAACGCCTACTATTATCATGGAGAAAAATAAAAAAAGAATTATACTTTTCTGAATCAGGAAATACGGCTCTTATTTATATATTAATGCAGGCGGAAGCGAACGAGAACAAAGAACGCACACAAAAAGCAATACGAAACTTCGCGAAGAAACATATTGCAATGAAAAGAGATAAATTTCAAAACTTAATTAATAGTATTTAACTTCCCTAAAAATAATAGTAAAACAACTATTTATAAAACCAAACTAAAAATTCTAACTTAATTAGAAAATATTAAAAGATAAACCAGAAAAAAGACTACTAAACACAAATCATTGAATTTCCTAAAATATAAAATAATGTAAAATTCTAAAAAATACATCATATCTTCATCATTTATTTTTGAAGAAAGTGATGGTTTTGAGATCGCCGTCCACAAACAATTGTACGTTGTACTCGAGCAGGGCTCTACCCTCTTTGGCTCTGATGTCAAGCCAAACATTCAATTTTCCACCATCGAGCCTCAGGATGCCTCCTTGGAAAACGCTCGTAAATATCAAGTCTTTGTGGCTAATTATGTTGATCTCGTTCACTGCAAATCTCCCGTATTCAACTATGTCAGCTCTTCTTGGTGTTGTGATTGGCTCCCACTTTCCTGTAACTTTATGATAATTGAAAGATGCAAAAAAAAAAAAAAATGATTAGATTATTATGAGTTACTAACTACTAAGAGAAGCCATTGAGATTCTACTGTAAAAACTAAATGATATAAATTGATAAACAATTTAAGCGGAAGCCTTAAGATCATACCTCCGGCCATGACAATCAGATTCACAAACCTCAATGTGAATAAGAATTGTCTTTTCTTTTCGGTGGTTTTTGGTTTTTTTTCTGCGAGTTGGGAGATGATCGTGTATGTGCAACTATTTATAATTATAATTTACTTGAGAGTTATTTTGGTAATTATATTTTATGAAATTAATTATGGCCGAATTAATCTGCATCAAAAAGAAAATAACGAATTTACCTTTTCATTCTATAACAAACAAGAGTAAGTAAATAAATATTTTGTAATCAAATTATATTAGATTATCGTAATCATAATACAAGGAAACTCTGCTTTTATTCATAATAAAAGGGCCTTAGGCGAATACTGTTTCTATAATTAGCTAGCGGTGCTCCCTCGTCTCTGGCACAAAGGAAAAGAGCTTATATATGTATATAATTTGGGGATAATTACAAAAATTACCCTTGAGGTTTGACTTAATTACAAAAAAATCCAACTAACTTTTAAAATTACAAAAAATACCCCTAAAGTTTGATTTAGTGTTAAAATTAAGGGGCTAACTGTAATGTTTTTATAAATGTGAGGGGGTAATTTTAAAATATTTTTTGCTTATGAAGGGATAAATATTAGACACATAAAATCGTAGGGGTACTTTTGTAATTTTAAGTTAATTGGTTTTTTTTGTAATTAGGTCAAACCTTAATGGTACTTTTTGTAATTAACCCTATAATTTGGAGAAAAAATAGTTGGATTAAAAGTAGTCCATATATCATTGCCTTATGCTTATGTTCGATTAGATTTGTTGCATTTAGTGCAAATCGGTGTTGACTGGATTCCCCCCATATTAATGTTTCTTACTAAAATTGTCTAGATAATGATTTGCCTTTCAAAAAAATCGGGAAATTGAATCGGGTCTTTAAATATTTTCCTATGCCTGAAAATAGTTCAGAAACCAATTTTCAATCCTAAAATTTTGTTTATCAATTTCTTATTCTAATTACAGTTTTTTATTTTTTTAATAATACGCCATCAAGAATTTTAGTTCTTTGACATATATTAATTCATCTTAGTTTCAGTTTTTGGTGAACTTAAAAAGAAACATGCATGTTAAAAATCAGAAGTTTATTTAATTTCTTATACATTTCTTACTAGGCAAAAATATTTTTTTGGTCTACTAAGTGGAGTATATCAGACATTTAGTCCACAATTTTAGGGATTTTTGAAATTGGTCCACTAAGTGAAAAAGATTCGGACATTTAGTCCACTGACCGGCTATAACAGTTAAAATTGATTGGCATATCATCCTATGTGGAATTTATTTTATTTTTGATTTTCTATTTCTGGCCTTAAACTATGTTTTTTTGGCTCATAGGGCATCCTATGTGCCGTTTTGGAGGGGAAAAATATTATTTTCAATAGATAAAAATATAAGATTCGTTATGAAAAAATGAAAATAGTTTATATAATATATTTAAAATATTTATTAATTTGAAAAAAAATAAACTTAAAAATTTCCATGAAAAACAAAAATAAATTTAATAAATTTAATATATTTTAATCAGATAAATATATTCGAAATTACAAAATAATAAAAAATATTTATTTCATAATTTCAATTACATCTTAATATTATTATTTTTAACATATGAAATATAGAATAATATATTCAATTCAACTATAAATAATACTTTATTGTGGTAAAAACTTTTTATTTATTACTCTTTAATTTAAAAAAAAAATCAAACATAAAAATTATAACGCAAATATAATAAATAAACAAGAATCATAATTATACCTTTAACCTGTCTCCTATGCATTTATAAATCTATTATCATACATTAGTTTGAATATCAACTAAAAATCAGAATTTAAAAAAAAAACAAACAGTGGAACCCTAATTTTTACTTAATCCTAAAAAACCATAAATTCTGATTTTTATTTATTTATTAATTTTGTTATAATTATATAGCCTATGCCAAAAAATTGTGGCATTTATTCATCAATCTTCTTAATTAACCTGGACATATATATAGATATAGACATAGATTCGTTTTATGTGTATGATCCCGGGAGCTATATTAATCTTACAAAGTAAGTGAGGCTTTTGCCATTGGCATCCTCATACATTTTTACCCTATATTCACGCATAGCATTGCCGTCTTTGGCTCTGATTTCAAGCCATATATTCAATCTTCCACCGTCCCTCTTGGTGCCTCCTTGGATAACACTCGAAAATTTCATATCTTTGTGGCACAATCTATTGATTTTGTCCACTGCATATCTCCCGTATTCAACTATGTCTGGTCTTCTTGGTGTCGTGATTGGCTCCCATATTACGCGTGCAGCGGAAACTTGAAGATAATTAAACGTCACAAAAAATGAAAAGATTATGATTAAGAGAAGCCATTGAGATTTTAGACCCATATTCTTTTGTGATCGGGCCAATTTATGTGATTCATCTTAAATAGAGGCCTCAATATATGCAGTGTATTGGAGTTGCATTTATTCTATTCTTTCCAAAGAGAAGTTTTAAGAGGTGAAAAGGAGTGAATTATGTGGGGAAAAAAAATTGAATTGTAGTTGTCTTGTAGTATTTTTGGATAATTGTTGTTCCTGAAATATTAATTACTGTTTTTGTATATTAAATTTCTTAGACCGTGGATTGCGTTTCGGTCTCTCTCATTGGATATCCTTTTCACGATAATGTTAAGACTTGGGATAATTTCAAAATTAGTACACCAACTTTACCTATTTTTTCACTTTTAGTGTCTCATGTTCCTAATTCATCAAATATGGTACCTGATGTTACACTTTTTAATCAGCGTAACTACTGACCGTTAGTTGACCGTCAAATTTGACTTAGAAACTTGTTATAACAGGTAAACCTTGGTAAAAAAGCTGGTTATTCCCTATCTTTCCTCATTTTCACTTTTGTTTCATCTTTAAACCATCAAATCCTCAAATGAAGTGAAAATTCAACTTTAAATATTTTATAAAATTATTAAGAATAATATAAATGTTACTTTTAATTCAATATATTAAATTATACTAATGATTTTAATTATTATAATTATTTAATACATCAAATTTTGGGAGTAAAATTCAAAATTAATTATTTATAAATTAGCACGAAGGTGTGATGCCCAACGAAAAGGTGTGAATTTTTATAAATAAAATAAATTATACATTCGTGATTAATATATTAAATTATACTAATGATATTAATTAATATATTTATGTAATATATCAAACCTAGGGAGAAAAATTCATCATATTATTATTATTCACTCACTTCTTAATTTTGGAGGTTTTACTGCATAAGAAATTCCAAATACTTACCAATTGTAAATTGTCCTCCAATAGGCCGAAAAATTGATGTTTTCGGGTGTACCTGAAAAACAAAAGATCTCATATCCCCATAAAAAACAGTGTGTATTTCCCCATAATATGATAAAGGTGTGTGCTCAACAGAGAATGAGTGAATTATTAATAATGTAAATTGTACTTTTAATTCATAATTATTATATAAATTTAATTAATATATTTAATTATTTATAATTATATAATATATTAAATTTAGAGAGAAATTCTAAATTAGTTATTTCAAAATTTATATTAAAACAATAATAGAAAGGAGTGTGATGCACATCAAAGAAACTATGAAAATATAATTTCTTATTTTTTGGGTAAGTCAAATCTTCAAGAAAATCCAATTTTTTATTTTAGTTTCCATAATTTTATTTTGGATTATTTAATTTTTACTGATTATTTTAACTTTTCCACCAATTCTTTATTTTAATCATTGAAATTTACATAATAAATTCCACGAACTGATTTCCTTTTGGTTTTGGGGAGTAAATTTTGTGAAATTTCAACGATTAAAAGAAGGAATTGATGGAAAATAAAAAATAATTAGTAAAAATTGAACAACCTGAAATAAAATTATGAAATCTAAAATATAAAAAAAAAAACTGCATGTTCTTGAAGGTTTTACTTATCCAAAAAATAAGAAATTGTATGTTCACATTTTCTTCGATGGGCATCACACCTACTTGTTATTGTTTTCTAAATTTTGAATTGCTCTCTAATTTTTATATATTACATAATTATATTTATTAAATATATGAATATATTTTAATATAATAATTACAAATTAAAATTATAATTTATATTATTCTCAATAATTCACATCTTCTTCGTGGGTAGGACTTGTTATTGTTTTTTAATTAATTTTTTCAATAATTAATTTTGAATTTTTCTCCCTAAGTTTGATGTATTAAATAAATATATTAATCAATATCATTATTATAATTTAATATATTAATCATGAATGTATATTTTATGCTATTTACAATAATTCACACCTTTTCGTTGGGCATTACACCTTCGTGATATTATTTTTTTAATTTAATCAATTTGGATTTTACTCCCAAAATTTGATGTATTAAATAATTATATTAATTAAAATCATTAGTACAATTTAATATATTAATTATAAATTAAAAGTAATATTTCTATGATTCTTAATAATTTTAAAAAATATTTAAAGTTGAATTTTCACTTTAGCTGAGGGTTTAGAGAGGAAACAAAAGTGAAAATGAAGAAAGAAAAGGAATAACTAGTTTTTTTACCAAGGTTTGCCTGTTATAACAAGTTTTTAGGTCAAAGTTGACGGTCAACTAACGGTAAGTAGTTACGTCGATTAAAAAGTGTAATGTTGGGTACCATATTTGATGAGTTGGGAACATGAGGTAATAAAAACAAGAGGCAGATAAAATTGGGATACTAGTTTTGAAATTATCTCTTAAGATTTTATGATCATGAAAAACTATTGCACTATAAATGAAAAAAAAAATTGTATGATCAAAAGAAACTATTGAGATTTTAGACCCATTTGGTCTTTTATGAGATTATTTTTGTATTTGTATATTTTGCTTATGGTAGAATACCATGGTTCCAACAAGGTGCAGATAGGTAATGGAACAGGTTTGGTCATTGCAATGTTGGTAATGCTCTTGCATTGTTTCATCTCATTCCTTATTATGAATCTTTAAGCTTAATAAACTGTTACATGTTCCTCACATAACTGAAAATTTGCTTAACGTTGCGTGAGAAAACACCTAGCTGTGTTTGCTTATGTTGCTAGTTCAATTAGGAAATGTACTACTTCATAAAATTATTTATACTTCATAAATATGACTGGTAAATGTACTACTTCATAAAATTATTTATACTTTTTCAAATCAAGAAATACATGACTCTTATTTTTCGTACATTGTTAATTATATAGCCCCTGAAAAAAAAAAAGTGACATTTATTAATCAATCTTCTTAACATTGACATGTATATAGATCTATTTACGTGCAAGGTCCGGGGAGCTATTTTGATCTTGTGAAGGAAGTGAGGCTTTTGAGATCGCCATCCACAAACAATTGTACGTTGTATTCAAGCCGGGAGTTGCCCTCTTTGGCTCTAATGTCGAGCCATACATTCAATTTTCCACCATCGAGCCTCAAGATGCCTCCTTGGTAAACACTCGTGAATGTCAAGTCTTTGTTGCTCAGTCTGTTGATCTGGCTCACCGCGAATCTCCCGTATTCAACTACTTCAGGGCTTCTTGGTTTCGTGATTGGCTCCCACTTGCGTCCAGCCGAAACTTTAAGATAATTGAACGACGCAAAAAATGAATAGATTATGAGTAAGAGAAGCCATTGAGATTTTAGAACCATTTTTTTTAAATTAGGTGTGTTTGTTTTACATATATGGTGCAAGGGTGGTGCATCTTAAACAGAGGCCTCAATGCAGTGGATTGGAGTTGCATTTAATGCTTGTTGCCTTTTTCAACATTTGGAGGTGTTGTATTCTTTTTTTTTTAATAATTCAGATTTCAAGCTTACGCCTGATTATGCTGGGGACAGTAGCTCCGGTCCCTTATCGCTTCCACCAAGATAAATCATTGGATGTGCACGCACTAGCCTATGTTATGATAGAGTTTGCTGACGTGCAATTAGATCCTCCCAGGTAAAGAAAAGAATTATGTTCAACATTTGGAGGGTGTTGTATTCTAGACTTTGCAAATGGTTGACCTTTTTGGTTTGAGATAAGCTTAGAGGTGAAAAAGGAAAAAAAATTGAATTTTAGTTGACCTTGTTGTATTTTTTGGATATTTGTTGTTCCTAAAGCATTAATTACTGTTTTCTATGTTAATTTTTTAGCAGCTTATTTCTGTACAGTCATGATTCTTTATTGCAAATTGGTATTGTATTGCACCAATGCTGCTAAATGTATTTATATGATAGCACCAAAATAAAATAAGGAGTTTGAACCAGAATCTGATCAGGGCTGAAGCCCTATTCTCTGTACCAATCGCCCCCTTTCTCTAAGAAAAAAAAATTCTAGCTCTCCCCCCCTCTCCCTCCTCCTTCCTTCACCATCTCTTCTTCTCTCTTTACCATGGCTATCTTCTCGACTTATGTGCTCATATTCCTGATGGATTCTTGATGTGGTTTCTTAGAGAAAGGCTTGATGTCGGTGCAAGCAAGCACAGATCTCATCCTCTTTTTGGGTATGGTATCCGTTGTTGTGCCGCTCATGGAAGTGGTGATGGCCGTGGAAGTTGACGTTGGAGAGGAGAGGCCGTGTTTTCTCTTGGTTTTTTTCCTTTTTTCTTTTTTTCCCTTTTTTGTGTTTTGTTTTCTCGTATTTTTTGTTTTTACTTTTGTAGATTTGTAGTGTTTTGGGCTTTCCTCGAGGTGGGCGGTGTGAACGCAATGGCAAAGAACATCGCGACGGTGGTTGATTTGGAGGCGGGCGCGGAAGGTTGGTCGGAGAAGGATTTTTTTTTGTGTTTTGTTTGTTTCAGTTTTTTGTTTTATATTTTTATTTTTCTGTATTGTTAGCTTTGTTTTTGGTAGCTTATCTTTCTCTAGTTAGGATCTTTAGTTGTTGTTTTTTTTAGTTCTTTGTTGACTGTTTATTGCCGGATGAGGGGCGAAGTTCGTAGGCGGATTAGTTTATTTAGTTTGCAGTGCGTGATGGTTGTTCGTGTCCGGTGTTTATGTTATCTCTATCAGCTTGGTTAGTCCCCGCTTTAGGGCCGGAGTGGTTTAGTCTCCTCAGGTGGGAGTGTTTGAGTTTGTTTAAGTGCTTTTGCATTCCTCCTGGACAATTGTTAATGCAAGGAGACTCTATTGCCAGTTGGCTACAGTTGTAATATTTAGTTTGAGTAATCAATAAAATTTCTATCGTTTCGAAAAAAAGATAGCACCAACATAATTGATGAAAGAAGACTATATATGACGAAGTTTGAGAACTTAATTTGTAGGACAAGTCCAGATTCCAAATTAATCGGTACATTGTACATACCAAATTAAAAGGTTAAATGGTATTTACAACCCAAGTGCCATTTAACCCAGGGTGTTCATCGAATCGAATTCCGAATTCTTCGACTTCATCGAATCGAATTAATCGAATGGAATTATTAAAACCACAATTCGAAATTCGATCCTAACTCTATTAATTTCGAATCGAATTTAATCGAATTGGATATGTCGATTTTTGAATCGAATTTGAGTCAATCCAAAATTCCAAATTTGTCGATAAACTGGGCACGGTTGTGTTTCAGACCCATATTTTTTAGATCCAAAACCCATATATTTTAAGTAAAATTTTAATTTTATTTTTAACAAAAGAATTCTATAATTGAAACAAAAAGTATAACCAAACCACTTAAATTGTCAAAGTTATATTGTTCTTTTTTTGAAATAAAAACATATTGTTCTTTTAAGTCTGTTTACATCATAGGACAATTCAAAAACTACATAAAAAATGTTGATGACTTTGAAATGAAATTGAACTGTGAAACTAGTTATGACCAATATTATAATTCTACTGCAATAATTTTATTATAATAGACATATGAAATTAAATGTTATTTATACATCAACTAATTTTATTATTTCTATTTTCATATGCAATTAAGATATGTATAATGTTTAAATATATAATACATAAATTAAATTTGGATTCTAATTGAGTTCGAATTAGTATATGAATTCGAATTGAAATATGAATATGAATCGATATTCGAATCGAATTTACTCGAATTTCACCTAGAATTAGGATTTTCGAATAGAATTCGAAAACAATTCTCCAATTCGTTATTCGATTCGAATATTCATATTCGGAATTCGAGTTGATTCGAAATTCGATTCGAAATTCAAAAATCCTAATTCGAAATTAATATTCGAATTCGAGTCGAATCGGAATTTTGAATTAATTCGAAAAATGAACACCCCTAATTTAACCTTTTAATTCTCTGAAGGATTCGAGCCACGCGAAGTCCAAATTATGTCTTTTAACAACCGCTTCATAGTTATTCACCTTGTTTGATGTTTTTAGCCTTGTCGTTGTGCTGTCGCACCGCGACTTCCGCAATATCCACATTCCACCGGTCGTTCAGGTTGTCGATTGGCTTCCAACCGTCGGCCGGAGATGGGGCTTCTCCGACGTCCGATGGTACGGCAAAGGCTGATTGGAATGAAACCGAAGCCACCAAAATTGAGGGAAAAACGAATGGAAGTTTGGGAGCCATGAAAATCATCACTGCTATTAGAAAAATCTGGAAATGATGAATCCCAAAAGAAAGATTAAGCTAGATGAATCTAGATAATTAACAAATTAATTAATTAAAATAAAAGAGAAAAGAAACCGACATACTAGAATAATCATCACCGACTTAGATTAGTATATATATGTGTGATGTCTTGTAATATATGTGTGTGAACGTGAGTGACAATTAAGAAGAAAGTGAGTGATAAAAATAATGAATGAGCTCCTATCACTCAGACAAAGGGAGATGACCATAAGTGAATACTTCAACAAGGTAAGAACTCTCACGCGAGATTTCGAATCGATTCCACTAGCAAAGTTCCGAAGCTAAAATGAGAAGAATAACACGGCTTAAGACCCGAGTTTGGGGTATTATAGCCGCCATACAAGGTCAGTCGAGCAACCTTTTTTTTGGTCAACCTTGAAAGTATATCGGTGACCAAGAAGCTCTAACTGCATAAATGGCGATGTTTCATTAAAGAAAGAAGAAGAATCTTTACTAAGTTATAAAAAGAAAGGCCTACCACGTCAACAAAATAATAAAGATAAGAACGAATATAAAAGAAAAGAAGAAAAAATGTCCGAAGTAAGGTGAGTCGAACAAAACCGTTACAAGAAAGGTCAGACGTCCAAAGGAAAGAAGAAGGGCTCATGCTATGTATGTATGTGGCAAACCAAACCACTATGCCAACTCGTATAGGAAAAATTCCGAAGGGGAATGTAGCAACATCAAACGGGCGAAAAATTATAACAAAAGGAAGAAGAGTGGGATGTTGAGGCATCAATGGCAATAATAGAATAGGCTCGAGAGGAAATCGTTGAATCAAGCTTCCAAGAGAAGAACCAAGATTAGCGAGTCATCCTGGACGAATAGACTATGAAAATGATTGGATTGTTGACTCGGGATGTTCCAATCATATGACAGGAGACAATGAGAAGCTGCAGAATACAACCGAATACAAGGGAGGTCGAATGGTGGTAACTGCTAACAACTCAAGATTGCCAATAGCTCATATTGGTAAGACAATTATCACACCACGATTCAGTTCGAGTCAAGTACAATTGCAAGACGTCCATATGTACACATATCATGGAAGGTCAAAAGTTAGAGTCCACCTACGTCATGTCAGCAGAGTCTGCATATGTAGACAAGACACGGAAGAATGAAACGGCAGACTTGTGGCATGCAAGGCTGGGGCATGTGAGCTATCATAAACTAAAGGTGATGATGAAGAAATCAATGCTCAAGGGTTTTCCTCTACTTGAGATCAGAGATGACACTAATATGTGATGGCTGTCAATATGGTAAAGCACATCAGCTACCATTTGAAGAATCAAGCTATAGAGCAAAGAAGCCTTTAGAGACAGTACATTCCGACGTATTTGGAACGGTCAAGCAACCTTCGATTCAAGGCATGCGCTATATGGTGACATTTATTGATGACTTCTCGAGGTACGTTTGGGTTTTCTTTATAAAAGAAAAATTAGAGATATTTGCAAAATTTAAAGACTTCAAAGAAAATGTTGAAAGAGAAATTGGAGAAAAGATACAATGTCTTCGCATGGATAACGGGGGAGAATACACATCGAGAGAATTCTCCCAATATTTAAAAGATCAAAAGATACACCATCAGCTGACGTGTCCAAACACCCCACAATAGAATGGTGTAGCAGAAAGAAAAAATCGACACCTTGCAGAAACGTGTCGAAGTATGATACATGCTACGAGGTTTTGGGCTGAAGGTATGAAGACAGCAGCACATATAATCAATAGGCTACCGCAAGCAAAGTTGGGATTCAACTCACCATTCGAGAAACTATGGAAAACTAAACCAACTGTGAGTCACTTCCGAGTCTTTGGATGTGTCTGCATTGCGTGTTCGTGCCGAGTCATCTCGCGTAAAGTTCGACAAGAAGGCAATTAGGTGCATATTTGTGGGATATGATAGTCAAAGAAAAGGATGGAGATGTTGTGATCCAACTAATAATCAGTGTTACACATCTCGCAATATGATATTTGATGAAGCATCCTCTTGGTGGACGCCGCAAAAATTGGAACTACCAGACTCAACCAAAATTGAAGATCAACTTCAAGAAAAATTTGTGAAACTTCCAGAAACTCAAAAGAGTGATGATGAAACTGAAAAAGAACAAGAACTTGAAGATTCCCCAAGAGCAACCCAAAGTCCTTGGAAAATTGGAGTACACGAAGCAACACCAGAAATAACAAGGCCAAGTCAATTAGAAGAGATTGAAGCATCACAAGAAGATATTGGAGATCATCCAAGCTCTTCACCACAATTAAGAAGGTCTAGTAGACAAAGAAAGCCAAATCCCAGGTACGCCAATGTAGTGGTAGAAGAAGATATAAGTGAGAAATAACCTGAGATATTTGAAAAAGCAATTAAAAATAATGAGTGGAGAAATGCAATGAGCGAAGAGATCATGGCTCTAAGACAAAATGAGACATGGGACTTAGTACCAAAACCAGATGGAGTTAAACCTATATATAATAAATGGGTATATAAGATAAAAAGGCATCCTGATGGATCGATAGAAAGATATAAGGCTCGACTAGTGGCACGAGGATTTTCACAACAGTATGGGTTGGATTATGATGAGACATTCAGTCCAGTGGCCAAAATCACAACAGTAAGAGTCCTAATAGCATTAGCCGCTAGCAAGTCATGGAAGTTATGGCAAATGGACGTAAAGAATGCATTTCTACATGGGGAACTCGACAGAGAGATATACATGGTGCAACCTACAGGGTTTGAAGATAAGAAAAATCCTGAATATGTGTGCAAATTGAAAAAGGCTCTATATGGATTGAAGCAAGCTCCACGAGCATGGTACGGTAAGATCGCTGAATTTTTAGTTCAATGTGGGTATTCAGTAGCACCAGCAGATTCAAGTCTATTCGTAAAAGCACGAGAAGAGAAACTTGCAATAGTGTTGGTATATGTGGATGATATCATCATCACTGGAGATGATGAAGAAGAAATTCAACAAAACAGAAGGAATCTATTAATAAGGTTCCAGATGAAAGAACTCGGAGAACTCAAACATTTCTTGGGGCTCGATTTAAAGAAAACAAGTGATGGATCATTTCTATGCCAACTAAAATATGCCAAAGATCTACTACAAAAATTCGGGATGATAGATTGCAAGCCGATATCAACTCCAATCGAAGCAAACGTCAAGTTATGTGCTGAAGAAGGTAAAGACTTGGAGAAAGCAACTATGTATAGACAACTTGTGGGAAGTCTAATCTACTTGACACTAACACGACCCGACATTGCATATGCAGTAGGGATCGCAAGTAGATTTATGGAAAAACCAAAGAAGCCACATCTTGAACTAGTCCGTCACATATACATATATGTATGCATGGATCTAATGAGACCAGTGTCTGAGGTGAGACTGTTGGAAAATAAATTTTAATGGCTCACATTATAAAAGGGAAATAAATGATTATAATTTAATTAATTTGTTAACAGTAAGGGTGATTATGTAAAAGAACACTAATAGATAACTACCATAAAAAAGGAACAATTATAAAGTTATGGGAAGAATCCTTAATTGTTTTGGTTTCATCCTAATTAATTCATCCTAATTATAACCATTCACGAGAAAAAAGGAATCCAATCACCGATGCAACTGAAATAGATTGTTTCATCCTTCTTCATTCATCTTCTTCTAGTTCGTCTTAGTAGTAAAAAAATAGTAAAAAAAACATACTTTCGAACGATGATTTTTTCGTGCATATTTAACACACATTTAGTGCTTATTTAGACATACATTACGGTTTTTTTTTTTTCTATTTTTCTGTCTTGTTTATATATTAAATGGAATTATTTAATATGTTCATACATATTTACTATATAATTAATGTATATTAAAAGCGTCATTTTAATATAATCATGGATTTGTTTGATATCTTTTTTCATACTTATTTTGTAATTTGTATTTAATGCTTGTTTAGATCATTCATCATGTTTTTTTTGGTATTGTTTAATATCTTTTCAAAAAAAAAATATCGTAATGAAATATATTCATGCATATTTACTATATTATTACCGCATATTTTAATACATTCTTAGTGCTTGTAAAACTCTCAAACCTTCCAATTTGAATTAAAAATCACTTAGGATTGATCATATAGTAATGAAATATTCATATTTACTATATTATTACTGCATATTAATATTTATGTCCATGATCCGTGGAGCTATATTATATTCTTGTAAAGGAAGTGAGGCTTTTGAAATTTCTCCACACCTCCTCATACATTTCTACCTTATATTGATGTACAACATTGACATCCTTGGCTTTGATATCGAGCCATATATTAATTCTTCCTCCATTAACCTGAGTGGCACCTTGGACGACACTCACAAATTTCAAGTCTGTATGGCTCAATCTGTTGTGTTGGTTCACAGCAAATCTCCCGTACTCAACCACATAACGATTCTTTGGTTTCTCAATCCGAACCCAATCGCGTGCAGCGGGAACTTGACGATAATTGCATGACACGGTAAATGAAAAGATTATGAGTAGGATAAGACATTGAAATTTTACACCCATTTTTTTAGGTCAATTTATATGGGGTTTTTTTTATGTGTATGTTTTGGTTATGGTTGATGTTGCATCTTATATAGAGGCGCCAATTTATTGCTTTTTTCCACATTTAGAGGGTGTTTGTTTTCTTAGTTTTTCAATAGTTGGCTTTTTTTTCCGATTTGAGATAGGTTTAAGTATAGGTGTCAAACAGGCCATGCCGGTGCCGACCCACTAGGCTAAGGGAGTAGGTCAGGCCAGTGCCGACACACCAGGCTAAAGGAGGAAATCGGACCGGGTCAAACCAAATAGTAATCGGGCCTCTAATTTCAGAGCCCAACCCGACTCATAGCATGAAAAATATATTGAAAATACCGGGCCAACCCGATTTTTTGGCCCTGGAATATTACATGCTGTTTTTTTGTTTATTCGATGTCGCAAAATTGCCATAGGCTTGCAATTCGTCTCATATCTCTGCCACTAAAGTGTATGCAATTTGTGAATCAAAAAGGACTTTCTCATTTGGTTGTAATGGAGGCTCTTTGGTTTGGGTAGGAAATTTTGGATAAAGTGACTCAAACTCGAGTATATAGACTGATGAGCATATCAATCATTTTCATTACAATCCCATATGCTACTCCAATCATCCCTCATTTTTATCAACTTCATTTATCTCCATTTCTTTTCTTTCTTTTGAGAATCGCCTCCATTCACAATCCTTCGCCCCCCAAGTTTATCAACTTTTCAATCAATTTTTCATTTTGCACATTTTCAGCATTTTTTTTCCTCAACTCCTTTCCTTCCTGTTTATGTCCCATTTAACCAAGTGTGCCCACTTACCCTACTTTTCAATTCCCACCCATTCATCATCATCATTCCTTTACTCAACGTTATACATTCGAGTGTTAGGTGATGGATATATTAAGATCAAGGGATAAAATTTCGTGGTTATCAAAGAAATAGGCTATAGGCTCCACTTGGCTAACTAGGAATTTCAATATCATCATTAGGTAAGCAAAAGGCTTGAAGGGCTAACAAAAATGGCCTTTAATCACCTTCACACTTCGCATACAACATGTGGCCTTGACAGAGATACCCAAGCAAGTTCTAGAATTTTAACGACATGAATGATACACTCAAATCACAACAAGGTTGCGCAAGATACAAGCAGTAAAGGCTCAAAAGCTCACAGGCTTGCAATTATGTAATTCAAAGCATCAAACCAAGTTTTCCATATCAACATGCTCAATGTCATCTATACAAGGCTCTATCAACTCATAACCAACATCCAATCCTAACAATATGAATTTTCAATCAACACACAACAACAAGGTGCAAAATGCCCGGTCAACTCACTCTCTAATCACTATGAAAGCAATAGACGTGCTAAAGCTATAAACGTGCTCTAATGCAAATGCAACCTAGAATGCTCTAATTCAACTATATGAAAACACAAAATGCATGAATATATTTTTTTTTGTATCCACACTTTTCATGTATTAAAATACTATCTCTCTCCCCAAACTTGAATGAAATTATAGTGTCCTAAGGGGAAAAATAGAATTTCAATAACGAAAAGTGGGGATATACCTGAATCACTGCGGCGGTGGTGGTGGGAAGTGGCCTTGAGAAATATGCCACATTTGTAGTTGTTGGAGCACTTGCCACATCTCCTCGGAACGCCGCTCAGATTGCTCGCTAAACGCGAGAAAATCAGCCCTATGTTGCCTCAAATCCTCTCCTTGCCGCCTCAACTCTTCTCCTTGCCGACGCAAGTCCTCCCCAAACGCATATAACATGTCGTGAGAATCAGTGTCGCGCTGGGGTCCCCCACTATAAGAAGGACCGGGACGATCCCCGCTTTGAGAATGTCGGGGGTAATCGCCTCTGTGTGAGGACTCGGGTATATCATACCCAATTTGGGGGTGATGAGGTTCCATCCCCATTTCACGTCCATGTATCTCATCCTACTCCGCCACCATATCCTCTTCATCCAAGAAACCTTCAACTCTACGCCTCTTTCTTGCCTCTATAGCCTCGGTAATTCGGTTATGTGCGTCAGAGTTCATTAGGAAGTTGGTGGTGTCCCTCAATGTATCGACGGTGGTGTATGGCGGGTTAGGCAACGGAAATGCAAAGACCTTTCTTTTGTAGAAGTACCAATGTGTTGTCTTCATTTGCTATGAACTTCATGTGGTGCAACGATGCCAAATTAACCCGAGTCTTTGCCCGGGATAGGCTCCAAGCCTCGAAATCGACATTGAAATGTCGAGCAATAGGGGTAATGAGGCCCCTATAGAAATCGTACCCTTCCCGCCTAGCTAATCTGTTCGATTTGCTCGGCAAAATTGATTTAGCGGTGTTGTAGGGGTGTTTGTGACCATACACCGAGGAGGTAGAGCTCCTTAGTCGTCATCCCTCCAATATTTTCTCGGCGAACACGGAGGATGCAATCACGCGTTGTATATACCGGAAAACCGGATTCCGCATCCATGAGGCTTTGGCGGTCATGCGCATACAACATCGGCCTCGTTTGTGGTGTTTCCACAAGCATTCTCCAGAAGTTGTATTGATCATAATGGGGCATCGGGCGGGTACGAGCATTTGTTGGGACCTCGAAAATGGTGTTCAATTGAGTCATAGGCAGTTGTCTACGAACATTCCCCAACCGAAACTTTATCATATACGGTTCAAAGGTCCCACTTGTTTGAGTACTTCCACGGTACTCAAAAACTCCAATGTGTATCTTTTAAATGTCGGCCACCTTCGGCTCATGAAGTTCGTCCATCCAACCTTTGCGAAAAGACGCCACACGTCCTCATGTATCCCTAAAGTTTGGGTATAATCATCGTCGGCATAGCGGGATGGAGCTATTTGGCGACCGATCAAGCGCGATTCCATCGCTCAAGATCATCGGCATTTGTCAAGTTGACCCCATATGCCTCTCGGACTTTTGGTCGACCTCCCGGGCGGTGCCACTTCGCGTTGTGCCGCCCGCGTGCACGTCTCCTTCCACCCTGGGGGTTTCTTCGCCGCCATGAAGGGGTTTGTACCGAAATACATTCCATTAGTATCTCAATATCATCAATGGCAACAACAAAGTAGGGGATTAAAGCTAACATATTAGGTGATGCAGATTCACTTGCCCACGTTACTTTGATCGATCAACTACCCCAAACAAGCAAAAATTATGGCCATTCTAGACAAGTATTAGCTTAAACAATCCTTGGCCATACCTTATTCATCAACGATTCATCCTAAATCTCCTCAATTACACAAGCCCACAAGGTGTTTGATAATTTGCCTCAAAGAATAATTCACATAATTCATAGCAAAAATATCAAAATAAGCATCTATCATGATCCCTAATACATAATTGACAACAAATTCGCAAGGAGAAATGGTGTTCTTACCGGAATTCTCTACGTTAAACTCGAAGTGGATGATTTGAACCCTAGGTGCTTTTGCTCACAATTCTTCAAGCAAATTTGAATTCGATGTAAAGTGAAGTTCAATTGTGGTGGGGGAGGGATTATGTGACGAATTTGGGTGAAAACTTGGAGAAATTTCGAAGACAATGGAGGATTAGGGCGTCTTGCGCGCGAGTTGGAGGGTTTTGAATATGAAGAAGAAGGTTTAAAATCATCCAATTTATCCCTTTCGCATGGCGCACGGGTGGTGCGTCAAGCACGGGCTACCCGTGCGCCATCCCGGCAAACTCCTCAACTCTCTGCAGGGCGCACGGGTGGTGTGCCGACACACGGGTTACCCGTGCGCACCTGTACAACAGTTCAGGTATATATATATTTTTTTTTTTATAAAAACTCACAAAAATGAAACAAAAACACACAAATCACACTCATTAAAAAAACGCATGTCAAATTACTCCTAATCACACAAAATTGAAATTAAAACACACACAAAAATGAAAGTCACACGAAAAATCGTTGGGTTGCCTCCCAACAAGCGCTATATTTAACGTCTTTAGCTTGACGCCTTTTAATTCCGATTATGATCTTTGCGAAATGAGGCTTGTCACCTCATCGTGCATTTTTCCATGCCAATCCCGCTCACTTGGATTTACACTTCCCTTGATCATTGCTAAAGGAGGTTTTTCATGTTTGTCAACTATCCATGTGTTCTCCTCTTTATCGTGCGAATGGTATGTGCACGCTCTTGGTTCAACATCAGGCTTTTTGTGCCTTTCCTTCTTCTTCATTGATAATCCCTGCATATTATCTTTAGAATGCACACAATTATTCAAGCTATTAGCTTGAGTACAGAAATTAGCAATTGTTGTTGTTTTACAACCATTAAAACCATCATGTCTTTTCACATTCCGAAAAATGGAAAATGAAATACGCTCATCATCAACTTGTAATGTAAGCTCCCCTTTCTTCACATCTATTAGTGCTTCCGATTGCCAAAAATGGACGCCAAGTATAAGAGGGGTGTCACAATCCTCATTCATATCTAGACTAGAAAATCCACGGGAATATGAATTTATCGACTTTTATGATCACATCTTCTAGTATCCCCGTTGGATGTACGAGTGAACTATCCGCGAGTTGTAGGGTAACAGTGGATGGTCTCACTTCTACGAGTCCAAGCTTCCCGAGAACGGACAAATGGCATCAAATTGATACTAGATCCTAGATCACAAAGTACATTATCAAAGAAAATATCGCCTATTGTACAAGGAATAGTGAAACTCCCGGATCTTTCAGCTTTTATGTATTTTCCTTTGTATGAGTGCGCTACATTCTTCAAGTCTTGACAATCCCATTCTCCGCCCATTTGTTCTTGTTGGACATCGTTTCCCCTAAAAACTTCGCATAATTTGGCATATGTTTCATTGCTTCCGCAAAAGAACGTTAATGTGCAATTTTTAAACATGCCCACAAATTTAGCAAATCGATTATTCATATTAGTCTTGTGAAACAATCGGGAAAGGGAAGAGGAATATTATATTTCAACAAATTAGAGTTAGATACGATTCACGTTTCTTGCTCTTTTTTGTTTATCTATTTGTTGCTTCTGCCTTCCTCCTTTAACTTTCATATTGCCTTGGGCGTTGTTTCGCGTCATTTCCTGAATTTGAATGGTAGGTTCGGCAACACATACGACCTGGTCGCGGCGCTGATACACCTGGTCCGTATGATTCTCGACATTACACCAATATCGCCAGCTTTTTCGGACTCTTCATTCTCTTTTCCACCCCACACATGGATGGCATTGCAATGTTCCCTGGGTTGACCTCCGTGTTGCTTGAAATTGACCCTTTGATGTTGACTCCCACAATTGCAGCCAATTGACCCATTTGAGTTTCGTTCTTTATCGAGCTTGTCCTTGTTGTTCTAACTTATCCATCCTAAGGTCTTGCTTAGCAATGCGGCTCCTCGTTTCATTCATGAATGCATTAGATTGATTTATGAAGGATGTGAGTGTATCTTCCAACGACGATTTGCCTTCCCCATTTCCGCATCCACTTGAAGCATTGAATCCCGGTGGAGGTTGTAACACATTCTTGGTATTTGCGTAGGAAAAATTTTCATGATTTCTCAACCCTGGATGGTAGTGCGTTGGGTTTGGATTATTCCGGAAATTGTTAAAATTCCGGTTATTCACATAATTTTCCTCTTCCATTGGATATAGAAGAGCTTCACTACCCATGCTCGTACTTGCTTCTGGCCCCTTCGTAAATGCACTCAATTGAGTTGTCAAAGCCGCTACTTGTGTCGTCAATGTTTTAATTGGGTCTGAATCAGAGATTTCGGCTACTCGTTGTACATTGGATCTTTCAGATGGCCATTGGTAACTGTTCATGGTCATTTCTTCAAGAAGGTTCAAGGCATCTTGTGGAAACCTTGCCAACAATGCTCCTCCCACTGCGGCATCTACAAATGCTCTCGTTTGTCCCATTAAACCATTGTAGAAGAAGCATAATCATGGATCCTCCGGAAACCCATGTTGTGGACATCTACGTAACAAGTCCCGAAACCTTTCCCAAGCCTCATACAAAGGCTCGAGTCGAATCTATCGAAATTGAGTAATCTCGCTTTTGAGCTGCAAAGTTTTGCTTGGTGGAAAGAATTTAAACAAGAACTTTTGGCTTAGTTCGTCCCATGTGCTTACATTGCCTTGCGTCAAAGTACCCAACCAATTTCTCGTCTTATCCCTTAAAGAGAATGCGAATAGTCGTAATCTTATGGCGTCATCCGAGACTTCATTCATTTTGATCGTATTGCATATTTGGATAAAATGCGCAAGGTGAGAGTTAGGATCTTGATTGCAAACCCCCAAACCGATTCTCGTTGCACCATATTGATTAGTGCCGGTTTGAGCTCGAAATTGTTGGCATTGATAGGAATATGGGCAATACCACCGTAATTACGATTCATTTGTGGTCGAAAGTAATCACGAGTGGCTTGCAATTGAACCGGTATCGGTAACTCGTTCCCACCATTGTTTGCCGGCATTGGTAGTTCATTCAAATCCCCCATTATCGGATTGTGTTGTCTTTCAGCCCGTCCTAGTGGTAGATCGATTCTCCTTGCGAAAGCCTCAACTTCCTGTGAGCGGTATTAAGTCCCCCGCCTGCAGAGCGTGTGTTCATGCACTACCCGGACCAAACTAAAAGAAACAAGTCAAATAATGTGGAATTAAAGTCACACTAAAACAAAATAAATAATAAAAAAATGTCTAAATTAAGAATAATTCTATCTATCACAATATTAGCACCATAAATTGTCTAAGTCCCCGGCAACGGCGCCAAAAACTTGTTCGCCTATATTTTTAGCTTCACCGCAAGTGTACGGTGTACATTATAGAATAGGGTAGCAAGGTCGTATCCACGGAGACTAATAAATTAATATGTTAAGTATTGATCCAAGATAGTCTTATTTTTATTTAGACGATCGAAATTTGATGATTGTTGTTTTGAGATTAAGACAATTTAAATCACTAAAACACAATAATAAGATAACACAAATGAAAGAAGTATCAAGATGATGTAATGGATTTCCTAGTTAAGGTTTCGATTAATAATCCTCTCGTTGTCCGGTTTAATCAAGCCAAGTTATTATCAATATTCCTATAAGACGATCACAAAGCTATTTTATCCTCCCTCTCGAGATGCATATAAAACGTAGATTGAAATACTTATGCTAGCATCTCTACTCAACATGAAGCATTCAACTCCCAAAAGTACAAAAGATCAATTGTCCTCACAAATATTTACAAACCTCTCGATTCATGCAAATATTTGTGTCGAGTATTCAAGATCTAATATTGAAACTCATCTCTCGAATTATGAATCAATATATCAAACAAGTTAAATCATTGATCAAGTGATAAAACAAGAATAAGCTCAAAATACTCAAATAGGCTTCAAGATAATAACTTCAACTAAGATTAAAACACCCAACAAGAGTTCATTAATCTACTTCCAAAACCCGGAAATCACAAGAGTTTAGCTACACATGATTAAACAACTTATAAACAAAGTGTTCAAAGTCATTACAAATGAAAATGAAAGATTGAAACTAAAAGAGAAGCAAAAAAACTTAGGAACGCCGACAATCTCTCGATATATCTCCGTTCTTCAAGCTCCGATGCAACCCGATTGTCTCCTTGATGTCTCCTTCCAAGAGTTGACCTTTGTCTTGTGTTGTAGATCCCAAAAATGCCGAGAATATCCCCTTATGTGCGCACCCCAAAAGCCTTTTATACCCACCATCAAGTTTAGGGCATAATGTCTTTGCCCAGACATGGGATTCCAGCGTAGAGACGCACGGGTGGTGGTCTTGGGAGCACGGGTTACCCGTGCGCCACCATGCTGAAATTACCCAACTCTCTGTAGGGCACACGGGTGGTGCGTCAGAGCACGGCCTACCCGTGCGCCATTCCGGTGAAATACTCTAACTCTCTGTAGGGCGCACGGGTCATGCGTCGATGCATGGGCTACCCGTGCGCCATGCTGCAAATCCAGTTACATTGATACAGGGGTGCACGGGTGGTGTCTGAGGCACGCCCAACCTGTGCTCCCCTTGTCTTTTTCGTAGACGCTCAATTTTCGCTCTTTTAGGCTTCACTTTTCGTATATCCACTCAATTCTCCGTGTTTCCACTTTGCTTTTCTCGTATTTGTATTCAATTAGCTTCAAATATCATGAAATTTCTGCAAAATACGCAAAATATAATATCTTCTCTAAGCCCGTACCTTTTTATCCTAATAATTGATGAAATCACTAAACACTTACAAAAATTCATCCCTGAATGTATGTTATTTGCGGACGATATAGTTTTAATTGATGAAACAATGGAAGGAGTAAATGCAAAATTGGAAGTTTGGAGAGAAGCACTCGAATCAAAAGGTTTTACTATAAGTAGGGCTAAAACAGAATACATGGAATGCCACTTTAGTAAAAACAACAGGAACAATGAGACGAATGTTAAAATTGATGGACATGAAGTGAGTATAACAAAGAGTTTTAAGTACTTAGGATCTATAATTGAAGAGAACGGAGAAATCAATAAAGATGTCACACATAGGATCCATGCGGGTTGGAATAAATGGAGGAGTGCATCTTCTATCCTTTGTGACCGTAAAATACCATTAAAATTGAAAGGAAAATTTTATAAAACGGCCATAAGGCCTGCAATGCTTTATGGAGCGTAATGTTGGGCGACTAAATATGAACACGAACAAAAAAAAATGAGGGTAGCAGAGATGAGAATGCTAAGATGGATGTGCGGACACACTAGATTAGATAGAATAAGAAACGAACACATTAGAAACAAAGTGGGAGTAGCACCAATAGACGAGAAAATTAGAGAAACACGATTAAGATGGTTTGGACATGTTTACAAGAGACCTTTAGATGCACCTGTGCGACGTTTAGAATGTAGATAATCACTCACACAAATCAAAAGAGGAAAAGGTAGGCCTAAAAAGACTTGGAAAGAAGCTATTAAACATGACATGCTATTCCTAGAAATAAATGAAAATATGGCTTATGACCGTAAACGATGGCGCGATATGATCCGTATAGCCGACCCCACGTAGTGGGATTAAGGCTTAGTTTGTTGTTGTTTTTTTGTACTACAAACTCTACAAGCCATGTTTTGGTTTTCTATCGAGGTTGAGAAATCATGTATGTATGTGGTTATTTATAATGGTTTCTTATAAGGAGTATGTTGTGTAGAGAGGTAACAGATTACTGAAATTATATTGAGTTATTGTAATCGCAGTACTATAAAGAACAACAGATTATCCATATATATTGTTTTTTGCAAATATTTCGAACCAGATTACAGTAAATTAAATTACAGTAATCTCAGGGCCCATTTGGATGGAGGAATTTGAAATTTCAAAGGATTTCAAATGAATGGATTTCAAAGTCATTGGATTTGAAATCCACCGCTTGTTTGGATGATGTAGATTTGTGTAAGGGTTTCAAATCCATTGTAAGTTTTGATAAAAAAAAATTAGAAGCTCTATGTATTTTCGTATATATAATCTTATTATTTTGTGTGTAGTGTGTGTAAATGTATGCAGTGTGTGTAAATGTGTGCAATGTGTGTAAGTGTGTGCAGTGTGTGTAGTGTGTGCAGTGTGTGTAAATGTGTGCGGTGTGTATAAATGTGTGCAATGTGTGTAAATGTGTGTGAATATGCAAGTGAGCATAAAGGGAAAAAAAAAGAATGGATTTCAAATGACTAGGTTTTAGTAGGGATTTGAAATCCTTTGAAAATGAACTAAAAGTTAAAGATGGATTTGAAATCCATTGATTTGGATTTATATGCCAAACAGGAGTGTGGATTTAGCTAAGGATTTTAAATCCCTCCTCCCAAATCCTCCCCCAAATCCCCCCATCCAAATGCACCCTCAATAATTTGAAAGTTTTCTATTTATCATTTTTTAGCAAATTGTAACAAACATTAGTCATTCAACATGTGTTGTAATCAAATAACGTCTTTCTACTATATATAATAATTTTGTGGTTTAATTTGGTATGAAAACAAAAAAGTTTATAAGACGCTGACAAGATATATATATATATATATATATATATATATATATATATATGTATGCATGGATCCAATGAGACCAGTGTCTGAGGTGAGACTGTTGGAAAATAAATTTTAATGGTTCACATTATAAAAGGGAAATAAATGATTATAATTTAATTAATTTATTAACAGTAAGGGTGATTATGTAAAAGAACACTAATAGACAACTACCATAAAAAAGGAACAATTATAAAGTTATGGGAAGAATCCTTAATTGTTTTGGTTTCATCCTAATTATAACCATTCACGAGAAAAAAGGAATTCAATCACCGATGCAACTGAAATAGATTGTTTCATCCTTCTTCGTTCATCTTCTTCTGGTTCGTCTTAGTAGTAAAAAAATAGTAAAAAAAACATAGTTTCGAACGATGATTTTTTCGTGCATATTTAACACACATTTAGTGCTTATTTAGACATACATTACGGGTTTTTTTTTCTATTTTTCTGTCTTGTTTATATATTAAATGGAATTATTTAATATGTTCATACATATTTATTATATAATTAATGTATATTAAAAGCGTCATTTTGATGTAATCATGGATTTGTTTGATATCTTTTTTCATACTTATTTTGTATTTAATGCTTGTTTAGATCATTCATCATGTTTTTTTTTGGTATTGTTTAATATCTTTTCCAAAAAAAACTATCGTAATGAAATATATTCATGCATATTTACTATATTATTACCGCATATTTTAATACATTCTTAGTGCTTGTAAAACTCTCAAACCTTCCAATTTGAATTAAAAATCACTTAGGATTGATCATATAGTAATGAAATATTCATATTTACTATATTATTACTGCATATTAATATTTATGTCCATGATCCGTGGAGCTATATTATATTCTTGTAAAGGAAGTGAGGCTTTTGAAATTTCTCCACACCTCCTCATACATTTCTACCTTATATTGATGTACAACATTGCCATCCTTGGCTTTGATATCGAGCCATATATTAATTCTTCCTCCATTAACCTGAGTGGCACCTTGGACGACACTCACAAATTTCAAGTATGTATTGCTCAATCTGTTGTGTTGGTTCACAGCAAATCTCCCGTACTCAACCACATAACGATTCTTTGGTTTCTCAATCCGAACCCAATCGGGTGCAGTGAGAACTTGACGATAATTGCATGACACGGTAAATGAAAAGATTATGAGTAGGATAAGACATTGAAATTTTACACCCATTTTTTTAGGTCAATTTATATGGGGTTTTTTTATGTGTATGTTTTTGTTATGGTTGATGTTGCATCTTATATAGAGGCGCCAATTTATTGCTTTTTTCCACATTTAGAGGGTGTTTGTTTTCTTAAATTTTCCAAATAGTTGGCTTTTTTTCCGATTTGAGATAGGTTTTTAAGTATAGGTGTCAAACAGGTCATGCCGGTGTCGACCCACTAGGCTAAGGGAGCAGGTCAGGCCAGTGCCGACACACCAGGCTAAAGGAGGAAATCGGACCGGATCAAACCAAATAGTAATCGGGCCTCTAATTTCAGAGCCCAACCCGACTCATAGCATGAAAAATATATTGAAGATACCGGGCCAACCCGATTTTTTGGCCCTGAAATATTACAACTCAACCATTAAAAATACACGGCTGGTCGGACCGGCTGCCAGGCCGGGCCAAAATTAACAACTCTAGGTTTAAGAGGTGATAAGAGTGAATTATGTGAAAAAAATATTGAATGTAGTTCATATCTTTGTATTTTTTGATACTTGGTGATGATGGAACATTAATTATTGTTTTCGTATATTAAAGTATGCATGGTTCTTTATTGCAATTTAATATTTCATTTGAACCAATGGCGTAGCTAGGGGGCCAATCCCCCCCCCCCTAATTTTTTTTTCTATGTAAATTTTTCTTAAAAATATTATTTAATTTTTATATAGTTTTTTTTAATTTTTTATCTGACCTACCCCAATTTCGTGTATCGGCCCATCCCGGTTTTATTCCAGGCTACGCGATAGATTTGAACCAATGCACGTTAAATGTACATTTATATATCATTTTATAACTTGTTTCGGCTTTGGTAAAACTAACCATAATCCGATGAAATAACATGTAAAAATGCACTTATTTATATCGTCCAACTGACAAAGATACAAACACTGTAAATTTCCATCAAGATAATTGATGGAGCCAAGTTAGCAAACAGGCCCAACACTATGCAGAAGTTTGAGAACTTTGCAGGACAAAAGCAGTCAGATCTATCTTTGAATGAGCCTAAAATTTTTGAGCCCAATGAAGCCCATTTGCAAACTTTCAACGTTTAAAAAGTCTTCTTCAAATTTCTTCTTTTCGGAGAAAAAAATAATTAAAAAAAGGGAAGAAGCTGGAAAAGGATTGAAGGGATTTACAATATTCAATCTCAATTTATTTCATTTTCTTTTCAGAAAATTTAATGACTCCCCCGGAAAAGAATTAACTCCTACGCTTTTTTTTTTTCCACTTGTATATATTATTGTCTAAGCATTATGCTTATTTAGACATATATGTTCATACATATTTACTATATAAGTAATGCATATTAAGAGCAAAATTCGTGTTTTTATTATTTATGTCATTTTAATGTACTGATGGATTTGTTTGATATGTTTCTACATACTTACTATATATTTAATGCTTGTTTAGAACATTCATCATGCTATTTTTATTTATGTATTGTTTAATATAGTAATGGAATATATTCATACATATTTACTATATTATTACCGCATATGTATTACATTCTTACTACTTGCAAAACTCCCAAGGATGTCAATTTGAATTAAAGACCGCTTAGCACTGATCATATAGTAATGAAATATATCCATTCATATTTAATATATTGTTACTGTATATTAATATTTATGTCCATGATCCATGGAGCTATATTATATTCTTGTAAATGAAGTGAGGCTTTTGAAATTTCTCCAGACCTCCTCATACATTTCTACCTTATATTGATGTACAATATTGCCATCTTTGGCTTTGATATCGAGCCATATATTAATTCTTTTTCCATTAGTCTTGCACTGACCACGCTTATCAAATTTCAAGTCCGTGTGGGCTCAATCATTTGTGTTGGTTCACGGCAAATCTTCCGTACTCAACCACATAACGACTCTTTGGTTTCTCAATCCGAATCCAATCACGTGCCGCGAGAACTTGATGATAATTGCACGACACAATAAATGAAAAGATTATGAGTAGGGTGAGATATTGAAATTTTACACCCATCTTTTTAGGTCAATTTAAATGGTTTTTTTTTTTTCTAATGTGTATGTTTTGGTTGTGGTTGGTGCAAGGATGTTGCATCTTATATAGAGGAGCCATTTTATTGCTTTTTTCCACATTTAGAGTATATTAAAGTATGGTTCTTTATAACAATTAACTAATATTTCAATTTCTATATCATTTTATAACTTGTTTCGACGTTGGTGAAATGTAATACGGCATGAAATATTGAAAGTGCGGTGATATATATATATATATATATATATATTTAACTTTTTGACATTGTCAATAAATAATTAAACAGTTGTAGAACTAACCCTAATCCGATGAAATAACATGTAAAAATGCACTTATTTATATTGTTCGACTAACCAAAGATGCAACATTGTTAATTTCCATCAAAATAATTGATGGAGCCAAGTTAACCAATAGGCCCAATACTATATCCTGTGAGAGCTTTGCAGGGCAAAAGCAGTCCAGTAATTTATTTTTGAATGAGCCTCATTTGCCAACTTTTCCACGTTTTAAAGTCTTCTTTAAACTTCTTCTTTTCCGATAAAAAATAAATAAAAATTTATTTATTTCCAAAAAAAAAGGAAAAAGCTGGAAAAAGATTGAAAGGATTTACAATATTCAATTTTTTTTATATAAGATGGGAGTACTGATTGGAGGGGATGGGATAAATTTCAAAGAAACTGAAAGATACATGATTCGAACTCAGGTCAACGCCCTTACAAATGGTGAGTGATACCACATGAGCTATAAGCTAGTGGTAAAACCAACTTTGCATGTGTCAAGTATCGATGACTCCCCCGGGAAAGAATTAATTCCTACACTTTTTTTTTTTCACTTGTATATTGTCTAAGCATTCTCAAATCTCAATTTCCTCTCTTTCCATTGTTACACCAATAAAGTATATTTGGGTTCATTTAGTTGTTAAGTGCATTTTGTAGTTGGGAAATAGTATATATAAGGATAATTGTAAATATTTCAGAATAATACAGAATACCTACAAATAAAGATAGAGACTTTTTTATATTTGGATTGATTGGTCGTGAGGGCTTTATAGAATAGAATGGGGCGTTTGAGTTTGGTATGACCACGTGGTCGATAATTATATATGTGAGTAATAATGATCAAATAGTATTATAATAATTAATAACGTAATTCAAGAATTGAAGAATGCGTAGAATAATTAAAAATGAGAAAACACGATTTTATCCCCCCAACATATTAATATTTAAAAATTAGAATCTCATACTTAATAACGTAGTGGATTGGAGTACTTGCATCATGTGTGCCGTGCTTATTGGCTTTTTTCAACATTTGGTGTTGAATTCTTGATTTTGCAAGATTTGGCTTGAAATAGGTTATTTAAGATGTGATAAGAGTGGATAATGGGGGGGGTATATTGAATTTAGTTTGATCTGTTTGTATTTTTGAAACTTGGTGTGCTAAAACATTAATTATTATTTTTATATATTATATTATGATTCTTTATTGCAATTTTATTGAATCAATGCACGATAAATGTGTATTTATATTATCATTTTATAACGTGTTCGACTTTGGTGACATGTAATACGTACGGCATGAAAAATATTAAGAGTGTTTTCCTAATTAACATATACTTAAAGCTTATGAAATTATTTTATACTACTCTTTCAAATCTAAATATGCAATAATACTTTTCTTTTGTCCCCAGGCATCAATATTATAACTTCTATATATATAGCTCATATTATTCATCAATTCTTGTAAAGGAAGTGAGGTATTTGACATATCTTCTCCCACCACCGTCTTGTACATTTTGACTCTATATTGACCACAACATTATGAATATTTTTGAGATTGATGTCAATCCATATATTCAAATTTGCACCTTCCACCCTGGGTGGCTCCTTGACAACATTTACATATACCAGGTTAGTATGCATCAATCTGTTGTGTTCACTTACGGCAAATGTCGCGTATTTATACGCATAATTACTATTTGGGTCGACCGGAGTCCATTCGCCTGCACCCGAAACTTGAAGATGGTAATTGCATAATAGGACCGTGAGTAGGAGATGCCATTGAAGTTTTGGACCCATTTTTTGTTTTGTTAGGTCAATTTATGTGATTACTTTGAAATGTGTATGTTTTTTATTAAGGGGCAAGGGTTTTCATCTTATATAGTAGATTGGAGTTGTAGTTGTGTCATGTTTATTGCTTTTATCCAAATTTGGAGGGTGTTGTATTCTAACTTTGCAAAAAGTTGGTTTTTTTTGGTTACGGATAAGTTTAAGAGGTGGCAAGAGTAAATTATGTGAAGAAATATTGAATTTTAGTTGATCTCGATGTACTTTCAGATACTTGGTGCCGCTGGAACTTTAATTGTTCTTCTATATGTTAAAGTGATAATTCTTTATTGTAACTTGATGTTGCATTGAATTAATATTGTAACTTTCACATGAGAAATTTAAATTGTTTCCTTTTTAAAGTTTACACATATCTTTTATTATTATTATTTTCCACTTTTTTAAGCAATGTTCAACATTATTATAACTAACCATAATTCGGTGAAATACATTTTTTCTAGTATATATCCTGATAGGAGAAGAGCGGTGGGTAATTAAACTCTAAACGTCTAGTCTAAACTTGAGAGTTTTAACCACTTGACCTACATCTAACTCTCAATAAAATAACATATTAAAATGCAATTATTTAGAATTGTTCTACTAACTAAAGTTTGGTAGTACAAATTTTCTCTCGAGTTTGATATAAGCCTTTGAAAAAGCTACAACATCGTAAAATTTCCACCATAATATTGAAGTTCGTGTTTCGATCATGCGTTTAAAGTTAAATATATTAAAAACCCACAATTTAGACTTGATTTATTCTTCAAAATATGGTAATTTTAGTACACGTAACAATTATTTGTGTGGTGAAATGGAAATGAAACACCTTTTTGGAATAGAAGATCCCGTCCGCTCTCTTTTCGTGTTATATTTGGATTCATTTCATTATAACGTACCTTTAATTTAATATCTTTCTAGAAATGTATTTTTCTTGCTCACCTCTTAATGTTTTAGAATATTGTTATGATATTAACATTGTTAATATGCAGAACAAATATAAAGGAATGTAAACATTTGAGATATTGAGAAAATGAAACCAGCTTACTTCATTATTGTTGTGGTTTTGATATTTATACAAGTAAGAACCTAACTGCTATTAACTAACTTGTGACTAACTTTGTAACAGACTTAACAACTTTGTAACTAACATGAAAGTATCTAGAACTATCTGGAGTATTCTAATAAACACCCCTCAAACCAAGCTAGGGGGGAGTCTGCAAAGAAAATTTTAAACACAAATGATGAAATCGATCAGCAACCACAGGCTTAGTTAAGACATCCGCAAGTTGATCTTCTGATGGAAGGAACCGAACCTCCACTTCCTTGGTAGCCACTTTTTCTCTAATGAAATGGATATCAACTTCAATGTGTTTTGTGCGTGCATGAAAAACAGGATTGGATGCTAAGGAAATTGCACTTATGTTATCACACCATATGACAGACCGGGGAAGAAGAGATAAACCAAGTTCAGCAAAAAAAGATTTTATCCAAACCAACTCTGTTGTGACTGAGGCCAAGGACTTGTACTCTGCCTCCGTGCTACTCCTAGCAACCACTGATTGTTTCTTGGAGCTCCAGGCAATAAGATTCGGGCCAAGGAAAACACAGTAACCGCTGGTAGACCTCCTATCATCCATAGAACTAGCCCAATCGGCGTCCACAAAACTTTCAAGCTGCATTCGAGGGAAGGTTGAAAGAGAAGACCTTGAGTAGAAGATCCCCCGAGATAACGAAGAACCCTTTTACAAGCATCCCAATGAGAAGTAGTAGGAGCATGGAGAAATCGGCTTAATTTGTTGACTATGAAGAAGATGTCGGGGCGAGTAAAGGGTAAGATCTTTGCAAAGGCCCCAACCTGTGCTTCCGAGAGAGTAGAATTGTCAAAAAGAAGGTTGTCCCAAGATAAAGCTTCCGATTAATACAAAGTGTGGGAGTAGAGCAGGGGATTGCAAGATTCCATATTAGTCTTCTTTAAAAGATCCAAGATATATTTTGATTGATTTAGCAAGACACCAAAGAGAGTGTAATGCACCGTAAGCCAGGAAGTAGGACACTTTGCCAAGATTTTTGAGTGAAAAAGCAGCCTGAATACCTTCAATAATCTGAGTAACTAGAGATGGATTATCCCCTGTAACAAGGATGTCATCAACATACACCAGAACCATAAGCAATCGATCGTTAACCTGCGATAAAACAAGCATGAATCGGGATCGAGAAACTTGAAAGCCAAGGGACGAAATGATGCTTCAACTTGTCATTCCAGGATTTAAAATTGTTTCAATCCATAGATTGCCTTTACCAACTTACAAACATGCCCAGGTTTAGAAGAATCCTCATAACCGTAAGGTTGAGACATATAAACATCCTCTTGCAAATCCCCATAAAGAAAAGCATTATTGATATCAATGTGTTGAATAGACCAACCACGGGTGACTGCTAATGAGAACACAAGTCTGATAGTAATAGGCTTTACCACAGGACTAAAAGTGTCAAAATAGTCAATCCCCTGGAGCCGAAAAACCCTTAGCAACTAAACAAGCTTTAAATCTGTCAACTGAACCATCCGAATTATATTTCACCCTAAACACCCATTTGTGATCAACAACCTTCATGTGAGATTGAAAGGGCACAAGATCCCAGGTATGGTTTTTGACCAAAGCAGAAAACTCAGCATCCATAGTTGCTTTCCACTGAGGATTGGAGAGAGCGGCCCACGGTTCGGCTCGAATCGGTAGTAATCACATTGTAGACTTTGGGTTTGAAAACTCCAAGTTTGGATCTAGTGAGCATGTGATGAGAGGAATGTAATGTAGGAGGTATAGGTGGAGGAGGAGGAGGAGAATGTAAAATGGAATGAGAAGAAGAACTAGGAGAAGAAACAGAATTAGGGGTAGCTGATGAAGAGGAAGAAGCAGCTGGAGCAACTGCAGCAGTAGAGGGAGCTGAAAGAACAGGTAATATAGGAGGAATGACAGGGGTTATATGAGGAGAAGTAGAAGCTGAGGTAGGAAATAATGAAGAGTAAGGAAACTCAAGTTCATTGAAAGTGATTGTTCTGGCAATATAGATTCTACCAGAAGGACTCAAGCATCTATAGCCTTTATGAGCAGGGCTATACCCTAAAAAAATACACTTTGCGATCTAAATTGAAGCTTGATTGATTATATGGCCTCAAATATGGATAATGTGCACAACCAAAGCATTTGAGAAAGGCGTAATCGGGAGTGGTGCCATACAATTTTTGGAAAGGAGACACATTATTAAGAGTGGGAGTAGGAAGCCTGTTAATAGTAAAAATAGCAGACACAAAAGCATCCCACCAAAAAGAATAAGGAAGATTAGACTGAGCTAAGAAGGAGAGGCCAACATTTGCTATATGTTGATGTTTTCTCTCGTGGTTTTCCGTTGTTGATGAGTATAAGGACATGGATGTCCGAGTTTAACACCAAGAAAGATAAGTATGAAGCAATGGGTCTAAATTCCCCACCCCAGTCACATTGAAATGCTTGAATATGTGAAAGAAACTGTGTTTCAACAACAGATTTAAAGTGCTTAAGAGCAGTGATGGCTTCACCTTTTGTGGTAAGAGGATAAATCCAAGTGTAATTAGTGAAATCATCCACAAAACGAATGTAGTATCTCGTATCCATTAGTTGACATAGTAGAGGTTTTGGACCCCAAACATCGTAGTATATTAATTGAAATGGAGCATTTGTGTTGGGTACAGTTAAAGGAAAAGATATAGATTTAAGCTTTCCTAATTGACATGCATGACAGAAATGTAACTGAGAACTGGAATAAGGCACATTTATTTGTTTCAAAATCGAGCTAATACAAAGAGAGAGCAATGGCCCAATCTATTGTGCCAAAGATTTACATCGATTGAGCAACATTAATGAATGAGATGAATGTGTAAAGGATGATCGAGAGGCAAACTTGCGATCTTTGAAAAAAGAAGAGTGGAGAGGGCCGAGATCAAGTTGATAAAGGCCCTTGGAGTGAACCTTTCAAAGAGTTTGATGTGTCCGCTTGTCCTTGACAAAACAAGCATCGTGGATGAAATTCAATAAAGACTCTATTGTCTTTGGTAAATTGAGAGATAGAAAGTAAGTTTTTAGTAATATCGAACACGTAGAATATTTTTTAGAAGAAGAGGTTTACAGGAAGAAGAAGAAGAGATAAGAGAAGAGCCAATGTGAGAAATACCAAGTTGAGAGCCATTACCTATGGTGAGCTTGTCAGTCCCAGTGTAGGCATTCTGAAGGCTGAGATTCTTTAGGTCAGCTGTAACATGAGCTGAGGCACCACTATCCATATACCAGGGAGAATCAGGACCATTGGAACCATAATCACTGAAAATTGAAGAAGAATTGGCAGATGGATACTGCAGGTGATTTGCCAAAGGAATACAAGAACCAGAGCTTGGAGATTTTGAAATCTCAGGTTGAGTAGTAAGAAAATGGGCCTGAGCAGAGGAGAGATCAACACCAGTAAAATTGACATCAAACCTCTTAAAACACTTAGAGGCAATATGATTATTTTTGCCACATATTTGACATGAAGGCCTGTTCCTTGAGAACCTACCACGACCTCTACCTCTGAAAAATTGTCCACCACGGTTTCCTCCATGAAAACCACCTCTGTTATTGAAATTATCAGAAGAAAATGCTCTGGTATTGGCTAGATGAGCAGCAGGAAGATGAGGAACATGTACACTATCAGAGGGATTTTGTTGAGAAATCTGTTGAAGCCTCATCTCATGTGTTTGTAACGCATATTGAACATCTTGCAAGGTAAGATCCTCAAATCGAGCAGTTAAATTTACCACAATAGATTCATACTCCACACCAAGACCATTTAAAATATGCAGAATTAAATCATCATCAGGAAGAACAACACCAGCAACTTGAATATTGTCAGCAATACCTTGCATATGAAGGATGTAATCAGAAATCGACAAATCACCTTTCTTCGAGCTATGGAGCTGAGCCTTTAAATGTTGAACACGAGCTCTTGAATGAGATCGAAAACCGTCTCAAAACTCACCGGAGATCGGAGGAAGTATTACATCTGGTTATATGCCCCATCATCGATTAAAATAGATGCAATAATCCAATCAAGAGCAATTGATCTCTCATGCACGAAAGTATATTCAGGATTAGTGGCACCATCAACAAGTTTTCTTTGGAATTGAGTTGATCCAAACAAAAACTCCTCAAAACCATGAGCCTTGATCAGAAAGAATTTGAATTAAGCCAAGAATGATAATTTTCACGTGTAAGCCGAATCGGAATAGAATGAAAGGTAGGTAAGGCAACTAAGTCGTGGAATCCATGATCCACCTGAGAAGAGAAACACCGATCACCGGAAAATTTGCCGCTCGTGATACCATGTTAATATGCAGAACAAATATAAAGGAATGTAAACATTTGAGATATTGAGAAAATGAAACCAAATTACTTCATTATTATTTTGTGGTTTTGATATTTATACAAGTAAGAACCTAACTTCTATTAACTAACTTGTGACTAACTTTGTAACAGACTTAACAACTTTGTAACTAACATGAAAGTATCTAGAACTATCTGGAGTATTCTAATAAACACTTATTCTCCACCAAGTTTTAGCAAACTATATAGCTTTTTTCAAAATAAATAAAAATTGTCAAGCTTATTAATCAATAACTTCTAGACACCTAACAATCAAAAGAAACTTCAGAAACACGTGATGGAAAATGAGGGCTTTTCGTATTTTGTTATTATTGTCACAATTTGGAAAATATTGTTTATTTTGGTCAAGGGACGAGAACCAAAACTGCGACTTCCAAAATTGATTTAAAAAACAATCGCATCACAATTATTTGGCTTCTTGACTTCTTGTGTTTGCCGCTAAGGCTACAAATAAATTAAGTCGTTCGCGAGCTATTCATGTCTTGGTTTGAAAAAAATATTCGTTCGAGATCATTCGTCAAGCTTAACGAGCCGAACTCAAGCCTAGAATCCGAGCTCAAACTTTTAATCGAGTCGAACTCGAGCTTGTAAATATTTGATTTGAATGCTCACGAACATATTCGTTTACAGGCTCGGGAGTCTATGTTCGAGCTTGGCTCGCGAACTTAGGTTCGAGCTCGGCTCATTAGTTGAGTTCGTGAACATGTTCATTTAGAAGCTCGTGAGCCTGTATTCGAGAACGGCTCGTTTAGTTGAATTCGCGAGCATGTTTATTTATAGACCCGCAAGCCTATGTCCAAGCTCGTTTAGATTGTAAAATAATATAACCTTTGCAAAAGGACTAAGGTTGCGCAAATATTTGATCAAACCTACTAATTTCGAACCAATTCAATATATAGTAAAATATATACATAATTATTAAATAAACCAAATCAAACTAAAACTTAGTCTACATAGAAACACAAATATTTATATTGAGGTATATTTAAAAAGTGTTGCATGGTTTTGGATATTTTCAAATTATTTGGTTGTGTTCAAAATCAATATATTTAAAAAATAATTGAATAGTTTGGTAAGAACTAAGAAGTATTTAGTTTAAACAAATCAACAAAACTCGTGTATCACACGAGATCACTTACCTAGTACTAATCATAAAATTAGACTTAGTTAATATATATGATCATCAACCATTATTATTTTATCATAAAGTCATAAGCATATCACAAATGTTTAAAAGATCTTATATAATATTTAAAATATTAAATATTATTATTAATAATCAACTAAAATTTATTAGTTAATTATGATTCTAAAAACTTATGGAATTTTATGGTAATTTCTTTTATGGTCTGTTTTTGTTAGTAATATGTAAATTTCATAATGTCTCTCGTGCATTTGTTTTTTTACTTTTGTATTGCTACTAAAGGTGGTGATTTTGTCTTAATATGAAATGTCATTAAGGAGTAAGGAGAATTTAGCATACATTTTAAGTTTTAATAACTCGAACTCGATCTTTAACGAGCTCGAGTATGCTTTGACGAGCTTGAATTCGAGCTCGAGCATAGAACAAACCTTTTACGAGTCGAGCTCGAGCTAGCTAAGCTCTTTTTGATGCTTAAACGAGCTTTTTACGAGCTGCGCGAACTCGAACTAAGCTCGTTGAATATGTTAAAACGAGCTTTTTACAAGTTGAGCTCGAACTGTTCGCGAATCGAATAATTTTCAAACGAGCGCGCCGAGCTCGAACTCAATTATGAAAGCTCGTATTGAACTCGAGCCGATCCAAAAACTAAACGAACCGAACTCGAGCATATTCTTGTTCAGTTCAGTTCGGCTCGTTTGCAGGCCTATTTGACGCCATGTTTTGCTTTAAAAACAATCGTTTCATAAGTATAGTAATTTTGTAGGCATCGATAACTCTATAGCTCATAAAAAATTTGTGAAATTTATTCATCAATTTTCTCAACCTGAACAATGAACATATATATATATATATATATATATATATATATATATATGTGTGTGTGTGTCCAGGGAGCTATATTTTTTTAAAGGAGGTGAGGTATTTGACATATTTTCCCCGGACCACCGTCTCGTACATTTTTACTTTATATTGGGCCACAATATTAGTATTGCGATTTTGGCTTTGATGTCAATCCATATATTCAATTTTGGGCCATCCAACTCGGTGCCTCCTTGCATGGGCGTAGCCAGAAATTCCGGCCAGTATAGTCAGAAATTTTTTCGTTTTGGCAGGACAAATATCGGACTGAAATTTTGAAAAAATAGAAAAAAAGACAAATATAAATGTTGTACCTTGCAACAATTATTTGCGGGTTTTCATAATCTCCAATTATGATTTCTCTAGAATAAATTTTTTGGAGAATTGGCTTATTCAGAACTTTATTCTAAATTAACTACTAACCAACTATGATTATTTAGATCCAAAAATTCACTCGAAAAATGCTCCAAAAAAAACTGTTCATTATCAAGTTTGTAACATATCTCTCTCTACATAAGACAATTATTAATCGACACATATATCTTAATTAAGTCAGATAATTCTTAATATTTTGGGTCAAGATGGTAAGGTTTATTGGCTTTTTAAATTTTAACTCAATTTATTTTTATATGAACTAGACCTTCGGCTGAATTTTAGTGCGGTCCAACTCAAATTTAACAATGTCACTTTGAGATCCAGTGCGGTCCGCCGACCGCACTGGGCCTAAGCTAGCTTCGCCAATGCCTTGGACAACGTTCTCAAATAACAGGTTAGCACGCTTCAATCTGTTATATTCTTGTACAGCGAATAACCCGTATCCATACGCGTAATGGCTGTTTGGTACGACCGGCTCCCATTCGTTTGCACCGGAAACTTGATGAAGATAATAATTGCACAACACGACGGCGAGTATTAGGAGATGCCATTGAAGTTTTAGACCCATTTTATTTTATTTTTCTGAGATCAAAATTTATGTGGTTATTATTATTATTATTTTGAATGTTTATGTTTTGGTTATGGTGCAAATGTTGCATCTTATATAGAGGTGCATATGCATGCAAATGGATTGGAGTTGCACTTGTGTCGTGTTTATTGCTTTTTTCCACATTTGGAGGGTGTTATATTCAAAAAAAAAAATTGGGTTTTTGGTGGGATAAGTTTAAGAGGTGGTAAAAGGAAATTATGTGAAGAAAATTTGAATTTTAGTTTGATCTGGTTTGTATCTTTAGATACTTTTGGCGTCCCTGAAACATTAATTACTGTTTTCCTATATTATAGTTAAAGTTATTTATTGTAGATTTGTAGTGTTCTAAGAAGTGCTAGGTGCAAGTCGGACGGCACACTGGAGCTTAAGACATAGGTGGAGCCTGGGCGAGTTAGGCGGGACATGGACAGGATTAGGCGGGCCTAATTGAAAGAATAACGTAGGCGGACAAGGAGAAGACCTCAGCGCCTAGGCGAGACTAATAGGGGCTAGGCGGAGATTTTTAGAACACTGAATTTGTAACTTGATCTTGATGTTGCATTAAACCAATCCATGTCAAATTATATGTAAGTCGTCATTCTAAAACTTCACGAGTAATGATGAATTTTACTACGGCATGAAATATTTAAAGTGTTTGCTTTTAATATTCTGCATAGTACCATACCTTTATTGCTTTTTTTTCACTTTTTAAGCAGTAATTAAGCATTATTAGACTCAGAGGCGTAGATAGGGGGGGCCAGGGGGCTCCCGGCACACCCCAAATTTTTTTTTGTCCCGTTTTTTCAGTGGAAAAAAATTAAAAAAAAAAAATTTATATGTGTTTTTTAAAGAGAAAAAATAATTGAAATTGGGAAATGAGGGGAAAAATTTTGGGCTTTAGGGGTAGCCGGGGTATTGGCTTACGCCCTGATTAGACTAACCATAATCCAATGAAATAGCATTATTAGAATTGTTCTACTGACTAGAGTTTGACAGTACAAATTTTCTTTGAGTTTGATATAAGCCTTTGAGAAAATACAGCCTTGTAATTTTTCCACCAAAATAAATGATGGAGCTAATTAGCCTAACACTATGACAAATGATGAAGTTTGAGAACTTTGTAGGGTCCGAATTCGGCTTTGATTGGGCTAAAAATTAAGCCCAACGAAGCCCGGCCCATTGAAAGCTTTAATATGCTTGTGGGCTTTCTTAAATACTAATATTTCAAGATATTTTTTTTTTAATATAGTCGAGTAGTTAAGACCATCAAACCTAATCACAATCTGAGATGGGAATTTGATTCTCATTTCTCTATCACCTCTTCCATTGAGATATGTGAACTACAAACGATATCTGTTCGAGAAAAAAAAAAATGAAGAAGCTAGGAAAAGTTTGAAAGGTTTTTTAGAAATATTCAAATGTCACTTTATTTCACTTTGTTTTCAAAAGGATTACTGATCCCACCATAAATGAATTAGTTCCTACACTTTTTCCCGATTTTACATTGTCAAAGCATATTTCTATACGATTCAAAATACAATTTCCATTTCCATGTTAAGTAAGGTTATTATTCTTAATATATTATTACTCTTATTACACCAAGCGTGTGGTACACTTGATGTGTAAATAAAGAACAAGTAGTGTTCCATTTTATAAAAAAATGTGACTCTTGTATGATTGATGCACATAAATATATGTAGCATTTACGTGACTCCAATTAAGTATGAATACTTGGGTTCATTTTGTTGTTAAGTATTTTTTTATGTTTTGTGTTCCTTTGTTTTCGTAAATAAGAAAATTATCAAGCTTACTATTACACGCGAACAATCAAGAGAATCTTTTCAAATCAGGTGGAAAATTGTATAGGAAATAGGAAAACCGCGTTGTTGCCTAAAGTAATAATTTCTTTTTTGCATCAAAAATAGAAAAACTTGTAAATACGGTTACAATCGAACCGAGTCGAGTCGAGTTTTTGAGAGTTTGAGTTTAACTCGTTTATTTTCGAGTCGAATTTGAGTTTAAATTTATCGAATATATTGATGACCCACGAACTTATTCGAGCTTAAACGAGCTTAGTAAATATAAATTATAAATTAAATTATTCTTTAATTTATTAAAAACAATAATAATGTATTTCTAAAATGCATAATATATCTATTAAAACCTATTATTTTATTCAAACAAATAAGTTTATTTAAATATTTTTTTTATTTATCATAAATATTAAAGTCAAACTATAAGTCTAATTTATACGAACTTACTAACGAAACCGCCAAAAAAGCTACTAAAATATCTCTAAGTTTGAATTTAATTCATTTATTTTAACGAATATCATTAAATGAACTCAAACGAGCTTTTATCAAATTGAGGTCTGAATTGCTCACGAGCAGTTTGATTAATTTTCAAACCTATGGGTAAAGTAATAAAAAATAAAAAGGAGAAAAATACTTGGAAAACTTATTAAATGCGGACCTGGGCCTAGGCTATCTCATCCTAAAAAGTCTCTCAAACAACAAACTTGCACCAACCCTACACCAAAATTTCCAAGAAAAAGTTTCATTCTTATGAGGTGATCATCTTTCTTTATTTCAATTCAGTTACAAGCATATTTTTTTCCTTCATGAACAGTTAGTTCATCTTCTTCCTCTTAAAAGTAAATAAATTTCGAAAAAAGTTTCAGATATGCAAGAAGCAAATATCGAAGTTATACTAATTGAAAAAACAATAAAGATCAACTGCAACATCATTTTATATTGAAAAAGAAAAGTCTTCAAAAATGGAAAACAATTTTTTTTTCTTTTTTGTCTCAGCCTGTGGTACCTCAGCCAGCCCACCTTCCCCACGCGTAACTTGTGAGGTATGAGTCACCACATCTCAAAGTTTCCATCAATGAAAAATTTCATCCACCAAACAAAACCGATCTGAAGTTTGGAAAAAAAAAAATAGTTTGGCAAAAACAGGTAAAAAAAATGCCGAATATCCCATTTGAATTGGTCGAAGACATCCTCCGCCGGCTTCCGGTGAAGTCTCTGAAGCGGTTTCGGGCCGTGGCGAAATCGTGGTGTTTTTTAATAGATAGCGATAATTTCATCAAGTTGCACTTGCGCCAGTCTTTAATTACTAATTCCAATCGCCATCTTCTTCTCGGAGGCCTCGGCCTCTACAGTGTCAATTTGGATTCGCTCGACAAGGCACACGCCATCAAACCCCCGTTTTACTACAAGAGTGTTGACGGGATCTCGAATTCGTGTAACGGTATAGTTCTTGTGATGAGCGACCCCCCTGTTTTGTATAACCCCTTTACGAGAGGATACAAGGTTTTGCCCAATTGTTGTGTTGAGTATCCAGCTCCGTTGGACTCTTACTCCAAGACCGCGTATGGATTTGGGTACGATTCGGGAAATGATGATTACAAGGTGATTAGGGTTGTGGAATTTAGGCACGAGATAAGCCATGTTTGGATGGCGTCTGAGACTAAGATTTACGGCCTTAAGTCGAATTCATGGAGAAGAATTGAGGATTTTCCTTATCCGCTGCCGTTCTTGAGGGGAAATTGGCGGGTGCACGTTAATGGTGCTTTGCATACACTGGTTGAGGATCCTGATAATATGGATGCCGCTCGAATTTTTGCTTTCAGTGTTCAGACAGAGAAGCATTATCAGTTGCATATGCCTCCTGGGGTTCGGATAAGGGGTGTTGATGTTAATTTGGATGTGATTGATGGGTGTCTTTCTGTGGTTTGTACTAACAGGAGTAGGGTTATTATTTGGGTGATGAAGGATTATGGAGTGAAAGAATCTTGGATTAAGTTGCTGACAATTAGTCCTCCGGCGATTGAGCGGAACGATTTTGTGAAGCCGTTGGTTTATTCGAGAGATGGCGATAAGGTTCTGTTAAATTGTGATGATAAGAGACTTGTTTGGTATGATTTAAGAAAGAAAACCGTTGATAATGTCGATGTCGATGGTATCCCTTTTGTGTTTTATGCTGAAGCTTGTGTTGAGAGCCTTGTTGAGCTTGATGGCCGGGATGTAGTCAAGAAGCAGGGAAAAGAGATGGATAAAAAGAAGGAAAAGAAGGAAAATAAGGAAAAGATCAGGAAGAAAAGGTGAAATTCTTGTATTATGTATATTAGCTGTCTGATTATGAGTCTTTATGTGTGTTGTCTGGTGTTGACTTGTACAATATTTAGTCAGTCAACTATGAATATTATTTATTTGGTTGGAGTTACTTGCAGCTTGTAGACCAGGGGCTCTTTGTATATGGTTTTCATTATTAAACAAAAAATTTATGAACTTCATATGGCGAATTTTTCTTACCAATATAGTGTCAAGCATCTGGTATCAAGTGCTACACTGGTGTTATTTGTTTCTGCCATTACTATTCCGGGTCCTTGGTCGGAGAATTTCGTTTGATGTGATTAATCGATCGAAGAAAATTTTATGCACATGTCATATTTTTTTTAGCGTAAATTGGTTTTTGGTAGCCTGATCTTGGAATCACTCACGAGCTTCTTCTCAGGGATGATTTCTTGTCCGAGGGATTCAAGTTGGTTCTCTAACAAAAGGAGCCAAAGAAAAAAAGGAAAAATGTAAAGCAGTTGGATGAGGCAATAAAGGTACTGTAACTCTATCCTCATGATATTTAACTTGATGCAGCGTTATTGCTTCGAACCTTCCAGTAAATTATGGTAATGGGTATCTTGTGAATGAGAAACTTCCTAGGTCATCGGTAGCAATTTAGTCATGTCAACTTGATGCTAATATCTCTTTACTCTTTGCATGGGACCTGTTGCATTCATGGCATTAGTTTTTGAATAGTATAGAAAAGTCTAAAGTTAATTTTCCACAGTCCCTATCGATACGTCCCTACAAAATTGATGTCATCTTTTCATTTGATCAAGCTATAATGCATTTAAGTGTGATTATCATTAATGCTATTGACCATCAATCTGAGTGTTTCCAGAGTATATATATACTTGGATTTGTATTACATGAACTTGATTTATTATGATGTTGATTTCACTGGCATTGTGTTGCCTAATGTCTGTGTATTATTGTTGCTATAAGTGTTGATGTATGGCTGAAAATGGATAATTATTTGTTTGCGGACATATTAGTTAAAACTATGTGGCTTTTCGTTTGAATAAGAATTTTTTTTTTGTTTCTCAAACTTGATCGATTGTATTATCAGATATAGAGAAGTATTAGATTTATTGTGGCTTAAACCGAAAATTATTTGTTCAGTGTATTAGTTATAAAACTTGTTCTTTCAAAAAAAAAGTTATAAAACTTGTTGCCTAACGTTTGGGTATAAGATAAAATAAAATCTTGTGCTTCCCAAAATTGTTCGACTCTATTTTTCTCAAACAAATATGAAAGTTTTTTTGTTTTTCTTTTTATTCTTTTGGTTTATTAAAAGGTCAATTCGTAATCACCGACTCTTAACATTAGCCTCAAAATACAAAGCAATTTTTGGCGAGATAAATGTGGCAGTGGTTGATAATTGTTATGTCAAGCTACTCAAATTTTTTTATGTCAAATTCCTTTTGAATCCAGCTTATTCGCGTTCTCGTGTGATTTTGAGGGTTTTTGCTCTGCTTGGTGGTGAATTTTAGTGTTTCTGAATGGTGCTAATTGAGATTACTATGTTATGTGCTTACTGATCCAACAGAAAATGTCAGGTACCTTGACTAGTAAATGGATAAGCTAATCTCTAAATTAGTGAAAAGGATGGAATACAATGTCTAGATTGATTGTTATTGGTGGCCAACTTATTTTCTTACGATAATACTATCCTTAGTTGGTAATTATCATTTAAAATTCCTGACAGTGAAATGTGAACTTAAAGAAACTATTTGTGTGCGACAACATGGGGATGTATAACTCGTGAACAAGGAATAAAGTTTGTTATAGTTTTTTTAAGTCTATGAGAAAATGCGGATTGCAACATTCTTTTTCTTTCTTGCCTCTCATTACATGATGGGACAGGTAAAATTGTTGGATCTTGTGTCTCAGTTATTCTTTCATCCTCCAATCTAGTACAAGCATTTGGCCTTTTTTTCCTTTTTGTGGTATTCATCTCATATTCTCATCGAAATAACAGCGCAAATTATAGTGCCTGCAGTTTAATTCTGAAAGCAAAGTTAACTTTCTTGGCTATTGCAAATTCCTTTTTCTCTCTAGATTTTTAGCTATTAAATTTATGATCAATTGATCTCATATTAATGATTTGGCGTTTCATTGTTCATTATAGTACTGTGGTGCTGAGGTATTCAAAAGTATATGTCTATCACCAAAATCGCATTTCATTTCTAAGCCAATTACAGAATTCTCTGCAGGATGGTATCGACTCAGGTGATGAATGATGGAAACAGCTCACTCGTTCTTCTGTCAAATTTTAATATTCATGCTTCCCAAGGCAGCAACATTTGGGAGATTTTGGTATTGATAATATATCAACAAGCAACAGCAAACTACATATGGGGAGATTATGGAACTGGAATCCATGACGATGTTGGAAATTTGTTTGGCAAGTAATGTTGCCGATGACAGCCCTCAACGCTGCATAATCTTTCTGCACGATCCAGTGGGGCGCTCGTCTTTTGGGCCCCTTTTGTTTCTGTGCACTTCTCTGAGGTCCACTGGCGGATTATCTATTTTCGACGTGATTTCTGCTAGTGAGACTTTTTATGGTAACTAGTGTACAGTGGATCTTTCTCTAATATTAGATAATATGTACAAGGTGGATGGTATATGATATATCATCTTGTGACTGTTGGTGATACTGTCTTGAAAACTTGTGATGAATGATTAGTATCTTAGCCGCTTATGTAATTTTATCTTGGTATATATTTACAAATGTGCTCTTTGCAACGGACGATTTGAAGATATAGCTCTAACAACATGAGTTTCTTATTTTTTGGAGTAAATTATGGGTATTATCATTGAGGTTTAAATTATTCATTAAATAAATTCTTCTGAGTTTGTAAATTACTAATATATTGTTGCTTTTTGTTTCTATTTCAAGAACTGCGTTTACTAATGAGGATACTTATCAAGTCAAATAAGGGGTATACCACGAGCTTGTAGTTCAAGTGATATTATTCGCCATTTGTAAGAGCGTTGACCGGTTTGAACTCGGTATCTTTGATCATTTTTTTTTAAATTTGAATTAATACGTTTTATGGGCCGCACCCAGAGGATCCAAACATGGTTAAGTAATTTTGTACGCTAGATGTTCCATTACTCTTATTTTCCCAGAAAAAAAAAAAAAAAAACTAACAATAGAACCAACAAATTGATAATGTTTTGTACATATAGTTATTATTAAACTTTTTTTTGTTTCTTATATTGTCTGCCAGAAAAGTTTGTTTATCTACTTTTTTTCGAAAGGAAAAATGTTGTATGGATTGTTCACAAAGAATTGCCTCTCTTAAGTCAATAAGAAAACTTGTTCTCAAAGCTGAGTTATAAAAAAAAATATAAATAGACTTATTGTTTAGTTCATACGGACCAATTTTAAAGTGTTGATTAGAAAAAGTTCCGTACGGTTTGGGGTGATTATCAACTTTACACAAACTGTATTAGTTTTTTTTACCACATTCCTTCACGGTATTTACTGTAACTTTGAAACTTAGTTGAGTAATTATGCAAACCTCACGAGCACGTTTTGTAATTAACTAAAATTTTAAATAGTGATATATGTTTTTCCTTCTCTCATTGTTGATCATCTTATCTAAATTGCACGTTATCTCAAAATTTCATGTATTATTAGTACATGCCAAGTATACATTGATGACATCGATTGATGCATATTTAAAATACGAAATGAAACAGCATTTGTTGTGCTCCCTCCCGTATATCTTTATGCATGACCAACTTTCCGGTAACTCATTATATGGTGGAGGCCGCACATAAATGCATCATTCATTTCAAGGACAAAATAAAAAAAAAAAAAAATCTACTATATCACAGAACACAGAAAATCAACAACATAGTACAAATTAATATAAACTAATGTTTATTCCTTAAAAACCAGATTACACCATACCATAGCAGACATGACTCATGACACAACTCTAATCCTCTGGGACCAAGAAATTCCATACACATATTCTGCTCTTTTCTTTTTTCTTAGAATCCCAAATATAGAAATAGCAGTAATAATAAACTAGTAAATAAAACCCATAAAAATAAGGAAATAAAATAAATGATGAAACTCAAACCATCTCTGGCATTTCCACGTCATATTTATAACTTTTCTCACTCTTCAGTTTTCTCAGCTGGCACTTCGGCGGCTGGCTCCTCAGCGGCTTCAGCCGTGGCGGCGGCGGCTTCTTCCTCGACAGGAGCCGCGGCTTCTGGCTCAGCAGCTGGCTCCTCGGTGGCGGCTTCTTGAGTCTCTTCAACAGCTGCAGCCGCCGGCTCCTCTGCCTTCTCCTCTGGAGCTGCTTCCTCTGTTTTTTCCGGCGTAACCTCTTCAGCTGCGGCTTCTACGGCTGGCTTATCTTCGGCTGCAGCTGGCTCTTCAGTCGCGGCAGCTTTTTCAGGCTCGGCTTCTGCAGCTGGCGGCTCAGCTTCAGGAGCAGCTGGTTTCTCTACCGGCTCAGCTTCTTCAGTTTGAACTTCGACCTCGGCTGCCGCCTCGGTGGCTTTTGGCGCCTCCTCAGCCGGCGCCACTTTCTCTGGGGCGGCGATCACTTCCTCAGCCGCCGGAACAGTCTCTGGCACTGGTGCTGGAACTGATTCAACCTACAAATTACAAGGAAATTTTTCCCTTTAATTAGAAAAATATGTACCTAAAAATAAAGTTGATCGTAAAATACAAATTTTTCTTTCGTTGCATTTTGCATACTTTTCTTTTTTGGTTATAATCTAGCTAGAATTAAATCAAGATGTTGATCTTTTTCTAATTTTATGTTTAGCGGAACGAATTCACGAAGAATACGACTATGGTAAATTAAAGTGCATAGATCAGATATGAGACTTTCAAAAAAGTGCCAACCCCACTATTTTTATAACTTTAAAATATAAGATCCACAAAAATATTTAGGAGCATTTGTAGATCAACATTTAAAGGATAACAATTTCGGTTGTTGATCATCAAAAGCTTAATTATTCAACATTCAACTAATTGGACAAATTGAAGTTTAGCTTCAACATGTCTAATTAAAAAATTCATATCAAATCGAAACTTTTTTGATTTGATCAAAAATTGAATAATAATGTAGTAAAGCAGAGTTTGATCAAGAATTAGTACCTGAGCTGTGGCCATTGTATTATCAAGAGTGGTGAAGAACTATGAAAAGAGATTGGAAAATTCTGAAAGAGAATGTTATAAAATGATATTGCTTTGTGAATGTGATGATGGAAATGATCAAATTAGAGGGCTATTTATAGTGGATGTAAATTAGCTGTGCAAAAATTAAATAATGGGAAAAGAAGGGATGGGAGGACTAAAAGAATCTTGGGAAATTGACATCTCAAGATGAGTGATCATGCATAGGACACATTACTTTACAATAAAATGGAAAAAAAATTAAATCTTGATAAGGCTTTCTTATAAACTTTTAATTAATTTTTACACATTAGGAGCTTTTGTATGGGCAAGGGCACATGGTGGTGGCCATTTCACGTTTTTGCCTTTCTTGAATGGCTTGTTATGTGTTTTGTGCATTAGTTCATGTAGGTTAATGTCATCATCATGCTTTCACGTTCAATAAATCTCATCAAACTTGCATTTTTTTTTTCTATGTAATTTTAACTTTTTACCTTCTATATATAACAAACTAGTGATTTTTTTTTGAAGAAACTAATTAATGATATTTTTTTAAAGTGATCTCATTTGGGTTTATGGAATTTGAGGTTAAAGATTTCAAATCCATAATAGTAAATAATTTCATAATATAATGAGTTTCAAAATTCTTGAATTCCTAATTTGAGTTATTTTTTGGGTCATTGTGATAGATTTTATTTGAAATAATTTCCTTAAATTCTGCCCTCAAATCCAATCATTCCACCAAACCACCAAATGCAACCTTAGTATTTTCTTAAACGACTAATGCAAGGCGCTAGTCGGGCAGCAACAATGCCTAGCGCCTAAGGCACTAGACAGCCCCCTAGGAACAATAATTTTTCATTAACTTTTTTAACTTTTGGCCGATTCTTGACCGTGTAGGCCCAATTTTTGGCCAATCCATATTTTATACCAATTTGGACAAAATCGTCTTTGCTTACGAGTTACGAACGCTTAGACTAATTTTTACAACACTATTACAATGTAGTTTATATTGAATATTGATGATGAGTCGTATTAGAACTGGAGATGAATTGCAAGCACTGAAAACTGGTTTATTTAGAATTTAGCATTTAGCACAAGTACTGAAAACTGGTTCTGAAAAATTAAATAAAAGACAGAAAATATTAAATGACACAATAAATTACAGAGATAACCCCATTGGTTGTCCTAATAACGATGGATGAGAAGTTGTGACATATAAAGTTAATGGGGTTGTCTGGCAAATATATACTTTCTTATAAATCCTCTAATCTTTACGTGGATGGCCATACTTTTTGATCCACTAGAAAGTTGTATAAATTAAGGTGTGCACAAACTTAATTTGCTAGAAATACACATAATTGTAAAATTAAATCAAATATAATTTCGTTAATGTTTCATGTTGCAAAGCCGTGGAGATTACGATTGTAATACGTCTTTTCTGTAATTGAATAACGGTCTTCAGAGTAGCATACATAAAATCATTACAATCTAATTCCTATGATATCCACATGGAAATGCACCATCAATAACCGTGCCGTTTCAACTTTTCATCTCACTTGAATGTTTGTGCATTTTCCGTAATGTGAGACCTCAATGCGTAAATAAATAAAGAAGTAAATTATAAAATATATTCTTGGGACTTATCTCAATTATAAAAAAAAAAAAACTTATTTTTAAAATTATATAATTTATTGATATTATTTTTTATTTTAAATTTGAAAAAAGGTAATTAACTTTTTTTATAATTAAGTAATATCTGACATATAAGAATTAACTGATGCTGATTTTGATTTCATTACCAGTAAATAATCCAACAACTATTTATACAATTATTAAAGTAGTATGATCTTGAACCCCAAGGATTCACTTATTTACTTTTACTTGGATTACGCCCCACTAGTGGCGCCACAACCAATATCCGTCCCTAGAGCCCTGGTAGAGAAGGTAAATTTTGAGATATGCCTCAACACTCCTTAGTAATGGCGGAGTCAAAATACGAAAGTGGAGTTAGCCAAATGAAAAAACTCAAAAAAAAAACATATAAAACGTTAATTAATTATTATTCTCAACATTGTCTGGACCAGTGATATTATGCCCAAGAAAGATCACGAGTGAACTGCAGGATCCCAAGAAAGATCACGAGTGCACACGAGAGGCCCAATCCCAACTAAACATTGCCTAGACGTCCACTGAAATTTGAAGGCTCACTCCATCTTAGGGATGGCAAAATCCCCACCTTAATCATCCCCTGGCCGATTAAAATGGGGCGAGGAATACCCGGTTAATTCGGGGATGGGACGGGGATTGGGATTCCCCTATTCTCTAGAAGTGGGGATGGGATGGGGATGGTATTTATATCCCTCGTCCCATCCCCGTCCCTATCCCCGTCTCCATCTCCATTCCCTGAACTTATATATTATATTTATGTATTATTAATATTACTTCTATTTACAATATTTTATTTTATTAATTATAAAAACTAAACCCTTAAGTCTTTATAAATTTACCAGTTCTCATTTTTTATTTTAGAAATTAGGAATTTATGTTATTTTATTTATTTTAAAAATATTGGTTATTTTAAATAATTTATATTAAAAAGAATTATCAATAAATACAAAATTGGGAACCGGATTCCCCGTGGGGACCCGTTCCCCGAATGAGGATTTCTCATCCCCGTACCAGATACCAAAAGCAGGGAATGGTACGAGGATAATATTTGGGATGAGATTTTGGGACGGAGATGGTATATCCAATACCAACCCCATTGCCATTCCTACTCCATCTCTACTAGACACTTACTATGAATTAGTCAGACCATTGCAGGATTCACTTATTTGTTATCAAGTCCATCTGTTTCTCTCTGAATATCACTTCAAAACCTTTTTGGGTAAGCTAATAAATATATTTACTTATGCCACTCAATGTGTATTGTATGTGAGTTGTACAAATTATGCATCATCAGCATTCACAACTTAGCACCTGTAAATCCCATCATTTAAAAAAAAGTGAGATTCTCTCATAATTATTTTCCATATTTTATCATAAGAACTAGAATTTCAGACCAGACAAACTGATGGTAAACTTGGTAATCAAAAGGCTGTAAAAAAACTAAAAATTTACTAAACGTGGTAAAAGAATGAGGATGTTAACCAGGTGGCTTAGCCCACTTGGCCACCACAAGCAATTGTGGGATGGAGGTCAGGGGTTCAAATCCCTACTCCATCAAATTGTTTGTGGGGTGGAGGTCAGGGGTTCATATCCCTTCTCCATCAAATTGCTCCCCGGGGCATATGCGAGCTGGTGAAGATTTGGTGGGAACTCATACTGAATAGCATCCGTGTGGGTTCGATTCGGGGAGAGATCGTTATTAGTAGATTGGGGGTCGAACATAATTGTTCTCTTTACCCAGGAGGATCTCAGTTGTATGCGTCGTGACTCGTCGTAACACTCGCTGCCGCGTGTGCACATCCCGCGGTTTACCTTGGCGGCAGAATGAGGAAATGAAATTGTTGTCAAAGATAGTCGGCTGTAGTTCTGTTCGAGCTTATCAAAAAAAAAAAAAAAAAAAAAAAAAGAGGATGTTTGAGAACTTTTAAAAACCAAGGCACTTGATGAGCATATGGACTACTACTAGCCTAGGGTCAATTGGGAGTAAAATAGGGCGGTGCCTTTTAAGCGGGACCCACACCGCCAACTATGACCATTACCTGTCAAATACTCATATTATAAGTCCCCCCCTCAATTAAGAGGCTGACGTGGCGTCGCTTTCGATTTTCACTATTGAAGGGGAAAATAATTACCCAACACTTGGAAACCCGGCCATTTGTAGTGAGACCCGTTGTGGGACCCAATCTGAGATGCTTTACAAATCGTACGCTCGTGATGAGGGCCCACATGCGTGCCGTCAGAAGGCGCCACGCTGGATCACAGTCATCAGCACTGTAACCCTCATCAATCTCAAGAGTACTTTTTCATTAGTTTATAATTAGGGAAATTCTACTAAATATTCTATTTGGTGGATTCCAAATTAATTAGAAAAAATAAGTAATTGTTTCTAATCTTTAATTTATGGTTATCACACCCTAAAATAAGGTTAAATTTTATATTTCTTATTATTTTTTGGTTATTCTTATAATTAAAATAAATGATATATGGTATTATTTTATCTCAACCCTATTATTCTAAATGACACAAATAGGGTTGGCGGTGGAAATGCGAATCCCGTTCCCTCATGCGATCCGCCCCGAACGGGGCGGGGATTCCCGGAAAAATTCCCCCGTGGGGACGGGGACGGGGATTTTTTTTCCCCGTTGGCGGGGACGGGGCAGGGACGGGGATCATATTCCCCGCCCCGGGATCTCGCCTGTTCCCAGGGAACCGAATATTATATATATAATATAATATATTAAATATATATAATATAATATAAATATATCCACACTAAATATAATAAAATGATAAAATCTTTAATTTATTTTATGTAATTACTGTTTTATTATTTTTTATATAATTTTTATATTTTTAAATATTGAAAAATGATTTTTTTAAAAAATAATATTAGTTTTTTTGTAAAAAAAGAAAATTTGAAAGCGGGACGGGAATCCCATGGGGATCCCATGACGAGATGGGGGAAATTTTCCCCGTTTATCTCACGGGACGGGACGGGATTCCCGCGAACGCGGGGACGGGGA